>OY982578.1:5582074-5702076 GCA_963859945.1 Euplagia quadripunctaria | reverse complement strand
GTCAGACTGCCATTCGACCTGCAAAGATACATCCAAAACAATATTTCAGTAAAAAAATATATAAAAATATCGAAAGTAAACTGTTTAGTAGTCTGTCAACTAGCGGGCGCGGTGGGGGCAGGGGCAGGTGTCACTGGGCGCTAGGCACGTACCTCGTAGGGCGCGGTGGCGGAGGCCCAGCGCGCGTAGTCGGTGGCGCGGTGCCCGCGGGGCCACTCGCGTGCCCGGAAGGGCGCCACGTCGGTGGTGAGTCGCGCCAGCAGCGCCGCTTTGCTGCGCGGGGGCGACGTGCGGTAGCGCTGGGTCTCGAACGCTGCTACTACTAGGCACTGCAACAATCGTATTAAATTATAACTAGTAAGTAGTATTTAAATTTGGAAGCCCTGAAATATATTGGGGTTGTTTGTTGTTTTTTATCGTGGCTACAATTCTTTCTAATCCCATATTTTAGTTAATTTTTTTTCTAACCTAAATAAACACAAAAAAATACAGATGGGCGGACCGTGAAGAAGTACATTTGACCAGCAAATGAGTATAGAACGCTTTTGCTAGTCGAATGTACTTTTGCATGGTCAAACTCTGTTTCCCGAAACTACCGTAAATAACTATTGGTATTTTTTTTGTTCTACATATAAACAATAAATTAGTACCGAATTTTGTGTTAAAACCATAATTACAGTTCGACAATGACCGTAGTAATCCGACGCAGAACCAAGTTAACCGACATAGCTCAAAGAATTAGCAAGCTGAAGTGGCAGTGGGCTGGCCACATTGCCCGCAGAACCGATAGTCGCTGGGGTAGACGAGTTCTGGAGTGGAGACCGTCTCAAGGGAGATAGTGGTGTACACCCTGCGGCCAGGTGGAGTGACGATCTGCGCAAAACGGCTGGGAAAAACTGTATGTGGAGAGCTGACGATCGAGCTCAGTGGTGTACATTAGGCATAATTATATCCAGCAGTGGATGACGAAAAGCTGATGATGATGATGAACGTGTTCTTAATATAAAGCATAATTTAATAATTACCTTCTTTTGTGGGTATGGGTTGACAAGTTGTATGGCGCTTCTCAGATGTTCGTAAAGACCCGGCATGGGTACAAAATCTACGTCCATCAGGAACACGTATGGAGTATTGACGTTCTCTAAAGCAACGTTGCGGAGATAATTCACTGGATAATGCACCTAAAATAAAAAATTGTAAGTTAAAAATTCGTGATATGAATACTAAAATGTCGTTAGTACGAGTTATGTATCTCTTTTATAAAACAAGGGATGAACTTACCCCGTCATGTTTAAAAACTAGATGGTAACCGATATTTTTTCTGATGCTTAGCGTGTCTGACCAATCTCGGATGAAGCTCTCCAGTTTCGTTACTTCGCAGTCTGACAAATAGATGGCGACACTTAGGGGACCTGAAATAGACAATCATAAGATATGTAGGTTACAGAATTATTTTCGTCCAAGTAGGAAGTACCTGGGAGGCCTTCGCTCGCCTTTCTTTTTGTTTAAAAACGCGTTTTTTGTAAGAAATATCCTACTAATATTATAAACGTGAAAGTTTATGAGGATGTATGAATATATGTATGTATGGATGTTTGTTACTCTTTCACGCCAAAACTACTGAACCGATTGCGATGAAACTTGGTACGTAGATAGCTGGAGACCTGGATTAACATATAGGCTACTTTTTATCCCAATATTTAAACTGGATCGGGACTTACGCGGGTGAAACCGCGGGGCGCTGCTAGTACATAGATAAACTTAAAAAGCAAAACCTTGTCTAAATACAAAATTTGATTGAAATTAGAGCCCGTTTCCGAGATACACGAAACAGTTTTTTTTTAAAGAATACTAGCAACGTGGGTCACACATTACTGGTATTCTTGTTAACCTCTCCAGCTAAGCTAGATGCTTGTTTGGAGTGGGTTGTAAGGTCAGGTTAGATATTTTTATTCACATTATAACCAGTTGAAATTTGACTGATGCTATAGTGGTTAAGTACTTTTGACTAAGAGCGTCAGTCAAAACCAATTTTAACCATAAATTTTCAGGGAAAATCACTTTAACCAATTATTTTCAGTAAAAGCTGCTTTTGATAAACCTGTTCAAACACAAGTTTGAAATGAAGATTAAGAACATATACAGTTCAAAGGCTTACCATCCCAATATTTGACAAGTCTTTCAAGGAACTGCAGTCGGTCCATAGAAAGCTGCAGCACAAGTGTGACGTCAAAGTCCCCAATGTCAACGTGATCGTAATCCATGTAGTATAGATGTGTGCGTAGTTTGATACGTTGGGCCGCTCGAAAGCTTATGCAAAGATCTGAGTGGTTCATCTGGAGAAACAGGTCTGTATTATTATTGACAATGCACAAACTTATAACCATTACTTTCAGACTTTTGCATTATAATTGGTTGATGGTTGAATACTCAGACGAATACTTAACTAAAAGACTGTTAATTTTCGTTTTGTCGCTGTAATGTAGTCAACTGTCATTAGCATTTGAGAGTCGTTTGAGTAGTCGGCCGTAAGGGTTTAAAATATAAGAATTTCTATACTAGTTCTCTGGAATATAAGATAGATTTGAATAATTATTTTTGTATTGGGTAAAGTAATCGTATATTCAGTATACGACCCTTGCGTAGGCTTTTAAATATCATAATTAATCATTTCATTGCAACATAATCAAACTAATAAATTTAATAAAATTGATTAAAAAAGGATTAAATACAAAATATTATCACGGGACACCAACCAGATCAATTTTGCGTCATTAACCGATAGCTGTCAGTTGGTATCATAATAGTAACTATACACGGTGTTACATAAAGCTGTGGTCCACGGGGTCTACCATACGACCCTAAGATATGACCACACCATTCCCTAACACCCTGTATAATATACTTTATTACACAATGGCACTTTTAGTTTATCAGTTAGTGACGTAATCAAACTTATATGGCAGTTCGAGTGTTTAGCCGAAAATTTTAAAAATTATTATTTTTATTTTATTTTGTAATTAACTTTTTTTAACAGAATATTATTTTTTATGCATATTTTATTATGCAATATTTATCAACATCCCTATTTTATTGTAAACGATTTTTCAAATCAATTTATAAAAGTCATGTTGGCCTTAAGATATTTAATAAGTAAATGCACCAACCTTATACGTGACGGCTTCAATCTGTGAACACGTGTGTAACTTGTTTCTAAGTAGATTGCCATCAAAGTTCACGTATGACTGATGGATCTTTTTAAAAAAATCAGAGTCTCGGACCTTTATATCGTACTTCATTGGTGAGTTCCAGTGAATTATCTACAAAATAATGTTAACAGTCTATTACCTTATCATGCAAAAGGAAATGTCCCTAATGTGTCGGAAGATTTTATGCCAAAAGTGTGTGTGACCGGAACCATACAATAGATATTATATACAAAAAGCTTACCATTTAGCATATTCAAATAAATAATATTGATTAATATTGATAACCCAACCGGTCTCAGCACCGGTCATGATATCAATATTAATTTAAAATTGAAATATAAACAAGCCTTTGAGTAAGTTGATCATGGAATTTGGTAAAAGAAATTTGATCCTTCCGGTATTGGAAGTAAGATTTTAGACAAAAGTAGTTAACAAGCTATAACTGAAACTAAACTTAATTTAAAAACAAGCGAGATAGTAACCTATTAATCAAAACACTAACGGCTTCCACAAGGAAGTGTTTTGAGGCCTTTGTAATTCTTGATTTATATTAACAACAATCTTACATTAATAGACTTTTAAACAACATAATAATAAAATTGGAGAATACAGACTCGTGCGAAGCGGAAAATAATAAATCACCATTTTCTGTAGTTTCACGTCTAATTACAATAATTTAAAAATTGTACCTCCACCAATTCTGCACCATGGCATGGCATAACATGTAAATACATTTTAGAGATCCCTAACAAATGTTTTTATAGTTTTCTTGAACGATCATAGTAACTTATAGATGCAATGATGAATAGATCAGTTCAATTGCCACATTTGACAGAAAATGGAAAGCAAAGTAAGTTAAATTTCAACCATCAAATAAAGATCTGATTTTTCTTCTCTTTAATGACTTATTGAATATTTTTTCTCTTTAATAAGATTAAGTACCTGAGCAGTGATCTACAGTATTATTCGTAAATAGTTTCCTAGATAGAACTGCGAGTCTAAAACTAACCACCAAAATAATTCTCCTAACATCAGTAATTGCTATTTATTACACTGACCTTAACATTATTTCTGTCTTCTCCATAACATTCCTTCGCAATAGTCTTTGTTGACATTTGTATATTATACTGACAACTCATATTATAAACAAAGTTCGGATGACTCTTTATTATAGCGTTGATGACATCCTGATCAGCTAAAGTTGTCTCTTTCAGCGTGTCAATGTTAGAGTTCACAGCATCACGCCACAGGCTGGTCCAATCAGTGTTGCGGCGTAATTTTTTTAGGTCTAGCAACATTACTCCCGTGTTGAAACCTCGGCCTAATGCAGGCCAGCGTTTGCCATTATTGTAGTACCAATTGCTTTCGTTTTCTACTAAACCTATAAACTGAAAATTTGTATTTCTATTATTTATTTAGGTATTAAAGAAATAGTCTTATTGTATAAAAATTAATGTCAGTTTGTTCGTATTTTATTCATCATTCCATGATGAATACATATGTACCAGGGTACATCCAGAAAAAAAATCCCGAGGGTTGGTTGTTGGTTAAAATCGATATTAGTATTTTTTTTCTTAACTATGCCTTTGCCTTTGTTGCATAATTTAGTTCTTTTTTCGATTTTATGCATTATTCATTAAATCAAAACGAATTCTAACATGCATTTATATTTATAATTGTTTAATTTTTATTTTTTAGTTCAAAATGAACTTAATGAGGTTTTCAGTTTACTGAGTTTCACATTGCAGTCGTAATGTGGGTCTGTACAGTGTAATGTGTTCTCCAGATCTTATGGACTACTATCCATACATGTTACATTTGTTCTTCTCAAAATTTATTCTTCACATTTTATGCCTTTTTATACCTCCTTTTCCACAGTTAGCTGGGTTACTTTCAGTCATTTTATAAGGTCATAGCTCAGTGCAGTCACTGTTATATATGGTTATAGGTCAAATAAATATATAAATGTAATTTAAAGACAAAAACTAACTTACCTTATCATCAGTCATATTCTTAAACATATTCCACAGTTCCACCACATCACATAGAAAAGTCAGATCAGAATCTAGCACAATAACCTGTTTCAGGGAACTGGGCAAGATATCTGGGTACAGCAGTTTTGCTAATCCAAATACACCTGAATAGTGGGCATTGGGAATCCATTGGACTTGAGATAACTGGTTCTGTGCATTGTAGCATGTGTATTTCACTGAAATGAAAGAAATCAAGATATAATAATAACTTGACACATCTCACCCAAGCCTTCTGATTCCAAACTGCGCGGAACCTGTGCTATGGTAACCAGACTGCTGATAAACATACTTTAAATGTTACTAAATACATACATATTATAGATCTATAAATTACACCCAGACACAACGAATGATCATGCTTATTTCACAATTATTTGCCCTGGGTGGGAATCGAACCGACAACCTCTGGCTCAGTAATCAGGATCACTAACCACTACACAACCATTGTACTAGTAATGTGTAAGCCACATTATGTGGTTCTAGTAACGTGGGTCACATTGCTAGTATTCTTGTTAACCCAGTCCAGCTATGCTACATGCATGTGCCGCTTTATATTATAATAGGAAAAACATTACTGTATTTTCTGTGGTGATAGATTCATAGCTGGTTAGTTCAGTACCTAACAGTAATTAAGCCATGCTTCGGCACGTATGGGCCGGCTCGACCAGAGTAATACCACGGCCTCATAGCAACGCTTTGTTGTGTTTCGCCGAGTGAGTGGTGTTACCGGAGGCCCTAACCATTCCTTCTCTCCCCTTCTCCCCCCTCTTCCCCTACTCCCAACTTAAAGGCCGGCAACGCACTTTTGGCTCTTTGAGTTGCAGGTGCCCATGGGCGGCGGTAATCACTTACCATCAGGTGACCTTTCTGCTCGTTTGCCACCTATCCCACAAAAGAATAATACAAGATGAGGTTAACGTAAAGTGGAACATTATTAATAAGTCCAAAACTATAAACCATCATCTACCATGTGTTTTTTTTTAAAGCGTGGAAACCTATGGGTGATACTACACCAGGGATATCGGTGACGCCGTATGTCCGAGTTTAACCGACTAAAACCACACTGGGCTGGAGGCTAGGGTTGCGTACCCGTATGCACAATTTGTCCTGTGGTTGGAGAGTTCATTAAGACTAGTACACCAACTGGCCATCCAAAATTATAAATAATATATTATATTAATATGTCACACATCCTTCATACAATTGATACAATATAATTAATAGTGCTAGACCCAATCATTACTAAAACAAAGATATTATATTGTTTAAAAATAAAACAGAAATATGACCCACCGTCAGGTAAATCCCATGTATCAAATAGCACACTTATTGCATGTTGTGAAGTGCTGTCCACCACAAAATGAAAGTGCAGCGGGTTCTGACGGTGATGCAACAAAGATTTCAGCATCGGTGTTATGAGACGAGTGCACTTGCCCATACATACTAAAGCTATATCTACTGTTTCACATAGGGTGCCCAATGCAGCAGGTCCCTGAAAGTAGTTGTAAGACTATTATATTATGGCAGCAGCCTTCAGAGAACATCAGAAACTACAACAGCAAAAAGTTACCATAGTAAAAATAAATCAAAATACAATTTTTTTACTGACAAACATAGGTATAGACCTACATTTATAATAATATTTTTCTCAAAGCTCTCTGAGCCAGGTAGTATGTAAAACTTTTACCGAACAACGGAACATAAATAAAGAAACTCATATACATATATTTAGGTATTTATTTTATTTAAACACTGTGGACTGCATGCTTACCGAGTGCATTTGAGCGAATTAAGTTGTATAACAAGCTAGTGTTTACAAATTTTGTAAATGTTACGTGATGTTTAGCATAATGTTACTTAATTATGTCGTATGTGTATGCCTTGACTTGATTCTATGTATCTATGTAACGGAATCTTTCACCAACTTCAAGAAATCGGAAGTTAACTTGAAACTTTGCATAGATAATAAAGTGTGGGATGCTTGACATCAAATGTTAAAAATAGTTACATTGATAGCTATTTATAAAAGTAGAGTTATTATAAAAATATAGTTAAAAGTATTTTTTTTAAAGTATTTTTTTTTTATATTGGAGCATAAACTATGAACTGTACTTATAAAAGTTTACATAGAAAACAGTAAAGGCATCATTGAGTATTTTATGGCACATTCCTAGCAGTTATTATTCTAATAACTTTTGTTATGTCTAAAACCAGGCAGTCTACCCCCAATGTATTAGGGGGAAGCCTACCGAGTCAGTTGGCAGGTATATTCTAAATGACACTTTTATCATTTTCACTGAGTATGACAACAGAAAGAGGTATTTTACTCCTTGGTTAAGGACTGCAGCTTGCTAATGTAAATTTTCTTTAAGTAAATTATTATAGAGAAACAAAGAAATTAAAAAATATATACTTACAGGAGGTACATCATAATCTTGTGATAACTTCAACTGTGATTTAAATACTTTGTTCTGTGTCTCTAGCAAACTTATCCTAGATATTAGCCACCAGTAGTACACCACTGACACAGTTATCCATATGCCTAATGGAACCCCTAGCCTGGGTCGAAAATATAAGCAAGAAAAAACATTCTTTGATCTAATAATCATCTCTGATATTTTTTAAACATATTTAAAAAAAAACTAAAGTCGTAGTAGTGCCGTATTAAATTCTTGTCACGTTTAACTTTATAATTACGAAGGCAAGGGAATCCTGAAACACGAAAGGTATGTTTAAATAACATGTAAATTTTAATTAAATTAAGACATTAATTGAATAATAGAACTTGAATTGAATAGTTTGTGTTGAATTTACATCTTTATCAATGATTAAAAAGAAATTTACATACGGTTTTACAATATTCTATTCAGAAACAGCAAAAGTAGGTGGAAAAATTTATGCTTAATTTGCTAATATTTGTCAATTGTATGCTTTAAAAAAAGTTCTTTGTGATGTTGAAGTGATTACTTCACTGCAATTAATATATCATTATTTATTTCTTAAAATATGTACATATTTGTTTTATTTACACCGATTTTGATTATAATGTATGACGTTCATGTTCACAACACATGATTCAGTGCTGCCAACTCAAGACTCCTTTTCCTCCTAAAATTCGTTTATCTCCTATAGAAAAAATAACAAAAATAATTGTACTCGATTTGGAAAGAATCGTGATAAATCAAAATTAATCTTGTCTACAAAAACTGATAAAGTTTCAGTAGGCTTGTCATATTTATCGGAGTATATAACAAAAATATAAACTAAGTAGGTACCTATTTAACTACGTCGAACTGCGGCCACACAGAGCAGGAATCTTTTCTGGGGAGTATTTGAATCACTTGGAATTGACATACGTATTTGAAATACAAATACGCATTTGGTATATGTATTCCAATTATTCTTAAAAATTATTGATATTTCAAATTCAAAATACTGTGGATTGAGCTCTATGCCGAGGTTTTCCCGAGAGACTTTAGTATGGATTTTTTTCAAGAAAGGAGTTGATCTCGACTAGACTCTCCTGGAATTGCAAGCATCCGTAGGCTACGGAACGGCTTACCATCGAGCAGGCCGAACACTTGTTTGCAACCGACGTCGTTTAAAAAAAGACATTTTAAAATCTAGTGTTTACAAAAATAAATTCATTTTTAACTTATTAGCGGGTCTTTATATCGGTAATTTGTATCTTAAATACATACGAATAAGCATTTTGTATTTCAATTTAGAAAAAGTACGTATTTTGTTCAGCTCTGGCGGGGATAGTGCAAGCGGTGACATCCATTCGTCGTCATGAAAATTAACGATCCCAATCACTGCAACACTAGTAAGTCGTAAAAACGTAACAGAGAGAGTTACTTTCGCATTTATATTATTAGCATAGATTATTACATAATAATGAATGGGTTTAATTAGGTTGTTTATGAAGCTCACAAAACAATTTTATTTTTCTTGTATGAAGATAATAAAATTGACCTACCTTATTTTCAGGAATTTCCATTAGAACAAAATACCCTTTAAAAAAGGATAGAATTCCAATCTCAATTTTCAAGGTCAAACTTTTCGATTCTCAGTAATTGTTCACTGTGTGGTCTTTTGTGTTAGTACAACTTCGTGGTGTAAACCTACAAAAATTTTGGCGCATAAAATGGCTGCCTTTAGGGTTGCACTTTTATAGAACGACTTGCATGGTCGATGTCGAAACTTAACTGAAAAATTGAATAATTGAAAAATATGAGTGAAATAAATTAATTTTAGCATATTTTTTGTTTTAGTTAGGTGTTTATTGTATGTTAAAATCTGACGGATGACGAACAACGAAAGCATTCCCAAAAAAGGTTGACATCATGCGGCGGCTGGTCATAAAACTTAGCAAAATCCCTTGCAGCATGTCTTCTTCCTCTACATACGACTGGAAATATGTTTGTGCCAGCCCCATATTACTTGAGATTCATACGGGAAGGATAATGATTTTTAAATAATTTTATTTATGGACCATAAGTGGCCGCTCAAACCTATCCCTATAACCTAACCTACCATTTAAAAACCATTTGGAAGCAGCTAAGGATTAAGCTGCTTTAACTGGCGAGTATGCATATCAGTTTTTACTTATATTTTGTAGCTTTGACGGCTCTGGGATCTTGTATTTACTTATTATATTGATATCAACCGAAATAAAAACGAAAGTGAAAAATAACCTGTTTTAAGTAGTTTCAATACTTCTGTTTATTTAATTCTGAACAAAATTAACGGTAACATAATATATACATGGATATCATTATGAATATTTTTTTACTATTACAACGAAGTCTACAATTAACCCGCTAACTGGTATACGAATTTGAAAACACCAAACAATTTTTTTATTTAGTGTTATGAGAAAATTCTGTAGGTACCATGTCAAAAATATTGTGTGAGAGAAGCAGCCGATAGTTCGCCTTGGCTACATCACATTAATACGCAGGCAGTCCACACTTACAAAGGTCGTCACCTTTCCTAAATATCATAAGATTATCATTTACGGTTTAATATAAGTACCTACTTACTACATTTATTACAACGTCCACCCTGGCCAATCGCTCAAAACCTGATTTAGTACAGTTTGTATAATACATTGTATAGAACATATTATATAATAATAATAATAATAATAATCATTTATTTCAGGCTGCATAGGCCCATATATAAATACCTTAATCTAAATATAGGTACATACTAAAACATTATGTGTTAGTAAATAAAACTTAAAACTAAGTTTATATAAGCAACATTTTTTTTTGTTAAGAAGATAAGTATTATTTATCATTGGCACAGCCATGCGGTAATGGCGAGTAAAAAACAAACACCTAAAGTATTTTTTAAATTATATTAACAAAATTAGTAATAACTAAAATCATTTTTGCGACTTATTTTAAAAGGATTTAACTGATCACTAACATCTAACAATAATGCAATTTAACATAATAAATACATTTAGCGATAACAAAACACTTCAGTCGAATGCGCAATAAGTTCGATTAGGTATTTTGTTTTTATTTACGGAGAATACAGTCTCAGTTACGCGTTGCCACCCTACTGGCACTTGTACCGTCTGCGGTATGCTAAACTGGTAGGTATATAAAACGCGACCTTGAGCTAGTGATGTAGCCCTGACAGAGCCCGAATTTATCTGTCATTATTCATATTGACCAGGCTTTATAGATAGTGAAATGTTTAATAATTTGGTCCATAACATTGATATATTTGTCCTAATGGACAAAACGTGTTAGAAATCTTTAGTACAAAAAGCTTATCAAATTTCTATGGCCCTATCTATGTCTTTGATGATTGAATCATATGATAGTGGGTCTAAAGTAGTTTGAAAAGTAGGCAGAGTAGGCATATTTCTTCTACCATCGATTATGGGATATTGGTCATCAGGAAACATTCTTCGATTGTTGAGATAGTCAAATCTTACATTATTATCAGTGTTATATTTTAGTTCAGATTCTTGACTTTTTTCTAAATTTAAAGGTCGACTGTCGGGTATGCCTATCTCTAAACTGTCTGGAATATATTTTCTATCCCCCGGACGTGGTACTAAGCTAGTTTTGGTGTTATTAACATCATAAGGGGGGAATACTATTTCCTCGCGAGGATCAGTTACAGGAGGATCCAAAAAGTAATCAGCCCAAAATTTTTCGTCAAATGACGTTACAGGTTCAGGCGGATCTAAAACAAATGTTGGTGTAGTGGTATTTTTATCAGTTAACATTCTTCTAAAATCAGCACTTTCTGCTGTACTATTTTTCGCTATTTGTATATACATTTCCGAAGTAACAAATTTTTCCCAGTCAAATTCACCATCGAATCTCTCGAATGTTTCAAAGTCCTCATGAAGATCGAAGATACTGGGAGTGGATACTGTAGGAACGTTTTCTTCACTTGAAATATTTTTATACATTTTTTTATATTCTGTATCGTATTTGCCTTTGGAAACTGAATTCAATCTATTTTCGTTTTTCTTAATTTTTTCAACATCATAATCATTGTATAGGCCATTCTTCTCATTCTTATTTGTGTAAATATTCTTTGACTTGTTTTCTAAATAATCTTCTCTAATTTCAGTGATATTACCTATAGTTGTAACGTTATTGTGCTTTTGGTACTTGTTCAATTTGTGAGAATCTAAACTATTGTTTTGTATACTATTTTTTTCTTTTGTTACTTGATTTCTGGTAGTTTTTGTTGGTTGTTGTAGTTTCAGGGTGTTTTTATTAAAGTTATCATTTTCATTTTTCACTGTAATGTAGTGTTGCACTTTTACTTTTGGGTATTTGTTATTTTGTAAATTTCCTTTACTGTTATTATCGATAGTTCCTGATGTTTTAAAGTCTATATTTTTTATTAAAGCATTGTCAAGGTTTTTGGTAAGTTTATTTATTGTCGGTCTCTCAGTGAAAGTTTTTACCACAATTGAGTTTTTGTGGTTCATGAGATTTAGCTCAGCTCGTTGTTTTTCTTTTTGCCGTATTTTATTTTGCAGATCTTTTATAGTTTGAGTATCATTTTCAATTTGAGCTTTTACTACCTTTATGTCATTTTCCAGCTGTTGTAAGTGGGTTAAAACTTTTTTTTTAATATCATAACTCTCAATAGTTTTATTCCTATTGCTCCTATTTCTAACATATTGCCTTCTGTAGTCCACCTTGGCTTTCATTCCTTGGGGTGCTGATATTGTCAAGCTTTTAGCAAAAATTATTGGTTCTCTTCTAAAAGATAGTTTGTTTCTGAATTTATTCTCTGGTGATACGCTTATAAATGATGTAGTTGAATTTTTAACAGTCAAAGACTTATCGATTTGCTTTTGTAAAAGGAGTTGTATTCTAGTGGTACGCACATGGGAGTCTTCAGACTTATTTAAATGTTTGTGGTGCCTGAAATAAATAAATGATTTAGATATATAAAATGAATGTGTTCACAGTGAGACGAAGCTGGATATACGCTGGCGTGGCACCGCGATGTACGTACTTACTTTTGATCTGCCTCAGGCGATAGTTCAAAGTTTTCAAAGTATAATAGATTTTATGTAGTTACATTTACTTACATAGACTCCTTAGAAATGCCCATTCTCCGGTATGAATAGGGCCTCAACGTCTCAATATCTATAAAAATATTGTGTTTGGTGTTTGATTTTTTTAAGTCATCTGCCTTATTCTTTAAGCCTTGCTCGGGTTCACTAAATGTTTGGATTTTATGTCTATAAGCACTATTTGAGAATTGTCCGTTTCCTGATTGGTCCGTTAGTGTTTGCATAGCTGTAACAAATTTTAGAAAGTGATGGTTTTCAAATCTTCTTTAGGTATTTTTTTGGAAAATATTCATAATCCTACTCGTAATTTTTGCTGCTAGTCTGTTTTAAATGAACAAGTTACTCGAGAAAGGTTCAAATGATCATTGCTTTAATGATCTCTATACAGTTTTAACATCTCATACGTGAGTTTTATTTTTGTCATTTTACTTGTATGTCTATTATATCACTATTAGTCTCAATTAAATTATTATTGTTAATAAAGTTGCTAAAGATGACTTTTTTAATATACCTACACTTTTTAATTTGTATAGAAATTGCAATATACTTATTGCGATTCATCTTACTTGGCTTAATTCTCATAGGTTACGGTTATGAGTTTTTTATGTATGAATTGTGCTGAATACTTACAATTTTACATAAGGAGTTGCATGCCCTACCCATAATTTGTGAACTACTTACCGGTACCGATACAAGCAAAACGCACCTTCAGTGTTTAATATTTCGAAAATAAAAAACCAGCTGAACACTAACATTTTATAACTATATAGTATAATTTAATATCCACAACGGTAGCGTAAAGTATTTTACGTGTTCGCCAAATAATAAAAAAATATTTTTACATTACATTTTGCATATAAAAGTTAACTACTAGATACTTACTATTTGCTATGTTGTAACCCACCAGAATCATTCGGGTCAAGTGCGCGCACTTTGGTAAATAATGGTTTACTTCACATTAAATACGAGTTAGAAATATAAAAGATGGCTCTGAAGCCTATATCTTGACTAATCAAATCAAATCAAATCAAATCAATTTACTGCACTCCGAATGGTTTAAGGATGTTGAAACAATAATTCCAGTACATTATGGACCCTGTAGGGCACGGCAACATAGAAGAGAGGAGGAAGCGTTGTTAATTTTGTTTATTTTTTATTTATTTAATTATATCACAGATCTATGTTAAATGTTGGGTCTATATGACTATGACTAATATTATAAGTGCAAAACTGAGCTAATTTGTTTGTTACGTTTTCAAGGCTACTCAACCAACCATCATGAAATTTTGGATATACTTTGTTAGGGTATAGAATAGGAGAAGCCATACTATTTATCCCGAAAATGACCTACCTACTGTTCTTGAGGTATAGAAAAATAACTTTAAAGCTAGCAAAGCCGCAAACTAAATCTGGTAATGAAATAAAAATAAGAATAGAAGTCTTATTGATTTTATTCCTGTAAGCATTTAATTACTTTTCCCACGTTTTGGGTAACTGTGCGCATTCGTATGGGGTAAGTATCCGCATATGGGGCAAGTAAGCGCATTGCTATCATTAATTAAAATAAACACAATATATATAAAGAAAATATTATTATCTAATTACAATGCCAATTAGATAATAATATATTAGTTATTATTATTATTAAATCGATGATCGGTGTTACCATCAGCATATTTAAAAGCTAAACGCCTTAAATCGTTAATAGTCAGAACAAAATATCTGTCGTTGCAACTCTGATTCTTGTTCAAGGTGATGAGACACTAAACAATAAAATAAAATAGTGTAAAACATCCAACATCCCTATACACCATAGTTTATGGGTAATTAAAATAAATAACTATTATAATTAACAATTTAACTACCTATAGTATGTAAGTAACTATTTTATTCATGTTCTACTAAATTCAGTTTCTTAGAAATGTTGTATGTATGCAGTGGCGGATTTACACATTTGTCGTCAGTAAGCTATTTAAATTTTGCCGCCCTTACCGACCTCTACAATTCGATAACCCAGTTCACAATCATACTTATTAAGTCTTAGTACACGACCTTTTTCCCGTAATTATTATGATTCTGAAGTAGGGGATCGATATGTCAGTTCCTAGATTATTTTTACAACCCAATGATTTAGTTAAGATTGCCACAAGAAACAGTTTTGGTTACATTTCTGAGAAGCTCAATCACGTACATAAAGGTGAGATAAGGTATTTCTGGAGCCCAAGGACTACAGTGCTATATTTACACGAACCATTTCGCGTCGTTTTCAGACCCCATCTAACTCAGAATCGGATAAAGTTATAAATAGCTTTCTCAGCTTCTAGACTACATAGAAACATTAAAGTCCCGAGTCTAGGTCTTTTATAAGGATATACGAATTATAAGGAAGGATAACAGCCTTTTCCAAAGTTTGGCATTACTTGGATTGGTGCAACTCGGTTGGCTCTACGCCATGTCTCGTGTAATTTGGAGAGATGGGCATCATTGGCATTGGTTTGTAACCTTCAAGCTTAAAAATGGGGCGCATAATCCCAAACACCCATATCAATGCGTAATTGGACGGTAGTGGTAGTGGGTAAATTATTATTATGTCGTGTTTATTTGTATTAACAAATAAACACGACATCGTTGCAAAGTACCGAGTCCGAGACCTGGGCATTTATGGAGAACTGCCCAGGTCTCGATGGAGGTATTTTTAAGTGGTGAAGCATATTACATGTTGAATTGTTTATGTGGACCTAAAAACATTTAGGTAACCTACCTATATAAATATGGCTTTTCTTAATTTCTGTAAGTCATAAAAAATTTGGCCCCAAAATTGCCGCCCCTACAATCTGCCGCCCGGCTCCAGCCTACTCAGTCTATTGGTAAATCCGCCACTGTATGTATGTGTTGTAGTATGATTTTTTTCTTTGTGTCATTGTACTAATACGCATGCTGGTTATTCCGTAATTGGCAAATGTATTAGCCATATTATTCACTAACATGTTCTGTATTTCAATTTGTAATGCATTTCTTGTCTATCCACCTTAATAAATAAATTAAAATGGTGGGAATTACAAAATATTAAATAAGGAAAAAATTGTCTTTTTTATCAAAAACATATATTTTTAAACAAAAAAGGTCCTTAAATCTAATACTATTTCTATTACATTTGTGTTAAATGTCTGTAGCTAAATTATACTATTAAGTTTTGTAGGTAGGTATCGAAGTAACAACAAAGTTAAGTGCTTAAGTATTTAGTTTTCATTATTTACAGGTATGTGGAATATAAGTAAAAAAACAAATTTCAACACAATGTGGTTATTTAAAAATCATATTTAAATTATATCCCAAAACTTAAATTGCAACGAATTAAATATTTTATAAAATTTTAGTTTAAACACATTCATTCACAGGTAAAATAATAACAGAAGAGCGTAATAACTTGACGTGTCCGTAAAATATCAAGACAAAAGACTAAACCACAGTATATGTATATACAGTATTGTGACTCGGCCCTTTCCTTGAAATAATTACCTACAGCCGGACGGTACGTAAACACGCGATAGGGCTGCCCATAATTTCATCTACCTATTTGAGTTTCTTTCTAGTTTTGTGATTGTAAATATTATAATTTGTTTTTATTAAAAAATATGAAAATTCGTTGTGAATGAAATGAGTAGTAGGTAGGTACCTACCGTATTTTACTTGCATAATGATATTTCGTCTAATTCAATAATATATGTAGATACCTTAGCCTAGGAAACTACCTACTAGTTTTTTTTTAACGCGAGTGTAGGTAAGTCACTCGTGTGTCACTTTTTTCACCCTATCTACTTATTTATTTATTAATCCAGGTATTTTAATCGGTGGAAATAGCGAAATACCTACCTATTAAAAAAGAAACAAATTACGTACTAGTAGGTACATACAAATTATTTTATACATTTATACCTTTCGGAGTTTCCAGGTAATTTAAAAAATGTTATCTCTGGGTGCGTTTTTGAACAATTCAAGCAACCAAAAACAGCACAACAGTCTATAATTTCTATTTGCCATATTAAACACTTAAGTATTTGTATTTATTTCAATGAAATACACACATCGCACGCTTACTGCTTAAAAAACGATCACTACGTTCGTTCATCTCTGCGGAGCAGTCGCGACTGTTTGTGTACCGAGTGTATACCGAACGCAAGGCGTGTAGGTATGTCTCGCGATCCGACCGTTTGTATGAAGATACCATACCGTATATACATTAGACTGTGACTAAACTGTCGGAACCTCATGCTCTGAGGTAGGAACTGACTTGATCATAACTATTATCTACATTCTACATTACCCACAGACTAAATAACACTGATAAAAGTTTGTGTGCGTTCCGAAATACACTGAGAGCACTGTAAGGTATGACGTCAATTCAGTATACTGCGAAGCCGTGCCTTTATAGTTAGCTATACTGGTTACTGTTTATAATGGAACGCAGTATAATAAAAGTGACAGTGTGACAGCCATGTGACAGCACTGAGAGCACCTCGAAAACTCCAGTGCTCACAGTACAAAAATGGCGACGTTTATGAGGTCATATAATAATATTTCCCTAGGATACTGCGGCAGTATACTGTCAGCCTATAACGGAACAATTTTTTCTCCAGTGCGAGCACTGAACAGTGGTCTCAGTATATAACGGAACATACCCTTTATTTATAAACTGTCAGCAATCTCAATTTTTTTAAGGTGGGAAACTTGAATCTATATTACAAAAAGTTTAGTTACAAATATTTGTCGTTTTCTTTTGTAATTTATTATCTAAGAAGTAAATTAATACTAATTATTTGTACTTAATTAATTTCTGTTTCTCCGCCATACTGCCTGGCTTGCCTCGGGTCGTAGGGCTCTCCGTAATTATAAGGTTGATCTACTTCAGTGTCACCGTTGTCAGTTACTTTCACGGGATCTGTGGGCACAGGGCTGTCTTCTGTGACGTCTTTCTTATAGGGTATGCTGTCGTCATCCGAGTTGATTTTCACCGATTCATCTGCGTCCAATGGTCTAAAAAAAATAATTAGTGTTAATTGGTTAGATATTTACTTACACCTAAATAATTACGAGCTTATCGAAATAGCTGCTATTTTTTGGAACGAAGTTCCTTATCGCACGTTTCACTTCAGACGCTCGGCACAAAAAACGCTGAGCGCGAGTTGATTTATTTTAGTTACGCCATCTATGGATTCTGCGCGATACTAATGTTGTAAACTAATAATCCATATTTTATAGTTATGTATTTATACGGGAATTAACGCGATCACGAAAAGGTATTACATACCTCTGAATTGCCTGACGTTTCGACCAGGTTGCACTGGCCGTGGTCACAGGCTGACTGTGAAGTCACACAGTCAGCTTGTGACCACGGCCAATTCAATTCAATCCAATATCATGGAACGCGAGAGTTTAGAAGTTAGTAATCCATATTTTAGTTCAAGTTCAAGCGGGTGTCCCAAAGCTAGCTCACGTTTTTCTAAATAAGATCTTTACCTGATTGCCATAAAGTCATTTTCTTCTTTCTCGTCAGCTTTCCTCTTTTTTAGTATCCTCCATCCGATGCAGATGAATACAATCACGATGGGCACCATGATTGCGCTGATGATGCCCCATGTTGCTCCCAACGTACGGGCGGAGTACTCTTGTTTACCTGTGGATTTGTAACAGTAACGATAAATTATATGGCAAGTACTTCCTGATTGTGTTGTTTGTCTTTTTGTTTTTTGGAGAATAGATCTTTTCAGATACTTTTATAAGTCAATTAGTTCTTTCAGACATTTCCTTTGATTAGAATTTAAAAGAAACGCTGAAATAAACTCAAGGATCCAAGTCTACATAAATTGTGCCATGTAGGTGTCTTTGGTGATCTTTATGAAAGAACCATTTAAGTTTTGTAGCTGTGACACCCAGTAGACTAGACAAATGAGTAATAACGAGACTCAACCACAATTTAGGGAGTCCCATGTCTGCCCCCACCGTTGTCAGACACAATTACTTTGTGCATTTTTGATATTTTACATTCGTAAAGGATTCTATGAAGGGACAAAAGGTTCTTTGGTCAGTTTAACACAGGTAATGAAAAGAGTAATCTTTGCAACTATATCTGGATTATATTTCTGAACCACAACTCATGGCGCTGCTGCTAAGTTCTTAAATTAATATCATTTTTCTCTGTTTTTTTTCAAATTCATATTTTTGTTAATTGGAAGTAGTACTTTATAATAATAATAATAATTTTTATTTTCGGACAACAAAAATCGATTGTGTTAGTATATTACAAATAAATAAACTTATAACTAACGAGTGTTAGTAGGTACATAAGAAATTATTACAGTTTGGTGAAAAGGTATTGTCCTTCGCACCAGAAATTTCAACATAGGAGAGGTGATACTCTCTGAAACTGTTCTTAGAATCGCGAATAACATATTTTCTTGCGAATAACAGCGTGGAAGCCGTTCGCGTCAGTTTGATTTTGTGTAAACATTTCGGAGCCATTACAGAAGCGCGGCAGTCCCAACAGCATTCTAAAGACATTATTATATTAGACACGTACGTCATCTAACGACCTTTTTAGTGTAGCTGACCCATAGACTTCTCGTGTAAATGCCTTGGCAATATGCTTTAAAAAGTGTCAGATTAACTAGTTTACTACAACGAGAGAATCTGCGGGTCAACATGTTACCTCGGACCGCCAGCGCTCTACGCTCCCTTTTTATATCTGCATTGTCTTAAGGTCGTCGGTGAGAAAATGCCCTAGATTTTTGTTTTTTTTTTACTCGTTTGATGCTCACGCCGTTAAGGGTAATGTTAGTAGTCCAATCAATCTACGGAAATCCTCCAGACAAGCGAAGGCAGGAAAAGAAATATGAGCGTGTAGAACAATTTATTCCAAAGAAAACAGCGTTTTTTTCGGAATTTTAATGGCGAACCTAACCTAAAAAACGCTATCTTCCTTAGAATTAATTGTTCTACACGCTTATTTTTTTTCCTGCCTTCAATTGTCTGGAAATTAACATTGTGGATCCGTAGATTGATTGGACTATAGGTGTTATATTATCAGGGCATCCACCTCCGGCCTTAAAGACAATATATTCACACTTCTTAATGTTATAAATTAGTCCGAGCGATGTGGCTGTGGATCTAACATTCTAATCGCCTTTAACATTTTATTTTATACGTATTGTTCAGCCTAAGATTACGCAAAACTAGGTATTGCCTAAAAGCATGTTACAAAGCCATTTTTCATGGTAAATTACTTATGAAAAAAAATTAGTTCAGCAGGTAAATGTGTCCTTAACATATTTTAACACCATAAGTGTTTACCAACGATAAAATAAAAAAAATAGCCCTTATAATGCAATTTATCAAACAGATATGGTATCAGTGTGCAAAGCCGTAAACTTATCTCTGTAATACAAATAAAAAATATTACACTCACCTGTACGCGTGACCTCAATCTTTTATGTATTCTAGATAAGAAAGCAAGTAATAACTTCACAGTTTAGGAAATAGCAAAATAAAATTCATCACAATTCAGAGAGAAATTTCTATTCCACAAAAAACGTGGCAAATTAATGTCATTCCTTGCTTTCTTAAGTAAAAAAAAACATTGCAAAAGTCATGTGGATGTTATTCTACCTGAATAGGAACAGAAATTTCCTCTTCATGTGACTTGTTCATAAGTTTAAAATAAATTTATTTATATAAATACGATTTACAAACATTCAACAACGATGGGAAACTCACGAGAGCCTAAAATCCTAACACATACAGTGCAAAATACTAGTTTGTGCTTTCTTAACCTCTTAACTAAAACTTATGCTACTTTAGAAGATATTAAATAATCAAGGCCGCGAAATAATAATTAAATAATAATAATTTATTATTCCAAGAATTACTTCTGGCCTTTAAACTTATAACATTCAGACCATAGTCGACCGACTGCTCATTGTAGGGACTTCGAGTGCTGGTGGATCAATGAGAGTCTCCATAGATTTTCCTTTTTGTGGTGGCATAGTGAATGTCTTCACAGAATCTGAAGGAGCACTCTTTGGAGTTTCTGGCAGTCCAGGATTGTTGTACGTGTTTCTAGGACTATTGTCAGAAATGGGACTTAACGGTGGTGAGTAAATTTCTGAATAAGTTGGAGATGGAATAGGGCTATATTGACCGTCGTATCTTGGTGCATAAGGATCTTCTGAAGTCTTTGTGGAATAGCCGGAGTCACTGGGAAGAGCCCTGCGGCCTAACTGACGTGGTTGACTAACGTATTCAATGTCTTTTGCAGGTCGAGTTAAGGTAGAATCTCGGTTAGATTCAGTGTCGGATGGAGATGTTATTGAAAGCAAATCTTCTTCAGATAAGTCCCATGGTTTTTCAGGGAATTCCACCTGAGGAGCGTTCGGTAAAGGTTCGTTCGTTCTATAAGTTTTATCATAATTTCTACGCTTTTTGGGGTTAGATTTATCCGATTTATCGCTTTTGCTAGAATCTGGATACCCTATGCCAGAACTATCGCCTACGTCATCTTGGGGAATAGCGGGAGCTGACCTAGCAATACCAGGGGTTCTTGTCATTGGAGTATCTTCTGTTGGAATATCTTCTGTTGGAATATCTTCTGTTGGAGTTTGAGGTAATTTGCCTTTGCTACTACGTAACGTGGAGGATTTCATGGTGTCTGTGAGATTTCCCATTGAAGCTGACCTAAGATTAAGTCGAGAGGCTGATTTTGAGCGCGGTATATCTTGAAAGCGGAAGCCTTCTTTGCCCTCGGATCGTGGTTTGTACCAGCACCAGAACCAGAGTAAGCAAATCAAGAGGCCTAATGGTAGAATAATTGCCACTATGACTCCCCAAGTCAGGAATAGTGCACGTTGCGAGAACTCTTGGTTACCTGAATTACGAAACATTACAGTCATAATCAAGTACTTACACTAGTAATGTACCTAGGTCATAGTAATATGATTTATTAATTCATGTTGTGTGAGTCACAGACAATTATATAAGTATAAGACAATTAAATCATATATGTATATGTATGTAAAAATTAAAAACTAAAAAAAAATCCGTTAAATTTATTACACCTTATGAAGTTGATCGCATTTAGTGTCTAAAAAAAATGGCAACCTTTTACCAGTAAGTAAATGAAATCGTTTGATGTTTTGTAATTGATATTTAAGTTTTAAATTAAAAACGCGTACACGTCATTTAATTTAAGTTTAATAAATAATCAGATTTTGATTTAAAAGTTTAACTTTTGTCATATCATATTGTTTCATTTAATTGTATTTCAAGTATTACAAGCGAAAATCACTATAATTTCATAGGCATACATCTTCGTAGAAATATGCTGAATAAATGTCATTTGGGTTTAAGCTTTAGGTACAAATCTACACATCTACAAAATATTATATAATTAATAATAAAAAAGGTTATTTTCAAGAAAAAAAGAGAAGAGAGTTAGTAAAAAAACATATTAAGAAAGCTTTTTTATTAAATTATGTTAAAAATTTTGCTCGCATTTCTTTTGTTTGCCATTAATTAAATGTGTGTACAAATAATTGAGCATTAAGTTCTGTCTATCAAGTTTAAAACTACGTGTGTTTAAATAAATATGTGTAGTGTATTTTTTTTAGTTAAATGGAGCTATATACAACAACAAATTCAAGGCAGAGACAACAAAATAAAAAAACATCGGTACTCACGTAGACACTCAGTGTATCCATAATCTGGGAGGTTCCACCTTCCGTTCTCGTCACATGTACGTCGTTGGTCACCAATGAGAATGAAGTCTTGGTTACATTCGAAATTAACCTAACACAGGAAAAATATAATTAATGATTTAATAGGAAATTTTGCTGTATTACGGATATTTTTCCTGGATCTCTGACGAATTGTGGTTTCTTTCCGATGCACGAACGCCCAGTTGTTTGTGGGCAAAAATTATGTGTACCTATCTATATATTATTCAAAATACAAGTCATAATTTATGGTAACTATTTTACTTTAAATTTGATTAATTTGTAAGAATCGCACTGTAATTGGCAATTGGAAAAGGGGGCTTGTATGTACAAATAATTTTTACTTTCACTTTTAGATTAAAACGAATGAATAATTTCAGTTTATGTTTCAGGGTTAATATTACTTTGTTGGCTCCATTACAAACAATAATCTGCTGTGTCATTGCGATACATCTAAAGCAAATAGAGTTCGTATAAAAAAAACTCACTCTGGTCCCAGGGGTGAAGAAGAAATTACTCTTCCTACCGAAGCGAGGAGTTTCTAATACACCACAGCTGATCACCCTGCGAGCATTCGTTTCTTTTATGTTCGTCTGTAAGAAAATAAGGTTACATTATATATTATAGTCCTGTTTCTTCTTTCTTACTCTGAGACTGTTCTAATCCTGATCTTAATAAAAGTACTGTGTGTGTTCCGGTCCGAAACTAGTCGGGCATCCCTTATATACACACGTGAGTAAAACTGTATATCCTACAATATTATAAATGTGAAAGTTTTGTGAGGGTGTGTGGATATATGGATGTTTGTTACTCTTTCACGCGAAAACCACTGAACCGATTGCGATGAAACTTGGTATGTAGATAGCTGGAGACCTGGATTAACACATAGGCTACTTTTTATGCCCGACATTCCCACGGGACTTACGCGGGTGAAACCGCGGGGCGCAGCTAGTCTTTAATGAATATCCTTATACGTATCCCTTTCAAGGTTTTCTATGAGCTATAATAGAGACACAAGTTATATCTCACTACGATTGATTGTAATTTCAGTAATTGCAATAAAAAGGAACTATCGGGTGTAATATTAATATAAATAGTTTTAAGATTTGAGGATACTCACGTTTGTATTTATTCTGAGGCAGTGATTTGATTTCTGACCGAATTATTATTCAAATGTTGCATATTTAATAACATAAATAAAATTTAACTACGACTCTATGGTGTGGAGATTGTGAATGAACTAAGTCTTTAGACTAAGTAACTGTAAGCACCATAGAGACCTTGACAGATGCATTATAATTAAAAGAACAATGGGTCAACGCATCATACTCATGCACGCAAACGCAGGCAGGCGTTTTTCTAAAGTATGGAATAGCGAAGGTAGCGAAGCGGAGACAAACATAGTGAGGCAACTAAGTTCCGGGGAAAGAAGGAATCCTTCTTTAGTTCCAGTCAATGTTTGAAGTCGATAGCATGGTTGGTTTGTGTCAATTTTTCGAAAGTAACTTTAATACCAGCATCGTGAAAACGAGTGAACATCAAGGATCTGCGTGGATTTGTTGTCCCGCATTCCAAGTGACGGCTGAGAATGGACGAGTCGCGTAGTCACTGAAGATAAGACCTGGATATTTGAGTACGTTACCGAGACCCGTACAGTAACAAACAATAGGAGGAAAAAGGCTGGGAAGCAGCCAACTTTAACAATTCGCGATTGTAGGCAACGTTGATCGTTATTTTCTATATCCAAGACATGATTAATCGTGAATTTGCTCCAGCCGGCCAGACAGTAACAGTTTTATATTGGCGCCCTAAAACGGCTGCGGTAACGCTTTTTCCGTGTGCGACTTGAGCTCGCCGCAAACAGCTAGATCTTGCACTATGATTACGAGTCATTTTTCATTCATTGTGCAAGAGATTTTAGTGAAAAAAGGTAATCCGATTGGCCGCACCCATCCTATAACCCCGATATCACCCCTGACTTTTTCTTATCCCCCAAAATGAAGTACCATAAGGAAATTTACCATGGCGGCGTACAGGAGGTCAAGGACGCTTTAACCGTGGTGGTGAAGGGTCCAACTTCGGAGGATTATGAAGGATGCTTCCAATCGTGGGAGCAACGTTGGAGTCGTTGTGAAGAGTTAAAGGGACACGATTGTGATGGTAAACTTGCTTGTGCTTTATTTATTGACTATTTCCCGGAACTCAATTGGGTAGATACGTATGCTCAAAATAAATTATTTCGCCAAGTGTAATAGTCGCCAATAAAATAACTTAAAATACTGTGAAAATTGTCGTCCTGTTTTAATTTAACTTTTTTAATTTAGTTTTTAATTGTTAAATTAACATTAAAAGTAAATGATTTGACAATACTAAGGCGTGACGTCACGCCTCAGTATTTCATACAAAAATTGACGGTTTTGACGGTTACTAAAAAGATACTGTTTTGACTCGACAGTCATGTACCCTATTGCCACGGTAGTAGGATTTGCTTTTACGCGCAATGGTTATAACAATTATTTTAGTTTTCATAAATTACGTTTAACAGTAGGTCATTCATTATTGAATAATGCAAACCAGGTATTATAGATCAATCCTCATTGGTTCATCAGAACTGTATTCAAAAGAAAAAAACAAAGAATTCCGAATATACCATTGTCGTGTAATTCAAATATTATTCCAAGTGTCATCTATTTTTAACCCCCGATGCAAAAAAAGGGGTGTTATAAGTTTGACGTTGATGTCTGTGTGTGTGTGTGTGTGTGTCTGTGGCATCGTAGCTCTCAAACGGATGGACCGATTTCAATGCGGTTTTTCTATCTTTGGTTAATATCGGTCCAGCAGTGTAAGAGTATAAGCTCTTTTCCAAAATGATGTAAGGCATTTTGTAATCGTTGAAGGGATTTTTGAGTCGGGAGTGTTTTAAATTTTAAATTTATGATTATTGAACCACGAAATTAAATCTAGAACGTTCTTAATTTGAAACGTATTTATTTATGATTCAATTTGATGCGTTCTAAAATTGAAACAAAAATATTTATGCGTTTAGACATCTGGTCTCTCATACTCTGAATTCAACCAAGTATATACTTTGAATGTGTGTTGTTTTTCTGAAGTCTGCGTGGGAAACCGTTAGTCAATTTTATTATGACTAGTTATAAACTGTGTCTATTATTTACTTAATGATAGAGATGAATCATAGTTTTGATGTCATCCTTTACAACATGACGGAAAAACAATTTGAGTTGTACGGGTTGCGAAAACCTGTATCAATTGCCTTCATCTTTCATCCCACTACGCCAAACATGTCATAATTATCCATTTTATGATTTTGTCGTTTTGTTTCGTGACGAATACATATAAATTATGACTTATTTGCTTGGTTCTCTAAATCTAACCTCACCTAGATCGTCAAATATAGTGGACACAGAAAAACAGTAAAGTTAGTTAGTTAGCCTAGTTTCAAGGGCCGTCTGTCTGCGTAAAATATATCCAGAATCAACTCACAATAGATGACAAGTAATTCTTAGTGAACTCGGCCATATCTCGATTCAATGTCATCCCGTAATCGTATCGACATTGATAGGAGTCTTGACATATTTCAGTAGCACGTCGTACGTCATCCACTCTATGAGGTTCTGGTAGGAAGTCTGCCGGCTCTCGAATAAAGTTTGGTGTGAACTGGTTATTGTTGTAATAGGCTGCTGTTCGCCCATATTCTCTGAAGAACATGGCTACGCCTATATCGCGTTGTTCTCGGTCTGTCAGTTGCCCTGAAAGTCCGACAAAGGATGATAAATATAGATAATTGATTTCAGGTATAATATCAGTTTTTAAACAATATTTCAAGGGGTAGAATTCAATGTCATGGACTGCGGTAAGGTTATACTCGTATTTACGATCAAACATGAGGAACGATTGATTAGTGCGCCATTGGTTTGAAACAATAGCTGAATGTTAGATATCTTGAACTATGCATGCTATGAAACACACTAATATTAAAAATGTGAATATGAGTTTGTTTGTTAACTTTCACACCTTTACAGCTCAATCGGTCGTCATCAAATTTTGTATACCTACACGTTTTCAGGGGTATATAATAAATAACTTTTACATGTTCTACAAAAACGTGAGCTACACCACGGACAAAAGCTAGTTTTAAGTATAAGAATTGAAAATATCGTATTCAGACGCGATAGCATTACTTATTAACTTGAGATAGAGCAGTTGCTTGAGATTACAGGGAATCAGATGCTTCAAAAGCTTGCAACTAAATCTTACTATTGGTTTTTTTTTAATTGAGTAATGGAATAGGTGTTTGTCTTTCAACTCACCCGATGGAAAGTTACCATGAAGACGAATATGGTACACGCCTATCTAAGTGAAACCTATTCACTCTACACTTGAACGATTATAATTGTCTTGAAAAATAGACGCAGGCAGTTCATTCCCGACTGGTGATTCGAATCAAAAAGGAGCTGTCAAAGCGTTGGAAGGGTGAAACTTCTGCCTGCGTCTTGTAGTTCGATGTACCAAATGAATCCTTTATAAAACCGATTAGCAGGCGGCTTAAACCAAGAGTCTAGTGACTTATGTTAATTATACTTATGGTTATAACTTACAGAATTGTGCAAAATCATTGTGCGCTGACTGGAAGTTGTTTAGATTAATAGGTATCATGGTACCATCCGGTCTTGTGAAGTCATCATTAATATCCAAAGACCAATTGCCAAATAGACCTCGAGTTTGATTCTGTTACAAAACACAAAACAATACACCATGAAACTGAAAAAGCAATCTTCTAAATTTGGATAAAAATCATCAAAATCAATAAAAAAGATATACAGAGAGATGAAAAGTAGATTTATTTATGAAGATTAAAAAGTGATTTATTATTTAGACCTTATTAAAATAGAAGTTGCATAAAGAACTAAGTACTAACTACAAAAAAAAAAGATTCCGAAAAGGTCTACAAAAGGGCAGATAAGTTTAGAGGCAATAAATGAAAATTCAGTTATTGCATCTCACGGCGTAACTTTCATTTATTGCAACTATGATTAAAAATAATCTTTTTCTTATTCTTTATTTTCTTATAATGATATTTTATCCCAGCCGTTTGTCTTGGTTTAGAAAAAAAGTCAATGCAGAAATTGTTAGTATGTTTAGGGACTTACCATGTAATTCCAAGGTAGATAAACTCTAGCTGTCATAAAGCCTTTGTTCTCAACTACTTCTACACCAGCCCCAGAAGCGAACATTATCACTATTTCCGACTGGTTCAGAATGTACAAGGGCTGGTACACCGTTACACCTGTGTGATAAAGATAAGTTTATTCATTAGAACGAGAATATACCTACGTTGATTTCAAGATAAAAAATTATGAAGATGTTTGTTACTCAAAGGCGTCTTCCCACCCATGTACGGGACGTATTTAAATGAAATTTATGGATTAGATAGTTTATGGCTCAAAACATAGCCATATAATCATCAAGACCCATTATATTTTAAAAAGTATTTTAATATGTTTATTGTTCATCTTTTTCACCCATTTGTAAGAAGTTGGTAACAGATCGAAAGGAAAGCTAATAATGAATATTTCTGACCTTAAATTTTCTAACATTTCATTAAAATAATTTTAATAATAATTCTTTAATTTCATGTCAGCGATAGTTATTCATAATTTGAATACATTACAGTAGGTACATATTTCAACGAATGCTGGTTTGGGAATGAAATATCGGTGAAAATAAAGTGTTTTGCTAAAAATTTGTTAAAAGTAAATCCTCTTAGTATGGTACAAAATTCCATTTAGTGACAATCATTACCTGGGAAGTATTGCACCCTAAGAGCAGGTTTATCGAAGTACACCCTTCTGTTGTCAGCGAATACGTCAAGTCTGTATCTCCATTGAGCATGTGTTGGGCGAAGACGGACCTGCGATATGAATAATTGAAGTTTAGTAAAACGAAATATACGCTTTAATTAAATAAAATAAAATTAAAAACGAATTAAAAAGTAAAAAAGTGTTCCTTTATCCCTCTATTATGGGCCGACTCGACCGGAGTGATACCACGGCCTCACAGAAAACCGGCAGTAAAGCAATGATTGCGGTAAAGCAATTACCGAAGGCCCTAACCCTTCCCTCTCCCCATCTTCCCCCATCTCTCCCCCCTCTCCCCCTCTTCCCTCTCTTCCTCTGCTCCCACCTTAAAGGCCGGCAACGCACTTGTGACTCTCGAGTTGCAGGTGCCCATGGGCGGTAATAGTCACTTACCATCAGGTGACCCGTCGCTCGTTTGCCCCCTATCCCATAAGAAAAATCTCAATACTTCATCATCAGACCATCGGTACCATCATATGAGCCCAAACTCGAGGAGTTTACTAGTAGATACTGAAGAGTTCCACTATCCATCTATTGGCTCCACCATCAGATCAGCTCCAAGATACCAAATTATAGTATTGTCATTCGAACTATCTACATATTATACATACGAAGATACGACATGCGATAATTAGAAGGTAGGTTAAAATTTTGCTTCCAAGAATTGCTTACGTAGTTAGACTTTTTTACTAGTTTCATTTATTGTAACTAACTAACCATAGTTAGTTACAATAAATGAAACTAGTAAAAAAGTGTACTAACTGATCTAGATGAGCGCTTGAATAAATAAAGTTTTTTTTTAGTGTAAAGAGGTTTTCAAGGACTAATATTACCTACTAATACCTACTTATTGTAATACTAATCTTGCCATATTTATATACATACCTATATAAATAGATTCAGACAAAAGAGTTAAGGAAATTACGTGTTTCTACTCTGTGTATCAATTTTCTTTTTTTTAAGTAGATCACCAAAAAAAATGTTTAATTAATTTATAATGATTGTTAAAACAGTTATTTTTCCAACCTTAGATGGAGCTTTATCATTTCTATAATGAGTTACGGTACAAGCTATTACCTCTGCGCGACCACTTGTAGACCACATGGGCTGTATGGCTTATAATGAAATATTTTTAGTCGGTTATGGTTGAAAATATGGTGACTTTAAAACATTATCAGTATGAACACTTAAGTTTTTTATTACCTCAATCGGCACGGAGTTGTTGGAAGCAGCGACCACGGAAGTCAAGTGGGTGGCGTTTACCTTTCCGTGAATATTTCTGGGTACCTGCTCAAAGCGACCTTGGACGTCTAATCTTAACTGTGGATGGTCTACTCGAACTAGGACATATTCACCTGAGGAAAGAAAAAGTTGAAAATAGTAGTATGTAAGGTGTTTAAGAAAGACGTAGAAAGTTAATTTAAAGATCGTAAAGTAGGTAGTGTATATATAGACATAAAGTGCTAACAATTTTAGAAAAATCGGTTACTTAGTTTTTAAACCAAAATTGACTAATTGAGCTTGAAAATTGATCGATAAAGATAATATTTTCATACGTGTAAGTATTAAATACCAAGGATGTTGTAGAATTGACGGATTTATCCGAAAGTTCTGCATGAAAAAACAACAAAATCATTAAAATTGAGCAGGTAGGTAAAATGTGTACCTACACTAGGAAAAGCAGTTTTCTGAAATTAAAATTCCTGCAATAAAATATTGCCAGGCTAATTTAACTGGGTATTTTTTAAGTATAGGTAAATTATGCTCCAAAAATATGAAACGTGAAACGTCTAATGTATTCATCAATAAATATTATCTACTACTTAGAGCCTATAGCTCCTTCGACCATTTCTGATTATTAGAAGAGCACTCTTGCTTATGGCTTCGAGAAACCTCCAGATCTTATGAGCAGTAATTGTATTTCCTAGGGTTGCAGGATGTGCAACCTTGGTACCGCAATAGTGGGCCACAAGAGCATAGAATATGCATTGCATTATCTACATACCTTTTCCGTTGAAGGTATATTGAAGATCGTCAAATGTGACAATGTGTGGATCTCCGAAAATACCAGCTACTCCAGGAGACTGATAGGCAACACAGTCTTGAGATGGACGGCGTTCGAACCTAGTCGTGAGAAGAGGAGGTATTATTATTACAATACAACAAAGGCTTTTAGTTGAAGATATTCACTATTGCCTAACTTAATAATCACGTCACAAATTGCTACAGTTTATGTTAGTAAAAGGTTTTTATTTAAAGTTGTTTCGATACAAACCTGAACGTTTCGCATCCCACAGCTTGTTCTTCTTGCCATTTGCAGCACTGGTAGAACGGAATCATATCATGGAACCAATGTGATAGTGAGGGCACTTTGTTGGCTTCGTTGTAAGGGGTGAATCCAAAGTCATGGGACCTTGAAGGTCGAGAGCCCCACATCTGGTCGTATGACATCATGAGGAAACCGTTTTTGTCGTAGCAACACTGTTGACCAGAACCTTCAGGGCTAAGAAAAAAAACGCATATTAGAGCATTGCTTTTCTTTTGGGCTATTCTTTTCTTGTTTTTTTTGTTGTCTAAAATATCATATGGCTTCTATAGCTTTATTAAAAATGAAATCTATAAAAAAGGCCATTTAGATAAGAATCCTATTTCAAATTGAAGTCAAGGAAATACCCGTCAATATGACCTTGAGCTTCTATTGTTATTTGGTAAAAAACAAAGGTCTTCATGTAAGAACTCCTCATGGTGACATTATAACACATACATACTGTAGAGAATTATACATGTACCAGTATCTACTGTTGCCAGGAAACCAACTCATTTGACCGCGTGTGTGTATGTTTAAAATAAGCACAGCAACTATTTATATTACAGAAATGAGTAGTACTTTTTTTTTAGGTTTGTTGTGTACATAAAAAAATAAAAAAATCAGTTCTACCTACCTATTTTTTGTAAAATTTACAAAAGATATAATTGAGATATTTTTTTCTGGCATAACTGGACGTTCCATCAACGCCCGTAGTATTATTTATCTACGGTTATCAGTAGTCTTCCATAATTTATTAATTATATGATAATTTTTAACATTAAGAATTTCATCTCAAAATTTATCGTTTTACATTATTCAGGGGGTCTACAGTACGACTTAAAAATGACCCCTTCTTTTAGTGAAACTATTACACATTATAATATAAGTACTGTACATATCGAGTGGTCTGAGGCGAATTGATTCAAGTGCCACATTGGACGATATTGAGTTATATACATCGTTGCAATCAGCGAAAAAGCGAATTGATTGAAGCGCCACATTGGACGATATTGAGTTATATACATCGTTGCAATCAGCGATTTATAACTCAGTATCGTCCAATGTGGCGCTTGAATCAATTCGCCTCAGACCCCTCGATATCATTTTTGTAAAATCTTTACCTGGGTGTGGCACTTCTGACGCAGTGAATACCTCCCCAGTGGTATCTACACACGGGATTGGTATCTCTATCACAATCCATATCAGGCATGAATCGACCTTTATCTAATAGAGCATGCTCCAAAGTGCAAGGGCAGACCCAAATTTGGGCAGCGAAGTTTCTCAGAAAACGATCTGTTCGGAGCCAATTGTTGCACATAGCGTTCGGCCAACGTTGTCCATGAAGCCTCTCCCATTGAGGTGCGAAATACCAGCCCAGAGGGATTGGACGACTAAACAAGACGCTGCAAATAAAATGTAAGTGTGGTCAAAACTGTGTGTAAAAGAACAGAAACTCGTAGAACTGGCCTAGCGCTGAAAGACTTTGCTCGGAATTTGATGCTCTGTGGCTCGTCCAATTTTGAATGACGGAACTTTTTATAAATGTAATAAGGATTTTAGTTAATAACCATACCAAGTTAACTTAAATTTCATTCAGGAAGATTATTTTATAACTTCTTTTTTTAATTTAAATAACAATTACCTATTGGGAAAGATACATACATGTATCTTTCCCAATAATTGTTATTTTAGTTTATATTTTAAGGTTCTTCTGTTCGACAGTCTATGGAAAAATCACGTGATAGAAACGGAATTATAATGACATAATATATAATTTTTAGTCATGATGTTTAAGCTGAACAGTGGAATAATAATAAATTTCTTTTGTGTTAGCCGAATAGTAAAAAGGAGGTGGTACCATCCTCCACCAAAGTCAAGTTGTATAAATACAGTTGTGCGAAGAAACACGTGACATTTATTTACATCTACGGACTTTTATAAATTTCAACTTAGTTTCCTAACAATTGATGTTCAACTTCAACTTTTGGATTGTGGCTTTGTGGAGTTACCACAATTTTGCCAATGTCAAGTAGGTATACGGAGGACAAACTGTCAAAGGATTTTATGTAGAGCTGTGGTAGAGCCAAAAAAGAAAAAAAAATAACAATTGATGTTAATGGATTTAAAAATGGACTTACGGAGATACCGGAACGCCCTTAAATACTTCAGGTGTAGTCAAATTAATCTGTAGAAAACCAAACTGCATATCGTTATGCATGAAGTTATCCCTGTTCCTAAAATTTTGAGGATTAATCACATATTCGCCAGTGTTAGCCACACCAGTCTCAATCATATCTATGTACTCGAATTGTGGTCTAATAGTGATTTCTTTGTAACCCCACAAACTGATCTGAAGTTGGACGTTGAGGTTTGTTGTAAGATTGAAACGATCCCAAGTTATTCGTATTTCTTGTGGATAGCGTTCATGAACTGAATCACCAGTAAAGAAGATTTTTTCAGCAGCCGTAGCGGGGGTTTCTGTAAATTTAATATAACATTAATTATACATATATTAAAGCTGGAAAGAAACAAATCGTCATTATTACGCAAATGTTTGTTTCAGCTTAAGCATACAGAATGAATTTGTTTTGGTGTAATTGTCTCAATCTCTGCTCGATCGGTTTTATTTTAGCAAATAATTATTTATTTCATCTGGCTTGTACCTTTAAAGATCCAATTGACGATAAAAGTAATTGGAAAGATCTATTTGCATAATAAAATTATTTATAATTTTTATCATATCATTTCATATTCACCAAATTATACATTGGATCATTTGCAATACCTATGCATTGCAGCCTCATGAGTACTCATGACATGAAGCATACGTGCTCACTATATCGTTTAAATTCTTGTTTTTGTACTGGCTACTATTTTTATTAGGATTTTTTCTTCTTAACTCAAATGCTCGAATGTATAATTTGGTGAATATGAAATGATACAAATGATAAATAATTTTATTTTGCAAATGAGATCTATTTGCAAAATGAAATTATTTATCCTGTTACGGCTACTTTTATCGTCAATTTGATCTTTAAAGCTACATGCTTCCGGCATTTCCTATGACTAGCTTTAAGAAAAAACGCCGAAACAAAATCATGGATCCAAGTCCTCATAACTGAAACTATGCAAGTGACATGCGTCCAGAGTGGCCTTTATATGAAAGAACCATTTCAGTTTTGAGCTGACCAGTCACGACACCCAGTAGACTAGATAAGTTGGTAATCACGCAACTCAACCACGAGACAGACCATGTGGGTTGAAGTCCATATTTACCCTGATTAACATTTATCTCCTAGACAGTAACTTTACTGATTTCACCCGAATATACTTCAAAATACTTTCGTAAATGTTGTGTTGTGTTGTGAATTATAACAATCAAATACTTACCAACAAAGAACCGCCCCTTCCACTTATAAGGCTCGTTATTAATAGCGATTTCGAACCTGGCGTATCCATTATGATAGAACCTAGGTGCTACACAGATAGCCCTGTTGACATCAACAACTGCACCAATGACGGCTTCAGTGTCGAAACGACAAGTGATTCTATCGTCAGGATTAAAGCAAGGACCAGTGATGTTGACGATTGTACCTCCTAACATGTTGCCACTCTCTGGAGCGAACACGAGGGGAAGATGTGCACCGTCTATAAAAAGGAAAAGAAAAGAACACTCGGGTATAAAGAGATATAAAAAAATCTTAACTTCTTATTAAAAAATATATATACTTTTCCAAATACGTATCTATAGCCACAGGCAGGGAAATAGAAAAGAAGAGAAAACCAGCTACGTAATGCTTATATAAACTGTATCTGGAATGGCTTTCATAAATCAACTTCATCAACAACATCGACGATAAATTAAGAGCTGATTTTTTTTATGTAATAGTGGGCAAACGAGCAGATGGTTCATCTGATGGTAATAAGAGACTACTACCATTCATGAACACCTGCAACTTAAGAGTCACAAGTGCGTAGCCGGCCTTTAAGGTGGGAGTAGGGAAAGAGGGGAAGGAGGAACGGGGTTAGGGCTTCTGGTAACCTCACTCACTTGGCGAAATAAGAACCATTGCTTCACGCCTGCTTTCCGTAAGGCCGTGGTATCACTCCGGTCGAGCTGTCCCATACGTGCAGAAGCATGGTTCTACCACGATTAGTGTTTTTTCTACCATCTTCTCTAAACTACAAAAACTAAATTCTTGTTCTAAATCTCTGACATATTCTGCCTCTAAGTTTCTTACCTATATCCTTATTACATGTTCCCATAAGTATATTCTCGTCTATTCTGAATATGTGTCGTCCAGGGAAACCATTAGCCCATCCTCTACCAGTCAAGTCTCTGAGAACTGAGGCCTGAGAGTAAGGTTTGTATTCGTAGCTTCGAGTTCCGTTACCAGCATTGAAACCGATCTGAAAATAGACACGCATTTAGAAAAAGAAAATCAGATAGATTGATTAGATCCGGTAGTTTATCAAAAGTTAGTGTGGAGATATATTTTTATATTCTGTATTTTGGAAAAAGTACTAAGTGGTAACCGAGTAGGTTGGCACATTACAAAAGTTAAGTAATACTAGCCAGGTCAGTTTTGGTCTGGTGGCAGTCGCTTCACGTAAAATCACGTAAAAAAGTTCAGTCATATCGTAAGCCGATTTCAACTTAGTTGGGAAAAGGCGCGGAGGAAAAAGAAATATTTAACCAAAAAATACTCCTAAGTTATATACAGAATGTTAGTGAAACGCTCCCGAAACCGAAGACAGACAATAATACAAATGGTACCTTTGATAAAAAGATAGTTTTTTCATCAGGATTGATTTTTTTCTGACCCATCATCAAAGGTATCATTAGTACCATTGTCTGTCTTCGTTTTCGGGAGTGTTTCACTAACACCCTGTGTGCTAAATCTGTTTACTAAATCCTACTGTGATCTATTTACTAAATAAAATCTCTTTACGGCTAAATATATCAGTAACTCACCTGGAGTTACTGGTATATTTAGCCGTTTTAGTAGTATTTCAAGCATTTTATTTTATAGAAAAGGATAAATATATCCTAAGATTATATATCCCTTTTTGTTATGGTCTCTCGAAAAAACCGCTCTCAGAATGAGAGCGCGCTTTTCAGAAAAAAAGAAAAAAAAGAAAGAGTGAGTACGAGTGAGTAATAATATTAGCTTATAGATAATTTACAGTCGACACACTCAATTATGGTATAAGATGCAATTAGTTATAGAGAAACAAAGGTTAATAATAGCCACTCGATAGAAATATAATAGCAATTGCTTTCCAATACGTAATAATAGATGTTAAAAACTACCCGCATATTTACGGGATAAAAGTAGCCAATTTCAGACTACAATCTATCTCTGTACCAAATTCCATCTAGATCCGTTCAGCCGTTTTTAAGTGAAGAGGAACAAACAAATATCCATCCATCCATCCTCACAAACTTTCACTTTTATAATATTAGTAAGAAAAAAAGGAAGAATAATTATTCTTTTGAGAATATAAATGTCTTAAACCGTATCTTAAATGATTCAGGTACGTACATAAGCAGGTACACCACCTTCCCCAGTAGTGGTATCACCACCGGCCTCAGTGTGAGAACTCCAGTTGATTTCGAGATAGTTGAACATCGCATATGTGAAGACTTCATCTGTCGCCAGGACCATTTGGAAAGTGTTCGTCTATAATATAAGATAATATATACATATGGCGATAATAGAGTGGGAGTTTTGTATATTTAACTAGCTTTTACCCGTGACTTTGCTGGCATTCCATAATCGGACAGCCGATACAGTAAAAGATTAATCATTAAACTTTGTAGAATGTGGTTGTACTGTCAGTTTAAAGATTCCGATGACTTCGTTATTACTTTATATTAATAAGTTAGTAGTAGTAGTCCGAACTTCAATGTTTAGATAATTGGTAATGGTTAGGTAGGAAATGAATATCTGTCTGAAACATACCATAAACAGTGAGTTATCAATACCACCAGCGAAGGACATGTTCTTCCACGTGATGGTGACGGCGTGCTTTGGGAAGAATGTGTTTGAACCAATAACACCCTGGCGAATGTCCCAAGTGATACGCTCACGCATCTCTACTCCGAGCTGATCTGTACGTGTCTAGGAAAGATCATGAAGTTGGTTATTATGGAAAGTATAAATACATTTTAGGGCCTAGAAATGTATTAAGATAATCCGAAAGCTCTAAAGGTGCAATTATGTATTGAAAAACATTAAATAAATAAATAAATCGAGAGGAAAAAGATAAACACGTGTATGATTTTTTAAAATATTAATCAAACTAAATAATAACTTAATATTTAGATAGAACCACTTATGTAAAATAAATGAGGTTAAACTAATTTCTAAGATAGCTTACTATTTGCATGTTTCTCATTCTAACATAGATTATATTGCGATCAAAGTTTATTAAAAAAAAGTTCTTGATGCAAACAGATAGAGTCTGTGCGGAAAGAGAACCGTTGTAGGATTTGAGGTCACGGCAGTGCTAAATTACCTTTTATACACTGTTACGGCATTATTGTTTACTTTATTGTACAGTATTGTTTACTGTCGAACTATAACGACGCAACAGTGTTGTCATCATAACAAAAAAGGTAATTTAGCACTGCTGCAATCTCAAATCCTACGACGGTTCTCTTTCCGCGCAGACTCTATTAATCCTAATAATATATTAGTATACCTGTAAATCTCTGTCCATCCTAAAGTACACTCCAGGCCTCCTCTGATCGGGGTCCTCAGGGCGCATGCTGCCGATACGGCACTTGCTGAAGAAGATACCAATGAACGATGGATCGTTGATGTCTGGCCAGTCCCTCACAGGGAAGGACAGAGGGTACGTGTAGTGATCTGGAGGGTCGCTGAAGTAGATGTAGCCATTCATGGAGAGCTGGTGAAAACAAATTTAAAATTAATACTTACAAATCTCTTAAAGTGGTTATAGTCTGAAAGTACCAGTTGGATTTAAAAATTATTTTTATATTTGGTTACCCAATTATTGAGGAATGGTATAGACAATTGAATATCAGTCTACAGCTCTTAGGAGCCAAGCAGTGACTATAAACAGCAGGTGGAATTGCAGTTAACGTCTATTATAGATATATAAACTTATTTGACACGTTTTGTTATATGGCAACACAAGCTAGTTCTCAAACAGTTTGCATTACTTGTGTTTAAATAAAAAAAAAGAAAATGATTCAAACTTACCCTAGTATAATTGAACCTGAATCCAAAGAAAGGTAGCTGGAAGTTAAAGTTCTTATGGATTTGTGGTGTGCTATGATGAATATCTCTTTGGAAGTCACCAATGTTTTCGTTACCGCCCAGGTCGTAGAACCAGTACATAAAGTTCGCCCGAATCTGTGCCAGTCGAGCTGTAGTAATGACATAGGGCTGGCCATTGTTCTGGAAGGTCGTAGAAGGGAGAATGCGACCATCGATGTGATCTGCGAAGTACAAAATACTATTTAGCTCTGACTAGTTTCCAACACTTTCCATTTATACATACATGTTACCATTGCTTATATGATAATGGTAGTCTTATTCAAAATCGGAATTGTTTTCTATTAAAGAACTACTATTTGAATTCGAATTGCAATTTATATTAAAGTTCAACGTTTCAGGGTTCAACGTCGAGCAAATAAATAATTTCATTTCATTTCATTTCAATTCCAGAGTGGTGCGACACACCAGTTTTCGCTATTTCTACTATTTGTGGTTTATATCTAGAAATAGTCTGCAGGTGCCTAAAAATGTTGCCGAAGAAAATTGAAAGACCTAACATTCATTTCTGTAGCTTACACGGAAATGAATGTTTGGCTTTTGGGGAACAAACCAGATGGAGACATTAGTCTTAAATCAATCAATCAATCAGCCTATCGTAGCCCACTGCTGGACAGAGGCCAATGTCTTAAATACAAGAAAAAAAATTACAAATCTTGGGCTTCAGAAATCGTGTGTATTTCTGTCCTTGAGAGAGAATAGTGATTTTAAGTTGTACTTCAAAATAAAAGATCTGTCCCCCCAAAGACTTGAGATAAGAGTTGACAGAAGATTCCGAGTCATCCTTGAATATTTCTCATTACATGGAATTATTACCTTAACTAAGAAGAACTTCTCATTATTTTTGATCTGCGCATCTATATTCGATTCGATCAAAATTAATGAGGTCTTTGAATATAAAAACGAAAATTTCATAGTAAGTACTATTATTGAATCATACATTACCCGTATTTGCAATAATAAGTATTGATATCTATTGTGAGTATTTGTGAGGCAGTTTTAACGTGCATCAAGCTTCGATACCTTCGGGCCCCGATATGATTGTGATAAGCTATCACATTTTATCTCAATTTCAATAACGGTGATGTCATTAAGCACCTCGAAATATTTCTTTGTTTTAAATATAAGTTTTTATACTTCTCTTGGAGTTAGAAAAAGTGTATTAACGAAAGGTTTGTGACCTGCCAGTAGGCTGAGTACTAGTATAGTATTATGTTATCTGTGTATAATATTATGTTATCTGTGGCTGAGTGAAAAAAATATAAACTGAATCTAGGTACCTTTGTTGAACAAAATAGCACGGTCTTACGAGCGCGAAGTCAGCAGTATTACTACTGCTGTGGTAATCGAGGCAGTGGTAAGTCAGGAATACGCCTCTTCTGATTTACTGCTATCTCGATTACCACGTCAGAATATTAGGGGTGTCATTTGTGCATTACTATCCCTATTGACAAATGCATCACCGTACTTTGACCAAGTCTGGTAAAATATGTTATCTGCTCCTCATAATACTGTACGTTTCATTTAAGGCAGTCCATATTGTTTTATAATGCCAGTCTTATCGATGATGCCAGCGATATACACCTATTTTATAATTGAAGTACTTTTAAAAAGGGTTTTCAAGAACATCCTGGAAGAGACAAAAGTTACGCTATTAAACAGGTTGAGTGCTGTAATGACAGAACTCAACCTGTTACACCGTTATCCACTGGATATCCACTATAATGAAAGTGGATATCCAGTGGATAACGGTGATACCAACAGTATTGATTTATTGACTTTATCTTCTTTTTGTTACTGGACGGTATTGATTATAGCTGATCTTCTACCACATAGAAATAGCTACTACTATTCTTCTAACTCTGGGTCTTCATCTACCCTACTGACTAGTAAGAGCATACCACTGTAATTGTTTTATTTAGCTTAGGTTTTTGCGGAGTCAAGTCCCTCAAAAATTTCAATTGAGAAAACCGGCAGTATCGTAGCTTTTCCTAAATTGTAAATATGTATTTAATCGATTATTATTCCTTTTGCTTGATACTGTAAGCTGCCTTTTTGATCTCGAGGCATCATAGGTTTTAGGGTCGATTTTTCGAATTGGCAAAAATTATAATTTGTTAATGGATTTTATGTTTCTACCACTCTACTATTGTGCTAATTCCAACATAATTGAGTACCTATTGATGTTAAACATTTTTAATGTTAATAATTTCCAGTAAATTTAAATTAAATATAAAATTATGTTTACAACAATCCGCAGCCATTAAATCATTGTAATAAACTCAATTTCAAATACCTGAACGCATATTTACGGTTACTGAAACATGGCTTCGCTACATTTGACCCAAATCTAAATCCTTTTGTCAACATACCGTTGGCCTTATTAAAATTCTGGCGTTAGTTGATTGTTACAAAACTTTTTGGAACTACATTCCATATTTACAATTATCGTACATTAAAATCTGTGTACTTTAACTTTAGAAGGTTTTCGAAAAAAACAATTTAACCCGCTGTATGTAATGTGTTTGTAATCAAGAAAATTTAAGACTTATTGGAAGGTTTTAGACTATTTTCTATCCAATATATTATGATCTAACGCTTATGTTCACCTTAAAATTGGGCGAGAACACAATATGCAGATTCTGTCAAGAGGCAGAGGAAACTGCAATGCATATTCTATGCTCTTGTGGCCGAATGCGGCACTGAAGTATTAACCTAGAGTTGCACATCATGCAACCGCAGAAATACAGACAGTCACTGCTGAAAGGATCTGGTGGTTTCTCGAAGCCATAAGTATGAGCAATGAGCTGTAAAGTTAAAAGTGCGCTACAAAAGACCAGAAATGGTCGATGTGGCACTAAGCACTTAAACAATAATAATCATCTAACGGTTACTTTTAATTAGACAATTGTTGTTATTTTATTTTTATTTTTTAGCTATGTGATTAGAGAGTATTAAAACAAGAATTTTTTTTTAAAGTGATGCTGTCGTGCATACATTCTTATGGGTTTCCAACAAAAATAACATTCTTTAATAAACGATTAAAGCGAGCTCATAATAATAACATTGCGAAACATGTTTTACGAATTTAATGTTCCCATCGGTTGTTGGAAAGCGATATGTTTGGTATTTGGAAAATTTAATCACGAGGAATACACGAACTTACAAAAATAAACATTCCAAAAATGACATGCTCAATGTCTCTTTTTTGCGATGAATCTAGTATAAAATTTAATTTAGCCTTTATTGAAGTTCAAGACATACTGTACCCAATTTGGACCCGAAGGGAAATCATATCAGAACGCTTGAATTGGAGGAAATATAATAGGAGTACAGGTATCTAGGTTTTTGATCACATTGAAGTTGAGATGTTAGAAGGTATAGTTTAATTGACCAGAAGTTTGGTCTTATTCTTTCATAAAGCTTAGAAATGAAATAGCCTCTTTAGTGTGCTGGTGCTGACTACCTAATACATTGTATTCATCTTGTAATTGAAATATGTACTTAAACAATAAAAAATCTAAAAAATTATGAATAGTGAATGAAGATCAGCATCATGCAATGTTTCTGTGGACATCTTGCTGGTCTATGTTTCCCTATTTGACCTTCCGTGAGACCCACGATTAATTCTAGTTTATTTTAATTCTTTTGCTAGCTTTACGTGTTACTTGGCTTGCGTCGCTGTACATATTTTCAAACAATGCAGGTACAGGATAAATGGAACAGTTCTTTTTCCTGGATGAAATCTCTTTTCTGTACCTCTAACAACGTGTAGGTATTCAAAATTTCATGATGATTGGTTGAGCAGTTAAGGCGTGAAATTGTATAAAACAAACTAACCAACAAAAAAGCTCATAGCCTAAGTTACTCCTTATAACACCAGCTATCTGCCAGTGACAGTCCCGTGAAAATTAGCCGCAAAAAACAGACAAACAGATAGGCAAACATTTAAAAAACTGATTTTTAGGCATAGGTATCGTGCAAATAACTGAATGAGATTAAAAAAGAAATTATTTTGACATTACAAACAGACACTTCAATTTTGACTTCAACATGCATCTTTATTCTTGTATTCTCCACATATATGTATGTTTCTTCCATTTTAATTTGTAATCTAAGGCGTCCATTAGACGCTCAGGCAAACGTCAATCATTACCAAAAGTCATGTTTGACGGATGTTCGTTGGTGATAGATGAAGTACTATCGACATTAAAATCTCATCATGCAACCGTCAGTCACCGCATTAGACTAGGTTATTCGTCAATCTCCATTTTGATTGTGGCAAAACTGACTGCACGGATGGCGCAATGGTTTAAGTGATCACCTCGCCACTACGCCACGCCGAGTGTTGCGGGTTCAAATCCCACACGGGACAAAAAATTGTGTGATCCATAAATATTTGTTATAAAAGAAGCCTACCGTGTAATGGTCGCCTAAAGTAATAATCAAGTTTTGGAAAAACTCTCTTTCGTGCCTTAACTGCGTAAAAATATAATACCATTTTCATTTCCTGTTATTTATTTAAAGAAATAACCGCTATCGTGGGTTATTTAAGTTCAATTCATCGAAAAGGCACTTGTAAGGCTATAGTTAAACAATCCGTACTTGACCACTTTTGTTATCTCTTGATAAAGAGTAGAGCCCTTATCTGTAGTTAATTGGAAACATGCCATATAACCTGACTAGTTTTAATAGCATTTTGTCACTGCAAATTTTTATTACAAATATGAACTTCTCAATTAGGTCGGGCAGCAAGGTGTGGCCCTTATCTTATTAGTAAACCATTTTGATACGGCAAAAGAGAATTGTTGGCAAGTGTTTTAAGGTTTTTAATTTTGATATTTTAGTTTTTTTGTGCAATCACTACATATTATAAAACAAAGTTCTCCGCCGCGTCTGTCTGTCTGTTCGCAATAAACTGAAAAACTATTGAACGGATTTTCATGCGGTTTTCACTAATAGACAGAGTGGTTCATAAGGAAGGTTTAGGTGTATAATTTTTTAATATTTTGTGTAAATTGATTGAAATATGCTGATGACTGTTGAAGATGTCTCTGCTACCCGTGCGAAGCCGGGGCGGGTTGCTAGTTATTTATAAAATTATATTATTTTATTACTTTTTTGGTTCACTAAGAAATGTTAAAAACCGCTATTATCAATATATTAATACGTGAAGCGAAAACTTTGGATCCCTTTTTACCAAAATTGGGCGGACGGAGGAGTATGAAATTTCGCACACTTACACTCATAGTTTATACAGAGAAGAAGTGACGAATACTAAAATTTTTGAACAATATTTGCTACAAAGTTAAAAAAAATGCAAAAACGGGTACATACGGCTATGAGTGTCCAGTATATATTTTGACCTGTCATGGTACAAAAGTCTATACAATGACAGGTCAAGTAATATTGGCAAATTAAATAAACCATGGTCGAAATTCGACCACCACGCGATCTCTAGTTAGATTAAAAATATAACCTAATACAGTCTAGTATCATCCATTTGTTACCTACTATTTTAAAAGGTTGTATTATAAGGTGTTAAAGGATTTCTGTGATCAGCGCATTCATTGATTTAACTATATCTATGTTTTTTATACCACTAAATATGCAAACAAGCACCTGAATTGCGTGATGGTAAGCGGTTAATTTGCTAGACTACTTCTCCTAATGATAAAGATTTCAAAAGCAGAGAATTCTATTCTTCTTTCTTCTTACTTAATATTATAAACGTGAAAGTTTGTGTGGATGTATGGATGGATGGTTTTTACTCTTTCATCTAAAAACTTCTCAGCGGTTTTTGGATCAAATTTGGCATACAGATAGTTTATAACCACAATTAACACATAGGGTAATTTATATTTAATCTTATAAGTTTCTTTAAGTGAAGTAGGCTAAGACAAGGGTTGCCACCTTTTGGGAAAAAATGTAGTATTTTTTTTAAACTTGCACAAAATATAGTACTTTTAGAAAATTCATTAAAAATAAATAGTTTCTACACATGTATCGTCCTTATCTTTTATTTTACGTTTATCGTTGTCTAAAAGTTATTTTTCCAATCCTCGGTAACAATTTTTTTTTGTTTTTTTTTCTGTACTATTAACGCATTAATATAATATAACATATTAATTCACGCTCCATCGTGTTAGTACAGCTAAACGATAATTTCATAAAAATACATCACTTCACTAAAAAGAAATCCGGCAATGAAACACGAAACATAATGCTAATAAAAAGTTGCAAAAAGATTTTTTTTTCTTCGGGATTAATTTTTTTCTGATCCATCATCAAAGCTGTCTTTAGTACTATCGTCAGTCGACATTTTCGGGAGCCTTTACATAATACCCTGTATAGTACAGTTGATCAAAATATAGTACGATACTATATATTATAGTACGCGTGGCAACCCTAGTTAAGACTGACTTCTAAGACTTGTTGACTTGTCGGTTATAAGTCAAGCTAATAAAACCGTGTTAAAAAGGCCCCATGCTATCCTGTAATGCTGTCTAACAATCTTCTGTAGGGTGGAAGTTCAAGTCAGGTAACGGCTTTAGCTTAATGGCTAAGGCGTCCGACTTCGAACCAGCAACCACGTGACTGCTGGTTCGAACCACACCCAGAACACTACCTACTGATATGGACGTACTCCTAACATAAAGCATAGTTGGAGAGGTTAAAAAGAATTCTATTTACCCACGTTAAAAAAATTAAAAAGCTAGACTAGAGATCGGCTGTCTTCTATCGTGGGAGAGCCATGCTTCGGTGCGTATAGGCCGACTCGAACACGGCCTCACAGAAAACCGGCAGTGAAGCATTAATTACATTACTTTTCGCCGAGTGAGTGAGGTTACTGGAGGCCCTGACCCTTCCCCCCCCCCCTTTCCCCCACCCCCTTCCCTACTCCCACCTTAAAGGCGACTCTTGAGTGGCAGGTGTCCATGGGCGGCGGTAGTCATTTACCATCAGGTGACCCGTCTGCTCGTTTGCCAATATATCATAAAAAAACCACTTCCGTATTCACTTCCGTAGCGGCATTTATTATGTCGCATTAGAACAAGGGTCTAGAACCCGTTTGCACGGCGACTTCAGTCTTTCATGGTATTAGTATTCACCTTAGCATACACTCAATGAGATAGAGTATGTACATTATGATTAAATACAATATTACTCACTACAACTATGATTCATTCAAAACAAAGCAATAAATAGTTAGCTATGCCAGTCATGCGCATCCAAATTGCCTTAACAAGATATATATAAAAAAAAGACAAATTTTGACTTCGTAGTAAGGCCAACCAAAGCTAAGAGATTTGGTGATTTTAGCTCTTAATATTTACAAAATAATACCAATATTTGATATTTTTATGTGGCCCAAATAACTATACCAATATTTGCCCAACATTTAAACAAAGCCCTAATACGTCGTAAAATGATTTAGTATCAGATATTTTGTTCATGGTATCAGCAAGTAAAACGAGGTCGCGATGTATGATAAAATTATATACTTTGAACTTACCAAATTCATTATTCGTCGCTAGAGTTGTGCCGGGTGGTAAAAAAATTTGATTTTCACTTTGTGGTGCAATATCGGACGCTAAATTTAATGTTATAGCCTCTCCATCACCGCCTACATCACTAGGCAGTTGATAATTTCCACTTCTTGTAAGCAATTGGTCTGTAGTATTTAAAATTTCGACTGGCGCTGCCTCAACATCTTCTATCAACTCATCTTGAACTGGGTTAGCTTCAGTACTAGCTACCGCTGGAGCTTGCTCACTTAAAAGCGCAATAACATCTTCATTCACAATAGCATCTTGTCCTATCACACTAATTACTAATAGTGCAACTAAACCTAACACTTTAACACCCATTTTTCACTATCATGACCATCACAATTATAATAATTATTTATATTGTTTTACGTCAGGTGGCTTGCTATTGTGTAGGTAGACTAGCGTAGTGGTACATTATGTGGCCGATGATATGCTATTATCTTTAGAGATACGATAAGATAGCAAATAGGAACGTTAGGTGTGCCAAATTCTTTGTCCTAATCATAGCCCTGTTCACTGGGCTCGAGTAATGATAAGGTTTGTATCAAATTAAAAAGGTTATGATATTACAATAACGGTAGGTCCGCGGTAATTCGAGAAACGGTTTGCAGTCGCAACGGATTATCTAATTTGTCGGATTACAGAGGAGGTGCCACGTTTGCCACCGACTTCTTGTACCCTGGAACTTTTTGAAAAGCAATGGTTTGTAATCCGACAAATTAAATGTGTACCTATGATAATAGTTATATTAAATCTTTATAATTATACTAAGTATATGAATTGAAAAACATAATAAATGTGCTCGGTGTTTATTATGAAAATATCCTTACAAACAGTTATAATGGATACCTAAACCGAATTATTTCAGGAATTAATAAGAAAAGAACGTTTTGACACTGTTAATAAATGATAATTACTGGTTTTTTACATTCATTTTAGAAAGACGTTTCTGGGGAAAAGAAAATTCCTGTATCGCGGGGGGCTTCGCAAACATTTAAACAACGGACACAAAGAAAATCTAGACTCGGGACAACTATTTGTGGATCACACAACTTAAATGACCTTAAACCATTTAAACAATTACGTCATCCGTGCATAAAAAATACATTTAGAGTATTTCACCAGGGGTGCAACAACGGGGGTGTCCAGGGTGTCCGGACTGTGCCTTAAGATTTTGAAAATCATGGTTGTAAAAAAAGTAAGTTATGGTTTCTGTTAAGATAACCATCAAACTATATGACAAATGCAAAAATCAATACATTCCATACTTTGTGTTATTTTGTACTACATAAGTGGAGAAGCACATGGCTCGCCTGGTGATAATCGGTAATGGATTGACCCCTATGGGCAGATTTACCATCGCTCCATTGCTGTGGCAAACCTGCTCGCCAGCAGAATATTTTTTTTTATGATACAGGGAGCAAACGAGCAGACGGGTCACCTGATGGTAAATGACTACCGCCGCCCATGGGCACCTCCAACTCAAGAGTCACAAGTACGTTGCCGGCCTTTAAGGTGGAAGTAGGGCCGTCACCCCACCGGGGTTTTCCGTTAGGCGGTGTGTCGGAATCGACTAAAACCAAACGGTGTGCCGTACTGCGCCTAAAATAGGAAGGATCCGGGAACAGCTTTTATTAAGACATCCGGACTTCTCTTAGCGACTGCCCGCAAAAGCGCTGGCACCACATTCGGGTAAAGACCTCTCAAATAGGCGATATCCAGGCACACGCGGACCACATCTCCTCTCTTCCCTTCCACCCGCCAGTTTTACTGTCCTATCCGCACCTACTTTCTACTATTATCACTACATATTATAAAACAAAGACCCCCGCCGCGTCTGTCTTTCTGTTCGCGATAAACTGAAAAACTACTGCTGGGATTATCATGCGATTTTCACTAATAGACAGAGTGATTTAAGTGTATAATTTGTTAAGGTTTTGTGTAAATTGAAATATGATGATAACTGTTGAAGATGTCTCTGCTACCCGTGCGAAGCCGGGGCGGGTTGCTAGTATATTATAAATATGAAAGTTAGTGAGGATGAATGGATGTTTGTAACTCATTCACCTAAAAACTACTGAAGGGATTTTGATAAAACTGTACAATGATATAGCGTACAACGATAAGTGTTAAGTAAGTCGGAGAAATCCCTGCCATCTGGGAGCTCTCTTGGCGTGCACTGCATAAACCGTTAGGGTTACATAGAGATAATGTACTGTGAAATTGTTTCTCTTAAACAGTTCTTTAAAAGACCTTGACAGAATATTTCTGTGTACTTTTCATGTGTAAATAACTCATCATCCTCCGCGCCTTTTCCCTACTAAGTTGGGGTTGGCTTTCAGTCTAACTACGATACGGCCGAACTTATATGATATTTTACGTGAAGCGACTGCCATCAGACCTCCACAACCCAATCGAAGTTCTGTAGTTAGACCAGGTTGTCGGACTTTTTAGGGCTCCAACTACCGTACCTACAGATGTTCGTATGGCAACCGGAACCGACGGCTTAAGTACTGTCCGAGGCACGGAGTGGTCTCAATGTGTTAAGAATGGTCACCCATCCCAAGACTGACCTGGCTATTATTACTTAATCTTGTAATGTGCTAATCTACTCGGTTACCACTTAGCCACGAGCCCCCCTTCATCCTACTATCCTACTAATATTATTAATGTGAAAGTTTGGATGGATGGATGGATGTTTGTTACTCTTTCACGCAAAAACCACTGAACCGATTGCGATGAAACTTGGTATGTAGATAGCTGGAGACCAGGATTAACGCATAGGCTACTTTTTATCCTGATATTCCCACGGGATCGGTACTTACGCGGGTGAAACCGCGGGGCACTGCTAGTGTGTAAATAACTAAAGCCAAAAATAGTTAATCATTTACCTACATTTAGTATTTGAATTGCCTAATTTATTTACTATGCACATAATTAATTGTTATCAAAATAAATACTTTTATCTTTCTAATTTTCTTGGACAAATGGCTACTTTTGTTTTCCAATTAAGGCTTTGTTTAGATAAACTTTTGTAGGTTCATCTCTATGAGGATGAAATGAATGTACTAAAGTAGTACTAATTCCATGGCTGCACTGTAGATAGTACTAATTCCAGGAACTTCAGGCGGTGGCTAGTATTACGGTTGAAAAGCACAGAAAGCTACTGTGGGAAAGCCATGCTTCGGCACGAATGGGCCGGTCCACCGGAGTGATACCACGGCCTCACAGAAAACTGGCAGTGAAGCAATGATTTTCGCAGAGTGACTGAGTTTCCTGGTGACCGTAACCCTTCTCTCTCTGCCTCTCCTCCTCCTTATGACTCCGGTAACGCACTTGTGAGTCTTGAGTTGAGTTGAGTTGCCCATGGGCGGTGATAGTCACTTACCATCAGGTGAACAGTATGCTCGTTTGTACCGGTCTAAAAATTTGTGATTCCACGTGTTTACAATTCCTCCTTATTCTCATATTGCTTGAACAAGTTTTCCGGATATTTTTCAATATTGCATCGCAATAATTCTTGCGACATTTCACAATGTTTATCTTGTTCGGCGTGTAAAGTAATCGATATGTAAGTACATGCCGATGTTTTATCGCAAGATAACGTTTGTTTTCCAGATACAGAGTGAATTTGATTCACCGTTCGCTAACTAGGGCTAGTGAGTCAGGCTTTTAGTATTTTTCAAGCAATATTGTTCTCTGAAATAGATTGTGTCATAACGGATGTAATATCTTATAGTTTTGTAGCGGGTTATTAATAGCGGAAGTGTTTTTTTAACCGACTTCAAAAAAGGAAGAGGTTCTCAATTCGACTGTATGATTTTTTTTTATGTTTTTACCTCAGAACTTTCGACTTGGTGAACCGATTTTGATGATTCTTTTTTTATTTGAAAGCAGGTCCTTCCCGTGTTCCCATTTCAATTTGGTCCAGTTCTGACAATGGTTTTTTTTTTGTTGAAGTCGGTTTTTTTTTGAAAGAATTATTTACAGCTAAGAACCAAAGTAGGCTTTCACTTAGATTGAAAAGACAGAAATGGTGTGAACCTGTCGGGGTTTGACGGCTTCTATTTTCCCCGTCTCGCGTGCATACCGGCTCTCCAGCAGTAGGTTTGAAGAGGATATCAGAAACGCTTTTCTTTTAATCACACCCATATTTACTTTTCTATATATCTGTTTCTTTGTTTATTCTAGCAACACACAAAGACCCGTCAGAAGACTTTAGTTACACCTATAGCAGATCAAAGGTTGAGGCAAGTTTTATTAAATTCTGGGATAAAATGTGAAGTAAATAACTATATGCCCAATGCCACTCAAAAATGGAGCATTAGTCAACTGCTTCACTGTCTCCGAGGCTTATATGACTCCCGTACCTTTCAGCAATTTATACCAACTAGATAATCGATCACCATATACGATAATGTTGTGTAGGTTTAATAGAAGGTTTGTAGCGTAGTGCGGTAGTAGTTCGTGGTACTAGGGCACCTTATTTATAAGAACAAATCTTGTTGTAAAGGTGCCCTAATATTAAGAGAGTTGTCACTTTTGTCAAGAATGTTTTCACTACAACTAGGAACTAGGTTGACAAACAAGCACACCCAAGTGCTTGTTTGTCAACCTAGTGCCTGATTGTATAAAAACATAAAATACAAATAGACATGTTTACTTCTAAATCACAATAGTAATGTCTTACCCGATTTCCATCAACAAATACGTATTTGACCTATGTGTTGATAAAATTAGGGGCTTAAAAAGCCGCACGCGAAACACGTCGCGCCACTGGTGACGGGCACCCTGATACAATACCCCAGGCCAACGCTCATAGAAGTCGGATATTATTCTGCTCGCTCAACATCACATTCTCGCAAAACAAGACGGACAAAAGACAATCATGGTCATGGATCATGGTCTCTAGCGAGAGGTTTCATGCAGTAATAGCCGTCGTGAGGTCGTATCGCTTTTCCGACCAAACTGAGCACTCCACTAGAGTGTGGAGTGCAGTGTCCTTGCGATAGCCTCTGCAGATAGGACACTCACTTTTACTGCACTGAGGGAAAATTATGGCGAATATACCAGTTATACATCGTGATCAATACGCATTGCTTTCGAGTAAAAATTTCACATGGAAATTCCTTGCGATTGCGAAGTCCGGCGTTTAACTAGTTTGTGCTGCTGCAAATTCTTGTGTATAATATTATTAAAATCATTTCTATCGAGGATCTCTTGCGCTATTGCCAAGATTGCCAAACCAGGTATCATTTCTTGCAACATAGTGGACTTGAAATAGTTATAAATCATTTTTAACTTTGAGGACATCTCACCAGAGGCAACAAAAGGAGGAATTTTAAATAAATATGTAGTAACATTTGTTAGAGATGAAGTTAGATTGTATTGTAGAATGTCAAGAAGATTTGATGTTTCAGGTAATGAAAATAATCTTAGGGCTTCTATCTCGTTAAATAAATCATTTGCTTTCACGTCAGCCTCCTCGTTTTAGTGATCAGTTAGCTTTTATTGACAGTTTTTTAAAAGATCTTCGTCACTTATCTTAAAAACATCACTAAAACATCTAAAAACATTGTCATAATCCGTTAACACATCAAACCTGCTATTCAAAGAACTTAGTGTTTGATCAATTGTTTTTTAAAAGAAATTTATTTTATACGCGGTTTTTGGATCTTGCGTCGTCTCATCCCTCGTTCATAATCGAATAATTTTGATTTATACTTTCACAATATTTAACGAAGGAAAACCTTGCTTTATTTCAAGTGCGGTTGATAGTTTCCCAGCTTGAGCAGGTATTTCCTCGAAAACATTATTATCTCTGTCATTCTTAAAATGATCAACTAGATTCTATAAATAGTTATGACACAATTTAATGTCAATCGCTACACTTTGCATCATTTTGCTTACTATATTAATCTGGACTAAAATATCATACCAAATTATTATACTACAAATAAATTTAAACACGTATAATATATATCATTTGAACACTAGATTTTTTTTTATGGGATAGGGGCAAACGAGCAGACGGGTCACCTGATGGGGAGTGACTACCGCCGCCCATGGACACTGAACTGTACTGAACTGGAGCACGAAATATCGCCAAATTGAACATTTCGTCACAGGTCGAGGAACAAATAGTCACTGAGCGGCCGAGAGACGTTCGACAAAGACCAGATTGCAAAGCTCTTTCTTAATTAAACAAGGTCCAATTTCGTAGGAAAATTTGGCTCCTTTTTATGGTATAGGGGGCAAACGAGCAGACGGGTCACCTGATGATGAATGACTACCACCGCCCATGGGCACTTGCAACTCAAGAGTCACAAGTGTGTTGCCGGTCTTTAAGGTGGGAGTAGGGGAAGGGTGGAAGAAGAGAAATTGAGGGGGGATGGAAGGGTTAGGGCCTCCGGTAACCGCACTCGGCTCTCACTCGGCGAAAAGCAATGAAATTATTGCTTCACTGCCGGTTTTCTGTGAGGCCGTGGTATCACTCCGGTCGAACCGGCCCATACGTGCCGAAGCATGACTCTCCCACGATTAAAAGAAATTTTGTTTATTAATCAATGTTAAAAACTTGTTAACGTCCGATACAAGGCAGGGGCCGTTACGAGGCGACTTCACCTTATATTTCACTTAGATTGTTTACATTTAATAAAAGTAAGATTTCTGAGCATGGTTAATGTTAAATAATGAACACTTGTTATCACTTGTTTTAGAATTGACAAGTTATTTTTTGTAGGGGGTTCGTACACTAATTGTCTCGTTGATTGTTTAATTAAAAATAGATCTACAACTTTTCTGGATCTTATATTACATCCGCCGAGGTTAAAGCATTTATTAAAGGTGTTTATTAGTGTCTTAAAAAGTAGCATAAATATATATGTATTTGTAACATAATACGTTAAACAATATAGTTTACACTGTCTAGAGGTTTATTTTATTAAATTAACTAGCAGCGCCCCGCGGTTTCACCCGCGTAAGTCCCAATCCCGTGGGAATATCGGGATAAAAAGTAACCTATGCGTTAATTTAAGTCTCCAGCTATCTACATACCAAGTTTCATCGCAATCGGTTCTGTGGTTTTTGCGTGAAAGAGTAACAAACAAACATCCATCCATCCATCCATCCATCCATCCAAACTTTCACATTTATAATATTATGTGGGATTACAATGTAGGTAGGTACTACCAATTATTATTTTTAAAGTTTAGATTAAAGTTTTTTGTTCAAAGATTAGTCACTGTGTCCAAATTTAAATGTGGCTTATTTGACTAAAAATTTTGTAACTCAACGTCACTAACTAATTGTAATATTATTTATCTCAAGTTCCTTTACGTAATAATTTACTAAGACATGGTTTCGCTACAAGTTGCTATGCTATAAACGCGAGGCGCTAAACAATAATACTAAAATGGGATGTTGATACATAAAGAAAACATTATTCTTAAAGTAATTTGTGTACATTCTCTGACGTGTCGTCCATTTCGACTACCCCTCATTCTTGTGTATAAACCTTTATATACACCTGTTTATTTTATTAATTTCTATGTTTATAACTATACAAAATTTCTGAAGCACAGCGAATCTGGCGTATACACCTGTGTAAACTTCAACCAACTTATCATAGTAACTCTTAACAGGAAAAAGGCAGCTACGTAGGCAACACAGAGAATATATTGGTAAACAACTGAACACGCGATTAGTTAAATTTGTTCCATTTTAAGTCTAAGTAAGGATTAATAGTTTTATGTAATACTAGCAGCGCCCCGCGGTTTCAATCAAGTGGGAATATCGGGATAAAAAGTAACCTATATGTTAATCCAGGCCTCCAGCTATCTACATACCAAGTTTCATCGCAATCGGTTCAGTAGTTTTGGCGTGAAAGAGTAACACACATCCATCCATCCATCCATACTTACAAACTTTTGCGTTTATAATATTAGTAGGATTTTAGACACACACCATCAATGTACTTAAGTAATTGATCGATTCCCTTTTAAAGTCGGTTCAAAACTTCAGATGTACAAATAAGTACTTCCATAGTGCATTCTAGATTCTTTTAATTAAACATTGTCTTTATCAGTGTCCTTATTGTCTTAAACGTTCTTCATAGACATTAGCACTCACAAGAGACCTTTTGTACGGCGTAGTGCAAAACAAATTCTACACACGGCACTACACTTAAATAACTGAACTTGAAACATTATATCCTATCCATTGCTTGTCTAGTAGGGTTTGGCTAAAGAAATTCTAGGTATTCAAAAGCAATAGTGCTTCGGTTTTGCGAGACGACTGTCTACATTTTCGCAGTTACTGTTCGTTGTAAAATGGTAGAAACATTATGTAATTAACTGCTACAGGGATATTCCGAAATTTTGTTGCATTATCTTTTGTAGTTTTGTTATCATGTAGGAATTTGATCACTCTTTTTATTTGAGTTATATTGCAATATATAATAGTATATAGTATAAATTTACTAAATTTACAGTTATGACGGTGCACTAATTAAATTCCAACGTTTTTAAGGTACAGTTCGACAAGCGAAGTGTACCTTAAAAACCTTACCGTTATGACTCGGTTTTTACGACCAAATATGAGTGGTCCCTCCCCCAGATCATAAAATATGCAAACTGATTTAAGTATGGTGAAGGACATTCAAATGTGAAAAATTATCCCAGGATTTGATAAAACTGTTTGTGATGAGATTGAATGGATTGGCATTATTATGAGATAATTGTGTCCGAAACATCAAAGAGCAATAAAGGAGGTATTTCCTCCTAGAGCAGTAAAATGAAAAGAACAGTTGCAGACTAAATACCGTCATGTTTTTATAAATACATATGTATTTTAATTTAGATGTAATCATCTTCTTAGTAATTTATGCGGTCTTATGCCCCCTGCATCCAATAGTTCTTTACCTTCTATAGGCGAACACATACAGAAATGTGCAGCGTGTATCTTCTGTAGGGAAGACTCACGCTGCAACTTTTCCGTATGTGTTCGCCATTGTCGTAAGAGTGTAGGTGTGTATAGGCAAGTATGAGAGTATTAGAGTCTACATGATTATGAAACGATGGGGATATGGAGGTTCAAATTAATTTCCCACATCAATAACGTGAAACGTTAAAACAAATAAATTAAACAAGTGATCGTATTTCAGAATGTCTGCCTCTAAATTTATCGATAACATGCATTCGCTCGTCGTATAAAGAGCATTGTTACTCCAGCGCTTGTGCAAACACAACGAGTTCCATTTTAGAACACATTCGTTCCTATTTTGAATTTCGTTTTTTAATTTTCTATTGTCAAGATGCCTTGTGGTGGTTGCGGTGACAGTAAGTTTAACTTTTTTCTAATTCGATTTATTTTATTTCTATGTAACTTTATTATTGTCTTTGCCTCGAATAATAATTATGTTTATTTGTTTTTTTCATTCGTCATTTGTATTTTAATTTTACACGGTCACGTTTAAAGAATTGCGTTATGCCACATGTACGTAGAATATAAAAGTGTATATTTTAAATGTAACTTTTGTTCACCTTCAACGTTAGTATTATGCAAGTTTTACTGATGAACTGGAATCCAATAATTATATTTTAATAGAATAATCTATACTTATTTTTAATCTTTATTCTTGTGAACAATATTGTAGAAGAAATATTATTTATTACAAGTAGTATCTGATTAGCATAATCATTAATAATGATTATTACCTAGGTACTAGAGATCGTCTGGTAGTCGAATTTCTTACTAATACTATAAAGGTGAATGTTTATGAGAATGGATGGATGCTTGCAACTCTTTCACGCAAGAATGGGTATACGGATTTGGAAGAAATTTAGCACAGAGATAAATTATAGTCTGGATTATAAGTTTTTTATCCCGGAAAAAATTTTAAGGTTCCTGTGGGGTACTGAACTGATGTTCCTTGAACTGTCGTTGTTATAGACTTTAACGTAATAATATATATATATATATATATATACTCAGAAAAGGTGTACTTTTTAAATTTACTAAACTGATATATGTATAAGCAAATTGAGCATCAGTGTTACGAAACTGACATCATAAAGCATCAATGTACCTTATTTACAGAACAGGGAAACACAAAAAAGTAAATTTATAGTTTTCCAACATTTAAATAAAACATCGGTTTTTCAATCAATCAATTAGCCTATTCTAGTCCACTGATGGACATAGGCCTCTCCCAATGTGCGCCACGGTTTTTAACGTAACAGAAATCAACAAAAACATCACATACCTAAATCAAAATTCTATAATAGAGGAGGAGGAATCTAATGAGGGCAACGTCAGACAATTAAATTTTTTAAGAATTTTTGTGATTTTGTTGAATTTAAACAAAACCATATTTCTCTCTTGTATGTTAGTAGGTAGGTATATTGTACTGTATTGTCGCTATCATTATATTAATACGTGAAGATTATTTGTACTTACTCCTTTTTAAGAAAATTTCGCAAACTTAGTAACGTGAATTTTGGAATATTTACAGATTAAATAGGGAGTGTCCATTAATCATGTGAGGCCCTAAAGGGGGGGGGGGAGGGGGTTCGGAAAAATCACGATATATCACAAGGGGAAGGCGGGTGTGGTGAGATATCGCTTGTATTTATTTTTTCGTAGAACACGCTATTATATCTGTATTTAATATTTGTGTAATGTATAATGTATTTATTTAAATATAATAATTTGAAAATATTTAATATATTTTGAACTAAAAAATACACGTGATTTTGGCTAGGGCGGGGGTGTTAGTCTAAAACCTCACCACGTATTACCAAGAGGGAGCCCCCCCCCTCTCCCTCCTGGTAATTTAATATTAATATTAATTTAACTTAAAAGTTGCTCAAAAAATATCACGTGATTAATGGACGACCCCATATAGCAGAAGTGCAGAAAGCTAAAATTTTTAAACAATATTTGCTATAAAGTTAAAAAAATTGGAAAAACAAGTACATGTAGCTATAAGTCTCCAGTATATATTTTGACCTGTTACGGTACAAAACTTTATACAATGACAGGTCAAGTAATATTGGCCAATGAAATAAACCATGGTCGAAATTCAACCACCATGTGATCTCTAGTTTATACTAGTTATGTCAACGTCAACTTCTGAAAAATTAACTACTGTGTGAGAAAAATACCAATTATAATATTTTGAGATATTTATGCCGCAAGTAGTTTACAGTGCGTCCAATATCGCCTTAAAAAAAAAAAGAAAAGGCAGCCAGATTTCACATATTAATTGTCGAATTTATCATGATATAGTGTAACAATTTATTAAAAATATAAAATACAGTATTAAATGTAAGTGGTACAAACTTAGATGCCTTTGTTAAAAAAGAATTTTTTTTTACTAACAATATATAACAATATTTACACTTATCTTATATATATATATATATATATATATATTTACAATATCTACACACAGCACTTATATTATTAGTAATATAGTTCTAAAATTATAATTTGATCTAAATTTAGTAACATTATCACGAGATATATCTAAATAATTATTACCCATAAAGATTAGCGCATTCAACCAAACAAACAGTCTTCAGCTTTATAATAGTAGGAAGATAGTTTGATACATGAAAGAGTCAAAGCGAGAAATGCTCTCAATGTGTTCTAAAAAAGCCTAGAAAAGTAATTTTCACGATTCTCAAATCTCAACTCAGATTTAAGTAAACAATACTCACCACGATCAGTCATATTATTAAACAATGTTCGTATTACAGATGATTTCGTTCTCCATCTGTTCATTTAGAAACTCCGTTGGCCTTGAAGTAAGCCGCATCGTTCATTAATTTCGTTAATTAATCGAATTGAATTGTACAAACAATGAACTACTTTTGTAGTTACCTTGTACGAAGTCGACGATATTTATTGCAGGTTTATAATATTTCTAAATTTAAACAAAGAGAATATAAAATATTAATTAAATATTGTATTATTTTGTTGTAAAATGTTTTATGGATTACATATTTGTATAAGTGTAGGATGTCATCTTTTTTTTTCTTTTTCACTATTATAAATTGCTACATTCAGACACAATTGTAATAAATTGTTAACGTATTAAAAAAAAAAAATTAACTATCCCAATTTTTGAATTGAGTTTGGCACATGTTTACTCAGTGAAATACCAGGACGTTTTGTATTAGTATCAAGGCCCTATGGCAAGGGGACCTTAATTAGCCCCGATGGGACCCCATTTAATTTGACATTGATTCTCGTTGTACTGCCGTCGTATGTCGTGAGTCGTCGTGCACGGGTAGCAGGGACATCTTCAACAATCATCATCACCAGAACATTAAACTTTACTGAATATGGCACAGAGCCTTGCATATCAATGAATAATCACGTGCATTGAAGCGATTGTAAGAATACAAATTCAGCTTTAGCATAAAATAAAAAGAATTGACGCTGGGTATAAAAAAAAAAAAATTGTGGCAGCTGTGTTCTTTGTTCTTTTGTCTTAAATATTTGTTCGTATTACAGGTTGTAAATGCAGTACGAGCCAGTGCTGCCAGTCCTGCAAGTGTGACGCCTCTTGCACATGCGCCTGCAAGAAATCAACTTCGGATGACTCTAAAACCAAGAAGTAACAAATGAATGCATGGAACCATTAACATACAAATCATAAAATATATACTTAAGTAATCATCAAAAGACAACGCTATTCTAGCGATTGGGCAAATAAAAAAAAATTGGAAACATGTTTTAAAATATTGTATTTCAAATAACACACATTTAAAAATACAATAAATTTTTCATATAGAACACAGTATATCAACAAGTATATAAAAAGTATATTTGTTTAGAAATTCTGTTAAAATACCATCTGTTCATTCAAAAAAAGTATTATTTTATGTTTAAAAAAAAAAAACATTTAGTGTTATTTCTTCCACATACATAATATACTGTTGCAAACATTAAAAAAAATATTTCTTTGACATATATGCGTCATTTGCTTACTATGGGCACACAATACGTTCAGAAACATCATCGGAATGTCCAAAAAATATTTGCGACTCTAATACTATAAAAATATTAATTAAATCGGATTCATGAATATCTCGATAGAGCTTGTTGATGTATAAACTCAATAGTTTAAAGTAATTTTCATGGATCCGATGATGTTTACGAAACATGGCGATGATGATGCGCTTGCGGTTTCTTAGATAAACCACCTTACAATCATTTTGTAGCATAATATTTTAAACAATACCCTTTTTAGCATATTTTAGACTCTTTTCCAACTTCAACAAGATCTAAATTATGAATTGTGGTATTAATATGTCCATGTGCTTTTTTTTCTTTAAATAAATATCATCAAAATATATTTTGTGTATTATTTGGTTAGACGTTAGGTACTTTTGTTGATCACTTTTGTGCATGTTTTACGTGTGATCATGAGGTTTTAGATTTGATTCCTAGGTTGATAAAATGTTATTGGATTTTTCTACAAAAATACTAATCTCGGTAGATGGTAGGTAATACACCTGAACCCTCTTACATGGGATCAAAAATATAATCTTCGTGGGTATACACATACAGGCCTTAATATGTGTTAGGTATTTTAATTTTTAAACATGATCTCGAATATAGATAGATAGAATATTCTTTATTGTACACTTTAAATTTAATTTGAATGCTAAGTACAATGGGCGCCAATGGGCGGACTTATCGCTGAAAGCGATCTCTCTAAATATACACACACACAATACATGTACAGAAGATACAGATACAGAAATAATAATAAAAGTAGGTATAATAAATTATAATATAGGTAATTATTATCCTACGAATCCTACTAATATTATAAACCTGAAAGTTTGTGAGTATGTATGGATGTATGTATGTATGTTACTCTTTCACGACAAAACTACTGAACCGATTGCGATGAAACTTGGTATGTAGATAGCTGGAGACCTGGATTAACATATAGGCTACTTTTTATCCCGATATTCCCACGGGATTGGGACTTACGCGGGTGAAACCGCGGGGCGCTGCTAGTATTACGGTTCACCATTAAAATGTTTTTTTTTAGTTTTACTAAACTAGTTTTCATTTTATAGTCTGATCAATAAAATACTATTAAAAACTTTTTTCAAATGGATTAGTTACTATTTTAACTGTTTTTTATGGATAAAGAATTATATTATACTAGCAGCGCCCGCGGTTTCACCCGCGTAAGTCGCGATCCCGTAGGACTATCAGGATAAAAAGTAGTCTATGCATTAATCCAGGTCTCCAGCTATCTACATACCAAGTTTCATCGTAATCGGTTCAGTAGTGTTTGCGTGAAGTAACAAACATACATACATTTTCACAAATTTTCACGTTTATAATATTAGTAGTATTTTCAAAAAACACCCCCACTTTTTATTAAATAAATAACATTTTTATTAATATTTCTTTATTGTACACAATACATTGAATACATTATATAACTTTGTATAACTGTTACGATAATAGGCTAAAAATATTAACATACACCTAGACTATTAATAAATAAATAATAATATGCTAGTATATATCTGTTGGATATATAAGTACCATAAGTCGTTGAGTTTTGACCGTTTTGTTTTCAATCAATGACCAGTTTAACTTCAACCGTCATTGTAAGATATTTCGTACCATGACAGGCCAGCATTTAAACTCGGCCCCTGTAGTAATTTTCACATAATTTTTCAATTAAAAACACATGCTTTCTGTACGTCTTCTACATAAATAAACTTTAATATTTCAAAGATGACATTCCTCCATACGCGATAGTTGCTTAAAAAGGGGTAAAAGTCTAAGATTAGTTTACTTCATACAGGAGTCTGAAACAGAAAAATAAAACTTAGGACTGCAAGTCATAAGTGAAAACACATACACATATAGGTATATACACATCTATATACACACACACATATATATATACATACATAGGCACACACACGCATCTGTATACATATATGTCATCTGAGCGTGGCGGTAACGCGAGTTCAGTGCTTTTTCCCCATACCAAAAGTGCCCAACGTGTCTAAAGATTTCACTTCAAAAGAATTAATATAACTTGGCAAAGGAAAAAGAACTGTCATTTAAATGAATAAGATACATACTCCAACATCTCTCTAACAATCAGACTCTTCGATTTATAAAGAACTTCTTTGTTGAAAACAAATCGTTGGTATACAAATATAATTATAGTAATAACTTAAGACAGACGCCTCACACATCGGCCGTCTGATCCCAATCTAGGCAGAGCCTGTAATATGGTAACCAGACTACTGATAATCATACTTATATATTACTAAATACATACATATTACAGATAAATTACAACCAGACACAGAACCTATGATCGTGGTCATCACACAATTCGCAGGTTTGCGAGAATATCGACGTAATTCAAAATTCAGTCGAATTGAACTAAGTATGCCAAACGATCAGAAATCTTTGATATTTTATGGTTGGTTAGAAAGCGAAAAGTTCATTATATATTTAGAACAAAATACTCTAGCGGAAATCACAAAACATTGCCATTATCTAAAATCAATAATTTTTAGTTCCGTCGCTATTCTCGCAAACCAGCGAATTATTGGTCGTGGGTGAGAAGCGAACCCACGACCTCTGGCTCAGCAGTCAGAATCACTAACCACTAGACCGATAGGCTAGTCAAACAAAATTAACGATAGTTTAGTAATTAGGTAAAAATTACTATTAGTAGGTACTTACTACCTTTTATAGTTACATAAAGTTAACTACCGAAGGCAAATCAATTCACCACTTTATTGTTAATTGTTGTTCAGCAACAAACGGTAATAAACTAATCGTCAGTAAAAAGTAATTATAACCAATTAGGTGGCTAATTGGTTATAATTACTTTACGGTAACGGTAAAACCAGTAAAGGTCGAACATGCCTTACACTTCGTTTTGGTAAATAAATGATGGTGTTCATAGAATAAATAAAATGACATGGACAGGAAATTATTAACTTTTTATAGCAGAATTCTACGGTTTTCTTCTATTAAAGTGGTTATGGGTACACCCGAGGCCCTGGTAATATGGACTGTGACGGAACACCGTGTGGTTTTAGTCGGTTGGAGTCCAACACACCACGCTACCGCTTAGCCCCAACAGGGTGACGACCAAAAAAGTCATCTAATCACCAATTTCGGCTCGTAACAATAACTACAGTTATTGAAGTAATACTTCTTTTGTCGCGTTATGGAAAAATTAAAAGAGTAAATTATTTTGATGCGCGCGCACACCGTCACGAAAAACCGACACCCTGAAGTTAGCTAGTCAACATTTTAGTTTTGCAAAAAAAGTTACCAACTTCACGATAGTGACAAAATGGTTTTTATATATTACTTTGAGTACGTTTGTAGAATTTGAGGTTAGTTGACGGTATGTATTTATTTATGATAATTTACTGTGATTATAAGTGATAAAAATGGTTTTTACATATTACTTTGAGTGCGTTTGTAGAATTTGAGGTTATTTGACGGTAAGTATTATTTATTACGATATTTAATAAACTTTATTCAACTAGATAAAAGTATAACTTCTTACGTGTGTACACACACACTTTTTTTTTAACTTTGGATAATTAGACGCGACAAAGAATTTCTTGCTCAGCATGATGCTGGTAAAAAGACACCCAAAGGCCAGGTATAAAACAGTGCCAATTTGTGGATGACATCTTGTGATGAAGAATGTTAGTGCGATCATTTTGTTGGTTGACTGTAAAAATAACAAACTATAGACAAGATTCATTGATCGCCAAACATTTTTTTAGGATCAGCAGCAAAATTATCGTTATCCTTAATTAATTGTCGTAATAATGACATAGTTATACCTATAAAATCATAACCAAATTAAAAAAAAAACGTAGCTAAACATTTTACTTCATCTGTGGTTCAGCGGACTTTTTCCCGCGTTACTTACTATCAATGTACACATCGTGACAGTCACAGCCTGGTACACAGTTAATGCTGCTAGGCGTATCTAAAGTTACATCTGAAACAAATGGTATTCCAAATTTAAATAATACGAGTATATAGTATATATAAGAAGCGATTAAAAACCTTACTAATAAAAAAATGTTTTTACAATTTAAAAGATTTTTTCAATGATTGCTGATGTTAGGTAAATAAATTAAATTTAATAAAATATAGTCAATTGAATTTAAAAAAAAAACGAATTTAATTTTACAATGTAACATTTAAAATTTACAATTGAATAGTTATAAAGTTATGAAATGGGTCGGTCTCCCATATATACCCCATGCTAACATCTGTGGCATTCGTTATGGGTAGTTGTAGCCCTAAAAAGTCCGACAACCTGGTCTAACTACAGAACTTCGATGAAATATCGCTTCACATGAAATATCGAAGTTTTGCCTTCGACCCCAACTTAGTTGGGAAAAGGCGCAGAGTATGTATGTATTACTTTAATATTTTGATTTTTTGATTTTTTTTGATTTTTGATTGATTTATCTTATTATAATTCGACATAAAATAGGTAGCGCTTCCATATTGAGAGTACCTACATGTAATTAGACTTTTGAACTATTAATCTGACGAAGATCTCGGAGAAACACATAACGAAGGATAGAACATTTACATTAATTTAAAAAAATTAAACTTACCCATTACTTCTGCGTAGATTGTCATGATTAAAATCACAAAAATTCAATTTACAAGAGAATTATAGCAGGAATTTCGTACAACAGTCGCGTCTTATCAACAGCAAATACCTTTTGAGAATAAAGTGAACTGCATTCTGACCTGTAAGCGACGACAAATAGGCGAAATAACATTGACATTGATAGCTGAATCAACAAAGTGATTTAATGTAGCGTAACAAGTTTATTGGGTGGCGATCACGTTATCGAAATGAGAACCTTTTTACCCAGCTATGGCAAAGCCAAAAGGAAGGATGATGATTTTAGCAGTCTATGTATGTATTTATTTACGCGTTTTCCACCGTAGCACATAGACTACAGAACCGATTTTTATGAATGTCAATTGTCGAATAATGGTCCGGGTGATATAGGCTATTTAAATTCTAACTAAATTGAATATGGTAGACTTTAAACGTAAATTATAATAATAAAAATGTTTCAGAATGACTATTTACTATGCTAATGCTACACAGAATACCTACATAATATAAGAAAGCACAATACATGTGTCCAAGAAATAGAAAAACAAATACTTCAAAACTAAACGGCTTCTTCTACAAAGTATATAACTAAGTATTAATAAGTGATCCTGACTGTTGAGTCAGAGGTCGTGGGTTCGATTCCCAACCCAGGACAAATAATAATTATAATAATAATAACGTTAGGCAGCTGGATTAAGAGCCTAATGCAGAAGGCAGTCCTCCTCGATACGGCACGCATAGTGAGGAGGTTTCTGTCTCTGGAACCCTAACCACCGGTAACTTGGTCCCTGTACCCGATACCGGTGGGACACTATTTTTTATATTATTAAATATATTTTGTTTTTTTTTTATTGTAAGTATATTTAAAAATGTAATTTATATGTTTATGAAATAAATGAAGAGTAATAATAATAATAATTCATTTATAGTAAGTACACATTATTACAGATCTTATATAACATTAATTAGCTTAAAATATATGGGTGCCTGTATTTAGGTAAACCTGTGCCACAGGCGGTAAGTTACAGACTTTTACTACATTATATAATTATTTAATCTTTATTTAATTTTAACAATATTTATAAAACATACTTGTCTACAAATAATCTTATTTATCTATGTGGTTTATAACAATATAGGAATATAAACATTATGGGACTCTTATTTATTTAACAATAGTAATTAAATCTTCAGTCTGGTTGTAGTCTAACTTTGCATATTATAATAATTGTGTGTTGCATGATTATTTGTTCTGTGTCTGGGTGTAATTTATCTATAATATGTATGTATTTAGAAATATATAAGTATGTTTATCAGCAGTCTGGTTACCATAGTACAGGCTCTGCCAAGTGTGGGATCAGACGGCCGTGTTTGAGATGTGTCGAGTTATTATTAATATTTTCACACACAACCAGAATGCTTAAAACTTTAGACTATTTAACGTACCTACTCGTACAACTTACATACTCAACAGAGTTGACTGCAAGTTGTTAAGTAAGTCTACTGAGTTAAGGGTGCAAGTTGTAAACTTAACTAACTTAGAAGAATGCCTAGGAAAGAAAAAAGAAGACCTTAATGCAAGATGTAAAAATGTGAATAAAATTCTTGTGGAGTTTGGTTATAGTTTTTCAGAGGTACCTACACTGTCCTCCACACCATTGATTGTGTTTAAAGATAATATAATCCTACGGAATAGTTTCAATATACCTCATTCTGACCTGCATTATGTTGCACTTGATATAACAAGATATGCAAAAAACGACCGAGGTCTTTTGGCCAGCCTTGCCGGTTGCTTTGTATAGTTTTTACTGCTGTAAAATGTTCTTAACTATATAAACAAATTATTTCTTCAGACGAGACACAGTTTACTCCGTTTTTCTTCAGCTTAACGTTGTATATCAATCTTAAAACATCACAAAATGCCTGCCCCTAGCGAGCCATGCAAAGGTAAGTAAGTACATTAAAAATTAATATTATGGAAAAGGAATACATATTCTGTCCGTATATTTCTTTACAGAAATATTTCCGGCAGAATTGGTATTCGGTTAAACAAAAGTTCGATTGCAAATTATTTTAGTAACTAAACATATTTTTAACGGACTTCAAAAAAGGAGGAGTTTTTTGTCCTTTATTTTTTTATGTTACGCGATACCTCCCCTAATTGTCAACAGATTTATTAAATAGATTAAAATATATTTCCATGGCTGGCGTGAATATGTTGATATGTCTAAAATTGCTATTTTTCAGGGTTGCCATTTTTAAGTTTTGACGTTATATGTATATGTTGAGATTTCAAGTAACGAATATTTTTTTGGTGACCGAGTGTAAGTGGATATAAGAAAATATCAATGTTCATTCACAAAATCATGTGAATCGTTAATTTGACATGAGGTTTTGAGGTTTGAGGTCATATGAATTCCAAATGCGTAGGAGGTATTACGCCAATAAAAAAAAAACATGCAAGTCGACATGTCAATGTGTTCACGCCAGCCACGAATTTATATCCGGAGAGACATTTACACACTTCAAGCATATCTAACTTGTTGATAATGAATGTTTTAAATTACACTACTAAGACGCACTGAAATCAGTTGTATTTTTTTTTTAAATAATAAAATGTAGGTATCATTCTTAACATCCACAGCTTCCATCTTCTTTAGCTACTTCTTTTTTAGTAAAATAACAAGGAAAGCATCATAATGGCTACAGCATCGGCCTTGTGATCGAGTGATTGGGGGTTTGAACCCCACAAATGTACAATACTGCCGAACAAATTCCTAACACAAATCTATAGCCATTAACAGTAGATGTGTTTTAATAGTTTAAATTTACAATTAATTAAATACATACCTAATTATTTTCAGCATATCATGATCTTGATCATATGACCTAAAAAAAAAAATCGATAGTCTTACATGTTAAATTAGATTTGCAATTGTTTTATAAAATACTTGCGTGTGTTCAGATTCTTGCAAAGATGCCGACTGCTGCAAGGACAATAAATGTGAGAGCGATTGCTCCGACTGCACATCTTCTGGAGGTAAGTTACTTTTTTCTTCAATCTTTTAGGATTTGGTGTATAGCTAGCTTCCTAGCTTCTCTTAAATAGGTGTTCTTAAAAACCCTGTATTCTCTTTGACGTCAACTATTGAATTAATATTCCTACTTTATAAAATACGTTAGTTTTTTAAGTTAAATTTAAATTTTATTGTCTACGCCTGTAATTTTTAAGGAGATGTGAGAAAAAGCTCACGTTTTGGATAATTAGACTCGCAAACTTAAAATTTATACAAGACACGTGAAGTCCACGTTTTGTGGGCAGGGTCGGTAGGAGTCGGCAGGCAAGTGAACACGAAAATAAAGTCAAAACTAACGTGTTGGCTTTTTTATGGTCACCTGACGGTAAATGACTTGCAACTCACGAGTCACAAGTGCCTTATCGGCCTTCAAGGTGGGAGTAGGGGGGTTAGGGCCTTCGATAACCTCACTCATTTGGCGAAACACACAAGCATTGCTTCACACCGGTTTTCTGAAGGCCCATATGTGCAGATTTGTTTATTTTTTTATGCTTATGTATCACTTTTTGGTTTCCAGGAGGCTGCTGCTGATTGAGATGTGATTTGCTGATCTTAACATGACGTCAAATATGTTCGATGAAAATTCATTTTTGAACTGTTTAATAAAGTTATTGTTTTGAACAATTGTTTATTGTTTTATCAATACTTGATAGTATTATGTGTAATCTTAATACCCTTAAACTGACACATCTGATAAAACAATTCTTGTTATGGTGGAAAATTACGTCAAGGATTGTCATGAATAGAATAGAATAGATTAATTTGCGTTTAAAAACGGTTACATTTAACGGTCTTCTAAACGGTCTTATAAAATAAAGTCCCCCGCCGCGTCTGTCTGTCTGTTCGCAAAGGATTTTCTTGCAGTTTTCACCAATAGATAGAGCGTTTCATAAGGAAGGTTTAGGTGTATAATTTGTTAAGGTTTTGTGTAAATTGGTTGAAATATGTTGATGATTGTTGAAGATGTCTCTGCTACCCGTGCGAAGCCAGGGCGGGTTGCTAGTATAAACTATGTAAGATGTTCAGTATATTTAACCATATCAATGGTATGTAAATATTGATTAACTTTATTTTAATACATATATCTAAGAAACAACGGCTAATTATCTTAGCTGTTTTTATCATTCAAATATTCCCCAAGTGTATAAAATTATTTTTAATTAAAAATGATTTTATTGAAGTGAAAATTATTTAGAATCGTTGTGATTTGAAATTCGTTGAAACGAAAAAGCGATAGTAAAAAGAGACAAACATATTCATAAATAGGATTTAGCCTGCGAAAGAATGAGATAGAATACAAGTATTAGTGTTTCCTGTCTTTGTCTTTGCGCCAGCGTACTACCAAGCCTTCAGAAAATGTATCAATGTCAACGTAGTGTAATTTTGGTGCATTTTTCTTTTAAATTAATTTATGTTAATTTTTTAACACATCTGTGTTAGTTTGACCAATAACTTTCATATAAATTTTGTAAAATTAAATTAACATTAGTATTCTCTCGTAGGCTACTTCTCTAAAGTTTCACTTCTGCCGTGTGTGAATTGTACACAAACACACACTTTTTTTAAAATTTAAAATTCGTAATGGTACATCCCTTATTGGCTGTCCCTTATGGACTGAGGGGCCCGTGGTTAAGTGGTAACCGAGTAGGTTGGTACATTACAAGGTTAAGTAATCTAAGTCAGGTCAGTTTTAGGATGGGTGACCGTGAAGTCTAAGCTTCATCTTAAAATCATAACTGACGTTAATTACCTTATAAGTACATAGGTACATACCTATCTAATAAAAGTTTTTTTTTTTATATTGTAGGGGGCAAACGAGCAGACGGGTCACCTGATGGTAAATGACTACCGCCGCCCTAGGCATCTGCAACTCAAGAGTCACAAATGCGTTGCCGGCCTTTGAGATAGGAGTACGCTCTTTTCTTGAAGGTTTGAAGGTCGTATCGGCCCGGAAATACCGTAGGCGACAATTTGTTCCAGAGATTGGTTGAAAGTATGTTAAGTATGTATTCGAAAATAAATGGCATTTTCCTTTTCAAATATAAATCCTTTGAAAATAAAAAAAACAAGATATTTTTGCTAGGTCTTTAAGGTGGGAGTAGTGGAAGGGGGGATGAGTGGAGGGAAAGGAGGAAGCGGGGCAGGGAGGAGGGAAGGGTGGGAGAGGGGGGGAAGGGTAAGGGCCTCCGGTAACCTCACTTACTCGGCGAAAAGCAATGCAAGCATTGATTTAATGCCGGTTTTCTGTGAGGCCGTGGGATCACTCCGGTCGAGCCGGCCCATACGTGTCGAAGCATGGCTCTCCCAAGAAAAAAAATTCTTATTATATATCTCTTTTACTATTATACAAAATCAGTGTTGTACAACTATAGTAGGTAGGTACGTCTTTGGGGATTTCAATAAAAGGTGTTTTAACTTTATTTAACAGTTTACCACAGACATGATTCGTTTTAAGTGTCACTATGTGTATGTACGTACTTATTAATCTATAACATCGGTAATTGCATTGTATCCAATTATACAATATAATCTACTATACAAATACACAATACATAAATACACATACAGGATACGTGAGATAACCGAATTTTGTACCTAAATTATACAATCTGGCAGCCCTGGATGATTGTTCTACTCGACCATTGCAATAAGACCGTCTACGGCGAAGTCGCACGCCGACTAGCCCCTGTCGAGTGGTTCCCGGAGGACTCCTTCCTAGGGTATACCCGGGTTCCCCTGCAATAGACCCACTTGTGACGGAACACCGTGTGGTTTTGGTCGGTTCGATTCCGACATACCGCTTTACCGTTAGCTCCGGTGAGGTGATGACCCGTGGGGGTTTCCACACGACAAAAAAAAAAAAAAAAGCCCCTGTCGAGTGCCAGCAGGTGGCGCTTGCTTTCCGTTTTCAAACCAGCTCCCTTAATTGACTTCTCCGACACATATATAGCACACACTCCACGATGTGGCCGCCTAATGATTAAGAAGCGGCCTAGGCCTGCAGGAGTTCGCGAAGGCTTCCTTAAGATATCCGGGTCCCCTCCAATAGATACACTTCTAATGGAACACAATGTACTTTATTCGGTTCGATGCAGGCATACTACTTCACCTTTAGCTCTGATATGGTGATGATCTGTAGAGGTTTCCTGACGATATAAAGAGAAAAAAAAAATAACAGATTAATATTATAACTAGAATGTTATGCAATGCTAAATACTAGCACAATTATTGCTATTGTTATTATTGCATCAGATTTTTAATAATAGAAAACAGACTATCTATCTAATATTATAAACGTGAAAGTTTGTGAGGATGTATGGATGTATGTAAGAAGTGTGTACAAGATATTACAGCAGTATCGCGCAAAATCCACAGATGGCTTCACAACAAAATATATCAACTCGCGGTCAGCATTTTTCGTTGCGCTAACACTTTTTTTCGCCAAGCCCCCATCCGACGAGCGTCTGAAGAGTAACGCGCGATGTTCCTTACATCGTTCCAACATGTAAATGTACAATGTAATTTAGAAGCGATTCCACACCGACGTTATACAGGCTTGAACAGACCGCAGCAAACATTTGGCTGCATAGTGGCTGCTTGAAAAGTTACAGATGTGAGTAACCAATGGTGATTGATGTCGCAATCGTTATAAAGGCTATCTCTACAATCAGTTATTCACCACATCGAGTGTTGTAGGTTGTTATTGCTACGTTGTGTCTAACGTACATATTTAACGTGTTAGGTATTCCATCTTACTAATATTATAAGGGTGAAAGCTTGTAAAAAAGGATGGATGGATGGATGTTTTTTACTCTTACGCACAAAAACGGCTGAACGGATCTGGATGAAATTTAACCCAGATGTAGATTATATTCTGGAATAGCATATAGACTACTTTATATCCCGGAAAAATGTACGGTTCGCTTGGGATATTTTCACGCGAACGAAGTCACGGGTAGCCGGTTCGCTTGGGATATTTTCACGCGAACGAAGTCACGGGTAGCCAGTTCGCTTGGGATATTTTCACGCGAACGAAGTCACGGGTAGCTAGTATTCCACAGTAACAACTGAAGGATACTATAAGTTGAATTAGAAAAGAGTTAATGCAGGTTGGTGATGATTTGAAAGTACTTTTTATAAGACATTTTTTTCTGACAGATTCAGTTTTGGAACCAAATAAATCTGTATTAAAATTAAGATATCTTGCCAAATTTTTGGCACTGGTAGGAAGAAAGGCATCGTGTCTGTAGTACCTAATGGAATGCCTAATAAAAAAACCGTCTGAGACCTTGCTAGTCAGTGCAGCACTCTAATTCGGCAAGAAGCTTTTAGCGATCAATGGAGCTCATGATAACGTGGATTATACAACAATTTGTTCTTGATAGGCAATTAAGAAGATGACTGGCCTGTTGGTGTAGTGGTGAGTGATCCTGACTAACAAATAATTGTGTGATGAGTATGGTCATTTGTTCTGTGTCTGGGTGTAATTCATATTATATTTAGAAATAAATAAGTATGTTTATCAGCTGTCTGGTTACCATAGTACAGGCTCTGCCTAGTTTGGGATCAGACGGCCGTGTATGAGATGTGTCTAATTATATTATTATTGTTAAGGATTATATGTAGTTTGGATGATAATGCTATAATTTGGCAACTTGAAGCTGATCTGACAATGGAGCCAGGAGGTGGATAATTGAACTCTTCAGCGGCTGCTAGTAAATCTCTCGAGTTTGAGCTCATATGATTCGTTTTAACGAGTCTAACAGATTAGGCTTGGTAGCAAGTGTCTGATGATGAAGCCAAAAGATGGGTGTGGATGTCTTTTTGAATCTTTCTACCCTTTGCCCAATTTAATTTGGGGTCGGTGCAATGTCTCAGCAGTTATTATTATTAATACATTTCATCGGGCCAAACTTAGTTAAAAATTAAAAAAGCAGAAAGTAACGCCTTATGTAAATTTCCTACTTGAAATAGTCAAAGGTATTACTTAAAGGAATAAAACAAGTAAAGTAAATTCACAAAGCCGTTTATAGAAGACAGTAGAAGAATACTATAGTGATAAAGAACACCACGCAGAAGGAAATAGGAAAACAGTTCTCGAAGAAGCCGCTCACTCGAGTGAACAGCGACGGTCTTCGAGGGTGTCTCTCACGGTCCATTGTGAAATATTAAAATTAGCAGCAACCACCTGAAAATAACAGAGATGATTAAAATTATAAAATAAATAAATTAGAAATTGATGATATAATTAGTAAATCATGAATCTTAAAAGAGCGTTGGTCGACGAGTCGTAATCATTACTGGGAGTGTCCAGTATGTATGCTGTCTTTGCTTCCACCATCAGCAATAAAATGTATTGTTATTTATTATTATTATTACTGTTTTAAGTGCCTAGCCCACTTCTGCTTTACAGTTCACTGCAGACTTATGGCTTCGAGAAATCTCCAGATCCTATCAGCAGTGACTGTTTGTATTTCCTGCGGTTGCATGATGTGGGAGAGCCATGCTTCGGAACGTATGGGCCGGCTCGACTCCGCTCGATACCACGGCCTCACAGAAAACCGGCAGTGAAGTAATGCTTGCATTGCATTTCGCCGTGTGAGTGAGGTTGCCGGAGGCCCTAACCCTTCCCTCTCCCCTATTCCCGTCCTTCCCCTCTCCCCTCTTCAAACTCTTCCCCCCTCCCCCTCTTCTCCTACTCCCACTTTAAAGTGCGGCAACGCACTTGTGACTCTCAAGTTACAGGTGCCCATGGGCGGCGGTAGTCATTTACCATCAGGTGACCCGTCTGCTCGTTTGCTCCCTATACCATAAAAAAAATGTGCAACTCTAGGTTAATACTTCGGTGCCGCATTAGTGAGCCACAAGAGCATAAAATATGCATTGCAGTCTCTTCTGTCTCGTGACAGAATCTGCAAATTGTGTTCTCACCCAACTTTAGGTTGAACATATGTTTGTTCAGTTTGCAGAGTCCGGTGAGGACTCTTGTTACTGCACTGTTATTTATACGTAAATCAATGATTATTAAACAAAATTATACTTCTATTAATTTGTGCATAAAATGATTTTAGTAAAAGGAGGGCATAAAAAACATAAATCAGTCTGAATATGTCAGTTTAAAACCAAATTATTTTAACTTGAATAATTTATAGGATAGGTTTTGATTCTTGAACATAAGGTTAGGGTTGAGATGTGTTAAATATATTTTTTTTATGTTAAGGGGGCAAACGAGCAGACGGGTCACCTGATGGTAAGTGACTACCGCCGCCCCTGGGAACTTGCAACTCAAGAGTCACAAGTGCGTTGTCGGCCTTTAAGGTGGGAGTAGGGGAAGGGGGGAAGAGGGAGAAGGGGGAGAGGGGGGAGAGGGGGGAGGGGGGAAGAGGGGGAAAGGGAAGCGTTAGGGCCTCCGGTAACCTAACTCACTCGGCGAATAGCAATGTAAGCATTGCTTCACTAATGAGAAAAATATTAGAATATTTGGACAGCTGTGGACCTACCTTTTGATGTACAGTCGTTACAGCCTTTGTCTTTACAGGCGCAGTTATCAGCGCACGCTCCGCCTTTGCAGGAATCTGGAAATGTAATATGTCGTTATGATAATAATTTTTAAGTTTGAACAAAGAGTACAGCATATCCCAACTTAACCCATGCTGCCCTAGGTTGCTTTAAAAGTGTAGGTAATCAAATGATGTCAAGTTTTTAAGAGACTAGCTGTAGTTGTTTGCGACTTCGTTCATGGAACCAATCCAAATTAATAAATTTTTCGTTCCGTAAGAAACTTCTACAAAGTATTAGATAATATTAAAAAATGAATGAAATCTGTTTAGTCGTTTTCAGTTTATAGCGTGACCAAGGGAAAGAGGGATTCATTTTTAACCGACTTCAAAAAAAGCGGAGGTTCTCAATTAGACTGTATTTTTTTTGTTACCTCAGAACTTTCGACTGGGTGAACCGATTTTGACAATTGCTTTTTTAGTTGAAAGCTGATGCTTCCCGTGTGGTCCCATTTTAATTAGATCCAGTTCTGACAATGGGATCCATGAGAAAACCATATAAGTTTTTTATGAAATAGTTTTTTTTGAAGTCGGTTTTTTTATATATTTAGCTGCAAAGCATAGGTACGCTTAAGTCTAAATTCATGAGCTGCCAAAGGTTCGAAGTGGCCAAGAAATTATGTCATCTCATTACAGTAGTTCAACAATGATTTGCATTGTTACGTTATAATTTTAAATTAATTGAGTTCTCTTTAAGTTCAGGTATGATGGGGATGACGTATCCTTACTGGATCATGACTCAAAGAAATAGTCTAAATTCAAATTTTAAGCTTAAATGCATTGTGTTAGTTTCTGTGCGATTAAAAGACTTTAGTTCGAAAAGGTTTCCATAAGAATATATGTCAATGTTAAGTCAGTAAATATGTTTATTTTGTTAGGTTGGAAAATTGACCTTGCCGACCTTGTTACCATTTCTTTGAAAAATGATATTTACGAACTGCTTCCAGTAACTCTAATATTTAAAAAAAATCGTAACCCGAGCTTACACGTTACCGTCAGTAGACTATTGAACACTCAGACATTTAATTTCGTCACGACATTTTTTATTAAAAAATCAATAGTTAAACTAAAAATTCTACAATCTATATTTCTACAATTTTATAATGAAACTGAAGAAGTCTTGTGTTCGAAGTTGCCACAAAAGGCAATAAAATAAACAAGGTATAAAAGTTTCAAAGTGACCGTAACACTGACTCAAAGCAAACTATGATCACGTTTGATAAAGATTAAAAACCTTCATTGGAATGACTTCGAGAAACAGGGACATATAAATAAAACCGTGCCGAAAGACGCAAACTATTAAGATCTACAGCTGCTAAACTGAATCATCTTTGCTTGTTTGTGGCGATACGAACCGTGAGCCATAAGAGAAAAAAAAAACTGAATTATCAATCAAAAATTTTAAAAAGTATAAAATACAAAAAGTGAAAAAAAAGAATCTTGGCATGGATACGTTCCTTTCAAAACTCTCCTTTCAGTGTTACAAGTTTTTAAAAGAAGAATATTACACATATTACAGAATATTTGACTGTAGTCAAATATTCTGTAATATGTGTAATATTCTTCATATTATTACTACATATTATTCATTGATACTGTAGTATCAATGAATAGGTTATGTTCTCCGGACTTTTTTATATTACTAAAGGTAATCTCACAAAACATACCACTTACACATTAAAAACTACTACATTATTAAACTATATTATTAGGTCTTAAATACAGTTTAAAAGTAATAACTACCAACCAAAATAAAAAAAGCTAACCACTCTTTTGGTAGACTTTCAAATTAGAAAAGAATATTGAAATACCATAAATGAAGAAAAAAAAACAGAATTCAAAATTTAAAAACTGTGGAAGACTTTTTTAATTATCACAGTATTGAAAGTGTTCGAATGTTATTTGAAAACGTTCTGGCTCTATTATTGATAAAAAGTGGGTTACCTTTGCACGGTTCACAAGGAGAAGGCATGATGCTTGTTGTTTATGTCTGTTGTTAAACTATGCACTGCTTTAGGAGCAACCACATTTTATACTGCACAACCATAACAAAAACTGGCGAGATCTAGAGCAAGGCTGCGGAAAAAAATACTATTATAATACTGAAAAGTCCAATGTTAGAGAATAAAATAAGGTGAAACAAAAAGTTGGTCTTAAATTTGCATACAAATTGGAAAATGTGTGAGATTTTTAGCTTTTGATATTTGCAAATATTTACATGATGTTTTTAAATAAAAAAAACTGTCAGTCGTAGGGCTGCACGTCAGAAGTGAAAACATAACTTACACAATATAATATAGTATACATATAATTATTATAATATAGACACACACACAAACACATCGGTATAAATGTATCTGAGCGTGACGGTCACGGAGTTCAGTGCTTTTTCCCCATACCAAAAGTGCCCAACGTGCCTAAAGAAGTTTTCGCTTCAAAATGCCTTGTTTATAATAATTGTGTTAAAAAATGGTCAATAAGTAATAGTGAGTTGCCGATCAAGTGTTCATTTTTGAAGACAGTGATGCCATCTACTAGTGACATCCATCAAACTGACGTACGTTCGGACGAAATTTTGAATAAAGATTTTCTGACCTTAGTTACAATCATGTTTTTGTTTATTTTACTATATGAATTGCGCACACAATATATGTATTATTGGCGTGACGGCCACGAGTTCAGTGCTTTTTCCCCATAACAAAAGTGCACAACGTCCTTAAAGAAGTTTATCTTGCCTTCACGAAGCGGAAAGGCCGAATCAAGGATTCTAGTGTAGTTTTTCAGTTTATACATATATGTGTGAATTCTTTAAAAAAAAACTAGTAGCGTCTTACAATATTATTAGTAGGTACTCCCTATAAACTGTCAAACTAAACTAAATGTTTTTGTACTGCAAAATGGACACAGGTACCACTGCTCTCACAGAACGCTACCTAAACATAAATTAATGAAACGAAAAGGCCTCCAAACCTCTTTATTCCGAAAAAGGTGTGAAACATTATTATGTATGCTTAGGCATATGTATGTATGAAAGTTGGTAAACATCCTTTTATATTGACGAAATGTGCGTATTATCATCGAGTTTTCTAAAAACCAATTACGAAAGTATGCTCCTTGGGTTCACTCTTTCAAGGTTACCAGTTCTGAGAAGGGTCCACTTACCGACAAATGAATTCCTTGCCCTTGCGTTGAAGGTGCCCGCTAATGCGGTTACCCGTAGAGGCATAGAGGATATCAACTTTTTCAACCTGTCCCTAATTTAGCCAAGCTGTTTCACATGGAATGTAAAATTGGAGAGCGTTTGCCAGGACGTAAAAAGTTAATGAAAGCAAAGTTTTTGTAGGCAAATAATTTGGTAATTTAAAAGTCACTTTCTCCTAATATTATGTAGAAATTCAAGTGGAATTATTTGTAAACTAGCAACCCGCCCCGTCTTCGCACGGATAGTAGAGCATATATTGATTTTAACCGACATCATCAAAAATCATCGTTATATTTCAGCCATTTTACACAAAACTTAACAAATTAAATACATGAACGTTCCTCATGAGTCACTCTGTCTATTGGTAAAAATCGCATGGAAATCCGTTCAGTAGTTTTTTAGTTCATTGCGAACAGACAGACAGACAGACGCGGCGGGTGATTTTGTTTTATAATATTTAGTGATAGTGATATAGATATACGCAAATACATTTGTACTTTATCCTAATTCTGATCTTCTAATATTAAATATTTGGAAAAGATGTGTTCGAAATTATAATAATTATAAATAATAATTATAATAGGGTTTTTGGCAGATTTCTGCTTGAATACATTTCGTTTCCTTACCTCCTTACTAGGGTCACCAGACCTTTATGTACCTTATTAGTGGGAAGGGGAGGGGGGGTTAGGTTAGAATTTGACACCATTGGTGGCATGAGTACCTGCTACCTACGGTCTACCTGGAACTATCAAATAGGTTGACTGTGACCTTAGGAATATAAAAAACGCCTTAGAGTAAGAATCATTCTATCTTGGGTTCAAATACACACACGTCAAATACAAATACAATTCAGACATCTTTGTTTGATCATTGATTAACTATCTCAATCAGAAGTTTTAAACAGAAGAAAATGCTAAAACATGAGTTAGATCTTATATTGATTTTCTATGATTGTACCTCTTAACTTAAATACAACACGAACGCGTTGTGAGGCATACACATCAGTAAATCATGGCAATTTGAACATGCGTCTAACCAAGTTCAACTTAAAGTTGTCAGCGCAGGGACAATTATTTATCTAGTCTAGTTTTGTGTCTGGATGTAGGTACTTAATGTGTGGTAATTATTTTTGTAAGAGCCATCGTGGTATGGGGATGATTATTTAATATTCTGCATCTGCACGGATTAGAGTCGTCAAACAGTTCTAGTAGATACTCTCTATCTGACAACTGCACTTATCCTGCACTATTGGCTTATAGGTACTTCTTTATTTACTCTGAACAGTCTTACTAGAGCTTCATAGTATGGTGGCAATAGAATATGTCTACGTACAAGTTACACGACTGGTGTTTCGTTACCATCATTATCCGTCGGTAACCGCTTGCTAGTTGTACCTAAAAAAATGTCTTATAAAATATGAGCATAAATTTTATTACTTTTAAGATTCTGGAAGAACTTTCCAGCAGCAACAAGCTTCTAGGTATCGTGTCTTGATCATTACAATAATAATTAAATTTAATTGCAATTATGTTTTATATTATAATAAACATTCTTTTGATCATGCTGCAAAATAACATGATTAAACATATTGATGATCCAGATTAGTGGTTTTTGTATTTTCTGTGGTGCTTCATTGTTCTGTAGTTAATAGAATAAAGTCATGCTGCCCACCAACTGGAAAAAATGGAGCCATGTCTACTTTCTTCGGCTGCACATGCTTGTGTTGCCACCTCCACCAGGCTTGGCTTCAAGTCCATAGCAAAACTGAAGGAGTCTTATTCATGTGAGCACACTAAGAACCGAGTTAATTCAGTTTTATTTGACCGAAAGGAGTGTCAGGTTTGCCATAATAACGTGCACGGTGTAGGGTTGTACGGTCCATGGACAGCTGGATTATATTCCTCCAATATTCACGAGAATTTGACGAATAAAAGATTGGTCTCAGGCTAATATCGCCCAAACTGTCAATCGACTACATCCAATACAATTCAGTCTAGCTATTCATCGCCGCGAGGGCGATGAAGCAAATCTTTAACTTTTTTATTTAATTCTTCCGGTAGCTCATCAATTGAAATAAGTTCTGCATGATTACTTTAACTGAATGTAACAAAACCCTTACAAGGTCCTTCCTGCTGCTCCAGCAACCTTCAGAAATTTGTTGAAAACTATATTAAGAGATTTAACATTAATTTTGATATCATTCTCCATCAGGAAACGAGAAGATACAGTGATGGCGACTATCACCCAAACTGTGGAAGGTACCTCTGTTGTATAATTATAATTGTGTTTTAGTTTAGATATTTTAAACTAGCTGTTTATAGTAACTGCCCCAGTCCTAACGGTCGTAGCGTAATTGTAAATAGCTTATAACTTTCCTCAAGATTAGACAATACAATGCAAAACTGGTTTTTTCAAATCAAACTGGTACCTACTTAAAATTAAGCTCTTCAACTTTACTACATGAGAATGGGTAATATTTATTTAATAAAGGCAGCTTATGATAATATTTTAATGAAATGTTAGATAGGAAAGTTCTAATTAAGTGGTGTATAACAAAACTATATTAAAATTGCATCCGATTTCGGGCAATATTCCTCCGTTAATTTCACTGTTATCGCTGATATTCTAGTTTTTAGTATATTTTTTCTTCTTCATCTTCATTATTTTTAGTATTAAAATACTCTCATACAAACAGTAAAAAAATACTACATGTATATACACATATTTTAACAGCTTGACAATAAATTCATTATATTTAAGCGCCTGTTAATATAGTTATAGCAATATTATGTGGAAGCGAAAATACAGTGTTTTAATTTAACAGGTGCTTTGACGCTTACATTTTAAAATGTTTATCATATTTAGTAGTGTTGTCTTTCTTTGCCCTTTCGTTCTTTCTTTGTATGTCCGTTGACTTGAAAAATCAAATAAAACTATGCTTACAGAATTCCTGCCAACCACGCTCATCAAGGAAATAACGCTCCCTAAAACCAAGATGAATTTGCCTCCGAATACCAAGACAGACCTACCTCCGCAAGCTCTCGGATGTCCACCAGATTGTTCATGCAAGAAGGCTACCACCTACAAGACTACACAAATGTTATTTACTGCTATAGGCATATTAGTCGCTCTTATTGCTACATATTTGATAGTCACCACAAACTCTAATATTTATCTCGTGTTTTGGGTTTGCTACTCAGTACTAAGGCGGCTCTCCAAGTCCAGAGTACATTCGAAGCAAGACTAGAATGTTATCATACTTATTTGTAACACTGCACTGAAAGATAATACTTCTTCTAGATTCTATTATTTATTCTCTATTTATTAAAACCACTGAGCATGCTTAAGTACAATACATATATATATTGTTTTTGTTCATGTGTTTTGTTTTATTTGCTAGCATTTCTGAACGAATTGTAACTACTCAGCACCACTAGTACTAGTAACTAGTATTTTTGGTTCTTCTTGTTATATTTATGGCGGTCAGTGAGGTGCCATAATGAAATAAATTACTTTTAAAAGACAAAATATAGCTTATAAAACGCTGACAGAGATTAAGAAGAGAATGCCTAGCTCTTTGGCACGAATTTTGGAAGCTAAATTATTCTTCTTGCTGTCCGATTGCACTCAAATTTGGTGTACATATGTATTTTCTGTGACAATACAATAATATGGCACCATTGATTCGTCTTGAGGAGTTCTTTTTTAAACATGAAATCTACACTAAAATAAAACTTAGTTTATATAAAAGCTAGTTTAAAAGAAATATAATTAATATCCCTTCGTGAGATGTGTGAAGATGTATTATACCCCTTCACACATCTCACACACGGCTGTCTGATCTCAAACTAGGCAGAGCCTGTACAATGGTAGTCAAACTGCTGATAATGATGAAAATTCATAATATGTTGTTTAGGAATGTGCTCCTACAATAGGAAAAGCATTTTCCGAAGAAAAAAACCAAAAAACGTTTTGTTTTTCAAATTCCAGTGTTTTTCCAACTAAATCATAGAATGAAATATAATAGTACAAGTACAGAAGTCCACTCCGCTAAATCACCTAAATAAATAGCGACTCTTATTCCGACACAATAAAGTCGCATACCTAGAACTTGCCTCTCTTTCTTTTACGTAACCTTTTTTTTTATGCGTGTGGAAACCCCCTCGGGCCGTCACCCTACCGGGGTTTTCGGTGGGGCGTTGTGTCGGAATCGAACCGACTAAAACCACACGGTGTGTCGTACTGCGCCCAAAACAGGTGGGATCCGGGAACAGCTTTTATAAAAAACAACTATTTGTCGGCTAAACCGTTTTAAAATTTGATCACGCCTTTCTGTACACTGTATATGAATAACGAAACCGTTTAAAGCAGATTGCCGCCGTTGTTTGAGACCTTTTAAAATAAATCTAAATGAAATATTTAACATTTACAAAAACACTTTTGGCGAGAAAAGAAAGTGTTGGTAGGTGGTATATACATCATATTGCCTGTATGAAATGTATGAATGATCTAATCACTTGAGAAGAAGCTAGTTAGGTCGGTTTGTGACACAACAGAAGTACAGTATGAAAAAAGAACAGAAGTAAGTAGTCCTTATTACCTTGGTGGTACTTCGTTCGTGGAATGGAGGGTTCCATTCAATGAACGAAGGAACGAACTATCCTGAAACTTATAATAGTGTACTCTTGTTTGTTTTAGTTCTAAAATTTATTATTTACCATTATATGAATTTATTTCATTTATTCATGTAATAAGATCGCGAAAACATATGAATTCAATTGACCGTGCAACAGTTTCATTCATGAAAAAAACAAATCAGTTAGACATGTTGTAAAAACTGTTTAATGTAACAAACATAAAAAAGTGTATAATATAATTATGAAAGCTGAATAAATGTGAAATATCAAGAATTTTTAATAAAGTAAAGTAAAGATTTCATAATTCTTGAAAAAAAAACCGACATCAAAAAAAAACTATTCCATAAAAGACTTATATGGTTTTCTCATGGATGCCATTGTCAGAACTGGACCAAATTGAAATGGGAAGCACCAGCTATCAAATAAAAAAGAATCATCAAAATCGGTTCACCCAGTCGAAAGTCCTGAGGTAACAAACATAAAAAAAATACAGTCGAATTGAAAACCTCCTCCTTTTTTGAAGTCGGTTAAAAATCTATGGTACCTAATTATAATAAAGGTGAAGAAATTTTTTGTTTCATTGTTTGTTTGTTAGTTTAAAAGCGCTAATCTGTGTAACTACCTGACGGATTCGAAAAATTCTTTTTGCATATGAAAGCCAGATTCATGAGGAATAGTATAGGTTACGTAACATCACGCTACGACCCTCAGGAGAGGAGCAGTGGCCATAAACGCTCGTGAAACTGTGGCGAGCGGCTAGTATTATAATAAAATGCCAATAAACATTATTTTTTTGCCACATTAGTGCAAAATGAGATCTAAATGACTCATCTAATAACTACTATGGGGTTTCTTTGAACTTGTCGGTTTTCCTCACACATAAACATTACACATCTGTGGTGAGTACCTACTCTCAAGTTTTTGCAACAATTAGTGCCGCCACACGGGTTCACTGATCTGTTATTAAGACCCCTTACATACTATTGTGACGATATTAAACTATACCTAAAATTATACGGAACGAATCTCGATCTTGAAGGAAACTCAGTCAGTCGTAGGGTGCAGTCCCACGACTGACTGAGTCAGACAGAAGTGAAAACATAACTGACAAATTATATACATATCCACTAGCTGCACCCCGCGTTTTCACCCGCGTAAGTCCCGATGCCGTGGGAATATCGGGATAAAAAGTATCCTATGTGTTAATACAGATGTCCACCTACCTACATACTAAGTTTAATCGGTTAAGTAGTTTTTGAGTGAAAAAGCAACAAACATCCATACATCGTCACAAACTTTTACGTTTATAATATTACTAGCAGCGCCCCACGGTTTCACCCGTGTAAGTCCCGATGCCGTGGGAATATCGGGATAAAAAGTATATGTATATGTTATCCAGATTTCCAGTTATCTACATATCAAGTTTCATCGCAATCGGTTCTGTGGTTTTTGCGTGAAAGAGTAACAAACATCCATCCATCCAAACTTTCCCATTTATAATATTAGTAGGATGTATATTATTACTTTACAAACCACAGGAGCGGAGCAATGCTAGAGAATATATGAACTACTGTATTTTGGAATGGAATGGAAACGAAGATGGTACACGGCTATCCAAAAGAAACCTGTTCATTCTACTCTTGAACGACCCTGGAATATATTAAGTCTATATTATTCATATTATTCAGTATTAGATGTAAAACTCGAGTCGTTCATGTGTAAGCGATCTAACGTAGTTTCAGTTTTTTTTGCAGCGTCAAAGATGCCGTCGTAAATTTGAGATAACAGATTATATTTCCTATTAGATGTTTTTACTGAACTGGAGTTTATTATATTTTTTACTATTCAACGTCCAATTTTTTATTGTATGCCTATTGAGTATTTTGTGAAATTGCGCCATCTGTGAAATTTGACCGAACTAATATAAGGATAATTAGAATAAAATCAACATCAAATTACAGTAGTATCTGTCTCTGTCTATCTGTGTAAATCAATTAGCTGTCAGCATTTTTCGTTGCGCTAACACTTTTTGCCGTCTCGCCGCCGCGCCGCCGCCGCCGAGCGTCTGAAGTGTAACGTGCGATAAAAAAACTACTCACGCAATAGAGAATTTATTGTCTGTGGAGGAACGGGTGTTATGTACCTCCAACACAAAGGGAGGATGCTCTGACCAGGCGAGATGATCATGCCTGCCATGGCTTGCATGTTGGGAAGTTGTATGTATACTAATCGGCGCGACAACTCTCATAGTGCGATGCAGGATTAATAGTTACTTCGTAGTTCAGCTCGTCTTCGCTAGATGATGTCGGAGTATGTTTTTGATACATGTGGAAGTCGCCGCATTGTGAATAGGCAGTTCAGTTCTATTTACTGAACTAATTGGGAGAGACAATAATTCCTGTCTTAATAACTTCAAAATTAAGTTAACGCACTCAAAAATAATTGTCCATTACCTAAACCAAATCCCCTAAAGCCTCCAAGAAAATGTTATTTTGAGATCTCCAGACGCAGGTTAGTTTAATTTTCTTTATCAGCTGTCACGCGAATCGTGCGCATCTCTAATTCCTAACACAAGCCACCACACACACCTCGCCCCTCCGCACCTCGGGTGTCGATAAAAGGACACCGCGCGAAGACTCAGCCTCTTCCCGCGCAAGACTGCTCCAAGTTAAGTACTCCTCATCTACCAGCGCCGGAACAACGCCTAAACCCTCTGAAGAGCTCCACCCTGAGTCTAAATTCCTTCAAATATCTGTATCACAAGTTCTATTATAAACTGTGAAAGTGTTTAATCGTATCTAATTCCTCTCCTCACTTAAACTTATCTACGGGGGACCACGTGTAGACCACGAGGTCACCCTCCACGTTTCACAGCTACAAACAATTCAGACATTTAGTCATAAGTAAGAAAGTACACAGGCAGACAGAGTTACTTTATATTTGGTCCTACAAACATAGATATGTCGTGGCCAGATCTTAGAATTGACCGCTTCATGATGTGTGTCCGACCAATTTATGAGCTGGTTTTATTTCATGATATAGCTAGCCAAAACCGACCATATCGTTTAAACGTCAACTTTTGATAATATGTCCATCCACATTTGGCCAAATATCATTTATGTAGGATCTCTACGATTAAAAGGTTTACTAAAATATTCTAAATAAATAAGGAACGCACTTGTGACTCTTGAGTTGAGGTGTCCATGGGCGACAGTAGTCACTTACCATCAGGTGACGCGTCTGCTCGTTTGCCCCGTATAATATAAAAAAAGTTATCGTTACGACATTTCACTGCACTTATTTCTTCTGTTTGACCACATCATGAAGAAGTCGTGCGTTTAGCTGTTCATATCGTCAATTGCTGATTATACTTTGATTTATCCAGACCATAAACCGATGTGGCGACACATCATGCAGTGATCAATTCTCAGTTCTGGCAACGACAAATATATAATTAGATAATTGAAAATATAGAACATAGTACTGTCATTTTGCTCTTGGATAAATTCCAAAGCTCCCGAGCGCCGTGCATTGTTTGTCGGTGCGTGACTCCGAGCCACGATTATAGCAGCCATGATTTCTTGCGAAGCATTTGTTACAATCGATTTAATTCTTAGTTCTTAACTTATTTTAGCTAAAATATGTGCGTTTAGATTAGTTAAACCAGTTGGTTGTGTTACATTTTGACTAGCATGTACATATAATAGCTTGTTTGTGACTTCAAATGTAGTAACAGAATTTTACGGCCCCAATTAAACTACAATTTTAAATACATACATAACTTCCATGATTAGGCTTAACGGGTAAAACAGTAGATTTCTGCTCAAGCTGGAGTATAGCAAGCTAGCGTATTGAATTATTGATTTATTATTATTACTTTAATTATGGATATATGGTTTTATATGGTATATAGTTTCATGGTATACAGTTCTGGGATGTTCGATTAGTTACGGACACGACGGGGCGCTTTATCAAACCACTCATCAAAGTTTTCAATCGAAGGAATATTTTATTCTATTATGGATATGTGCAGAATTAATTGAATTATCATTTCTTGATTGGAAGTTCTGGTAGTCTGTCAGCGCATAGCTTAGCGCCGGTTTAAACCAAGATCTGTCACCAACTCATTCATTTTAAACTCACTGAGGCGAAAGAGAAACCGAGATATTCTGCTTAATGCGAATAGGTTTGGTGCTCTTTTGGATGGCACTACCGCACTGCATAGTATACTCTGGAGGTAAAATCTTCACTTTACCTCAAGAGTACATGAGAGGGAGTGCGCCCACCACCCACGCAACTACGCAATACTTCTGCTAATTATTGTTTTTGTTGCTGAGTATTGTTTTTATTGATAAATGGAATAGGCGTTTGTCTTCCATGTCACCTGGTGAAAAGAGACTATTAAGATGAAGACTGCATTTTTGTTAACATAATATATTGTCGCCAAAACTCCGGGGAACATTCTGGCAAAACACAAATAACACGACTGTTGTTGTATTTATTGTTGGCAATAACTGGGTTGATAAATAAATAACTTGAACTGGAATAAAAAAATGCCTCACGTATATTATAAAGAAAACTTTTTACATACATGAACAGACGAAGTGACAAGACACAAAAAAAGGTGTAGCCAATATAATTGGTACAAAATCAGTACTAGCAACATAATAAATATGGGTGCGTTCTCATATTCCAACACTCCCTCCTGAACGCAAACCCATTTTACTTATACAATACAAATGTTTTTCTAGCGTTACACCCTTTGTTAAATTGTCAGCTATCATATTACAACCATTAATAAATAGAAATTTAACTTTACCCTTTAATATGTTTTCTCTAAGAAAGTGTAATCTAATATCTATGTGCTTAGTCTTAGGTTTATAACAATCTGTTGACGCTAGTCTTATTGCACTTTGATTGTCACTATAAATCACTAACGCACTGTCCAGGCCTTGGCCCAGTTCTTCTTGTAGTTGACGAAGCCACAAGGCCTCCTGGGTCGCCGATGCCATCGCCATATACTCGGCCTCTGCTGTAGATAGGGCTACAGTCTGTTGCTTACAGGAACTCCAGGATATGCATGCATTTTGATAGATAAAACTGTAACCTGTGCATGATCTCCTGTCTAATGGGTCACTTGCCCAATCTGCATCGCAATACCCAGTCATTGCTTTAGAGTCTTCTTTGACATAACATAACTTGAGATCCTTGGTGCCCTGAAGGTATCTCATGATCCTTTTAACTCCAAGCCAGTGTTGAACCCCTGGATTATTACAGAACTGACTCAATTTATTCACTGCAAATGTGATGTCAGGTCGTGTTACCTGTGCCAGATATATAAGACACCCAACTGCTTGCCTGTATGGGAAATTGCTGTTTTCATTTTCAGGTTTCTTATCAAATTTTATATTTACCTCTATGGGAGTACGCACTGGTTTGCACTCAGACATTCCAAAGCGTTCTAAAATTAAATTGATATATTTCTCCTGGTCAATCATAATCACACCTGCCTCACGGTTTCTTTTAACGTTTATACCAATACATTGCCGAATCTCACCTAGGTCTTTCATACAGAACTCTAACATTAATTTTTCTTTGATTTCTATAACTGTATCTTTATCATTTGTAAAAATAAGAAAATCATCGACCCATGCTGCAATATATATCCTTTTAAACTTACTTACCGAATAATAAATACATGGGTCAATCTTAGACCTTTCTAATCCTATTTTAATTAAAGTATTGTTCAATTTTAGGTTCCATTGCCGGCTAGCTTGCTTAAGTAGATTGATTTATGGAGGTGACATACCTGGGCATTTTCTTTGTAACATTCTGGCTGTGACATGTAAATATCTGTGTCAATGTCACCCTGAAGAAATGCACTTATTGCATCCATCTGAATCATTTCCAGGTCATACTTAGCAGCTAGAGCAAGCAAGAATCGAACTGAGGAATATCTGACCACGGGAGCATATATCTCATCATAGTCATTTCCTTTTCTTTGAGCACATCCTTTGATTACTAATCTTGCTTTAAATCGAACAATATCTCCTTTCTCATTTGTTTTACTTTTAAATACCCATTTTCATGGTAAAGCTCTTTTATCTGTTGGTAAATCTACTAGTGACCAAGTTTTATTCTTTATCAAAGAGTCATACTCCTCCTGCATGGCCTTCTTCCATTGCTCAGCATGCGGAGATGAAAGAGCTTCATCAAGAGTCTGAGGGTCATTTAAGTCAAATATAGGACAAAAATAACTCACGTCCGGGTCATCCTCCTTTACATACCGTGCTGCTCTGCGTGGACGTAAATTTATATTACGTGCTGGAGTCGGAATTTCCACTGATCTCTCCGGTATATAGGATGGATCATCATCATTTCCAGACTGATAGTCATCACTGGAACTCTGGTCCAAGTTGTGTTGAATTTCTTCCTTACAGGGTTCTTCAGGTGACTGCATTCCAGGACTGTATTCCATACTGCTGTCAGGTAAACAAGGTAAGTACACAGAATTATCAAATTTTTGTGCACTTTCTAAAAATACAACATCTCTACTCTTGATGATTTTATTAGTGCCTGGATCTAGCAATCTGTATCCTTTGGTAGACTCACAATAACCAACAAAGATATATTTTCTAGATTTAGCATCCCATTTTTGGCGTTTTTCTTTAGGTATTTGAGCCATAACTTCAGAGCCAAAAATCTTTATATTAGATAAATCAGGTTTCTTACCGGACCACATTTCTATAGGTGTTTTACCATCAATTGACTTTGTAGGTGATCTATTCATTATGTAAGCCGCTGTTGCTAGGGCCTCTCCCCAATATAATTTTGACAAATGAGCATCAAGTAACATACATTTGGCCCTTTCTACCAATGTTCTGTTCATCCTCTCTGCAAGGCCATTCTGTTGGGGTGAGTATGGGGTACTAGTTTGGTGTTCAATCCCATGCCTACTTAAAAAACCATCAAATTCCTTGTTACAGTACTCTCTTCCATTGTCTGACCGAACAATTTTTATCTTAGTACCAAGTTCTTTCTCTACTCTACCTTTAAAAGCTTTAAATACTTCCAGAATGCTCAATTTATCTTTCAAAAAATAAACATATACTTTTCTAGTGAAGTCATCAATGAAGGTAATAAAATACTTCATACCTCCCAGAGATGTTTGCTCCATCGGTCCACATAAATCAGTGTGGATGAGCTGCAGTGGTTGTGATGCTCTCGAACCAATATTGTTGAATGGCAATCTGCTTTGTTTACCTTGGAGGCAGGTAGTACATCTGATTATACCTTTACTTTGTTCTTGAAATGTGCTGACTCCCTCTACACACTCTGGTAACTTGTTTACATCTGTGAAGTTCAGGTGTCCCATGCGCCTATGCCATAAGACAACATCATAAAAGTTATTTGAACATGTTAAGTTTGAAAAAACTTCTCTGTGAGTATTTAATTGGTACAAATTGTTAATTAGAGTAGCTGAACACAGGAATTTATTGTTTTTGTCATAAATATCACATGATTTATCTCTAAAATTTACTTTACAGCCATTTTTCACCATTGCACTTACTGATAGGAGATTGGCAGCAAGTTTTGGAATGTATAAAACATTTTTCACCTGAATTTTAATTTGATCCTTACTATTTATATACAGATTAACCTTTCCTATATTCTCCACAGGTAGGGGTGTCTTACTGGCAACTGTTATGGTAGGTATCGGTGGACTTACCATATCATACATCCAGTCACATCTGTTAGTCATGTGCATGGAGGCACCGGAGTCCACATACCATTGGTCCGTGTTCATAGTCGTTGGTGAAGCTGAAAATGCTGCAACAAAACTTTTACTGGTGTCTGCTTTCTCTTCATTTTTCTTCTTTGTGACACGACAATTCTTTGCAAAATATCCATGTTTATTGCAATTATAACATCGGGGCCCTCTATTGTTTTGGACCTTAGCAGTATTCCTTTGACTGGCTACTTTCCTAGTGAAGAACGCTGTGCTTTCTGAGCATTGAACTTCCTGCAGGTGCTTCGTTTTAATGGAATCTGCGCTAATCTTTATCCCTGAACTCTCCAGAGCCATTATCATTGGCTTATATGTTTCAGGTAAGCCAGCTAGCATGAGTGTACCGAGCCACTCATCATCAATCTCAAACTTTATATTCCTGAGTTTGTGAGCAGTTGACATGATCTTGTTCACATAGTCGTCTACGGTTCGTGAGCTGTCCAATGTAGTTGTGATGAGATCTCTTAACAAGGCTACTCTTCTGTACAACCCGCTGTCATCAAAAGCTTGTTGTAAACTGTCCCAGACTTCCTTACATGTATTTGCACTCTGTACATGCACGTAGTTGACAGGATCTAGTAGGAGTATCAGCTTAGACTTTGCCTTTACTTCTTTCTTTTCATCCTCGTTGGTTCCATCGACACAGTCCCATAGATCTTCTAATTTAAAATAAGCCTCCACGGCGAATTTCCAACTCGCATAATTGTCTCGTCCTACGAGCCTGTCTATGTGAAAGGGATTGTGGCTAGTATTGGACATCTTTTTCATGTATTAACAGAGTTTTCAATAATGACGCTAACTTCGGGGTTAGAGCGGTACCTAACCTCTTAGAACACGCCGGCCGGTTTTTCCTTTTATAAGTTCACGGAGTCTTTTTTTTTCGACTATCAGTTACTAATTTTAACCATTACAACCACCAACCACGCTCTGCTACCATGTTGGCAATAACTGGGTTGATAAATAAATAACTTGAACTGGAATAAAAAAATGCCTCACGTATATTATAAAGAAAACTTTTTACATACATGAACAGAGGAAGTGACAAGACACAAAAAAAGGTGTAGCCAATATAATTTGGTACAAAATCAATACTAGCAACATAATAAATATGGGTGCGTTCTCATATTCCAACATTTATATCAGATGGGCCGTGTCCTTGTTTTGTTTGTTTAGTTCTATAAAAAAGTTTTATATTGGTCCCAAGTACAAACAATTCCTCTGCAGCCGATTGCGTTGATATCAATAAGGACATAGTTTTATGAGTCACAATTACGGACTTCCTTCAATTGAAGATGCAAGTGACACAGGATGCAACTGACAATTTTAATATATTCCATAAGCTGTGCCGATACTGTCTTGAATACTTTGTTATTTTATAGGATGAACTGGCTGGGTGCGGCGAAAACATAACTTTTATACGGAGTACTCCAAGGTAGTGCTTTGGAGCCAACTCTAGTCAAATCTAGATCATAATCCCATCCTGGAAGATTTTGGATATAATTATGTATTGACGCAGAGACTTAAAACTTCGCTGAAAGTGGGTAATAGTTACGAAGTTAGTAGTATCTAGCTTTTCAGAATTCTTATTTATTTAACATTAAATAGGGACGTAACTATAGCTAAAATCATATATGCATGTACAAGTATTTATCCCGAAACAGCCATGTAAGCGTACGAAAACAGTTTTTTGATAAAACACTGTCACGGTGCAGCCATTTTGTACAAATTATCTACAATTTATATAGCGATTTTATTTTACACAGGCTATTATTTATTATTTTTTAATCCCACTAATATTATAAATGTGAAAGTTTGGATGGATGGATGGATGGATGTTTGTTACTCTTTCACGCCAAAACTACTGAACCGATTGCGATGAAACTAGGTATGTAGATAGCTGGAGACCTAGATTAATACACAGGCTACTTTTTATCCCGATATTCAAACGGGTTCGGGCGAAACCGCGGGGCGCTGCTAGTATATTATATTATGATATGGTCGGTAAAACAGCTTCAATAAAAGCTGTGAGTAATCCAATTCCGAACACGTTTTTAATTTACGTACGACATTTTTTGTTGGACATTTCCTAAAGAAGTATATTTTTTGTTCCACAAAATACAAGTTACAAGTTAAGTGTATCAATGTGATTGACTTTAGTAGGTAATGAAATAAAAACTTTTCGGTAATCGCGTGGTTGTTGTGGTTTTATGGCTGTATTTAATTTTAGAATACTAGGAGTCAATTCGTATTATCTCTGTATTTTTGTTTTTTATGGTATAAGGGGCAAACGAGTAGACGGGTCACCTGATGGTAAATGACTACCGCCGCCCATGGGCACCTGTAACTCGAGAGTCACTAGTGCGTTGCCGCCCTTTAAGGTGGGAGTAGGAGAAGAGGGGGAGGGGGGAATAGTGGGAAGAGGGGTGAGAGAGGAGAGGGGAAGGACAGGAATAAGGGAGAGGGAAGGGTTAGGGCCTCCGGTAACCTCATGAAAAAAAATACACGTACATGAGTAAAGAGTTAAGTGTAAATAACTTACTATAAAATTCAAACAATCATGATATTCTGAAAACAGACAGCCAGAGATCGTGGGTTCGATTCCCACCCAGAACAAATTAATATTTGTGTGATGAGCACGATCATTTGTTCTGTGTCTGGGTGTAATTTATCTAAAATATGTATGTATTTAGTAATATATACATATGAGTATGTTTATCAGCTGTCAGGTGACCATAGTACAGGCTCTGCATAGAAGGCATTATGTGAGGTGTCTCAAGTTATCATTTGATTAAACGAATTTCCGACACGACAGCCAATCTCAATGAAACTAGCCAACTATAAAATATAGTCAATAGACATTATAGTGCGTGCGGAAACCCAGATATCTACCCTATTTCCTCACTCTTGTAGTCCGATGTAACGGCATTCAGACCGAAGCGAGATCAGGTACGCTTCTCACAACTTCATTTGCTTTCCGAGGAACAAGAGTGTATTAAAACCGACTGCCCGACCCCGTAACAACACGCTAGGCTCGAAAGGATGGAGGGCTTCGGAAAATATCACAAAATATCACAAGGGGGAGGGTTTAGTGAGACATCACGTTAGTTTTTTGTTGAACGAACCGAACAGCGGTGCGTGATCTTCACAGGCAACGATTTCCAAGCCTGCTGCTTAGCCGTCTCCGTCTGTGATTTGAACATGGTTACACCTCTATTATCTCTATTAATCTAAAACCTCACCACGTACCACCAGTGGGCAGGGGGGGGGGGTTTAAAAAGTTACTAAAATATCATGCGGTTAATGAACGACGACGACCCCTTGCCGAATATTTTTAGGCTAAAAACCTCAGTAACTCTTTTACCTGATTCCAAAACTAAATTTAAATAACAGTTTTACCAGAGAAGGGCATAAATTAAACGATGAAAACATTTTGTGTTACAGAGAAAGTAGGAAGCGTGTAGATTGCAGCCTTTAATTACTTCTAATGCGATAATCAGTGTGGTTAGCTGACACAAGTGATTATTGTTCATGGAAGAGTATTGTCGCACTCCTATTGTGTAATAAAGTGATTTAGAAAGTAAGTAACTACGTACAGCTGATAAAGCTACGAAAAGGTTCGTGTATGAAACATATGAAAGTTTAAATAAAAAATATATTTTAGCAAAACTACAAAAAACTATAAATAAAGTACGTCACGTCACGGTAGCGTTAAAATAAAAAAATGTGTACAATTTAAAATCTTTAATTTTACTCGTTCCGCCTGCTTTTATGAGAAACGTAGTTAAAAATACCTTTAAATTCAAACGGTCATAACTTGTAAACAGATAGATTTTTTTCAATTTTTTTTATTGTAACTGCACGCTAGAGTCATGGCCCTTTCAGTGATTTAAGTAAGTGTTCCTTTTTCAAATACACCCTGTATAGAAAGAACTATCCTTTGGTCAACGCTTTGCTCGCGTCATAGTTTGTTTGCTATCTTTCGGGACCAGTACTTTCTTCTGGATAAAAGGTTTCCTATGACATTTTCTCTACCCCTGACAACATACAAAGGAGATAGCCCACTTTTGGGCCCACACGTTACAGAAAAAACAAATAGTTGTGTTGAGCGCATGAATGTGTACTGTGTAAGCCAGTTGCGAATAAATACTTGAAGCTAACACACGTTGTTTACTTGCTATAGATGTATACATACGATAGTAGACCTTATCACCGTTGCATAACATTCATAGTGGCCTGTACCGAGCCGGATTGTGAGTGACGGTCGACCGATACGTGAACAAAAGAATTCTGGGAAGCGGCCGGCCGGCGACCTACCTGCGCCTATTCATCAAAGCTGTTTATGTGATTTAAATAAATAAGTTTTATTCAGTACAATAATATAGTGACAACACGAACTATTTGGGCTTATATTGGACTATTTACAGTGGAATTTGACTTTCATACTACTGGTTCGTGTTTGTGAACATATAAACCGTACATTGGTGTGATTTTACGTGTAAATACTGGTAAATAATCATGGCACAAGCTAGAGAACTGATTAATGAATTAGAAGACATTTTTATCCGTATTTCTAAGATTCGCGATAACATTAAGAAGTGTCCTAAGGCGAGGCTAACGAGGGGCTATTTGGAAACAAAGTTGCAGTGTCTCGAAGAGTATTGGGGGTCGTATAAAACTGTTAACGGGAGTTTATGTAAGATTGTATCAGGCGACGATCGAAAACAGTTAGAGTATTTTAGTCAAGATGTTTATGGCAGTTGTGAGGACAAATATACTGACACAAAGGCTAATATTTTAGATTCGATGAACCCCATACTGTCACAATCACCAGTAACGAAGGAAAGTTTATCACCCCATGTTAAATTGCCCAGAATTCAATTACCCACGTTTTCAGGTAGTTATGAGGATTGGCCAGCGTTTAAAGATTTATTTAAGTCACTCGTTCATGAAAACACATCACTCAGCGAAGTTCAGAAATTGCACTATCTCAAACTAAGTGTTATTAGTGAAGCCGGTATCTTACTCAAACATATCCAAGTCACAGATGCTAATTATGACAAAGCATGGCAGATGCTTACTCACAGGTATGATAATAAAAGGCTTATTGTATCCTCCATATTAAAGCGTATGTTTAATCAAAGAAAAATGCAAACCCAAACGGCACATCATATGAAATCGCTATTAGACACTACTATGGAGTGTTTGAACAATCTAAAAAACTTACAAATTAATGTTGACACCTGGGATCCCATGCTCATATTTTTATTAGTACAAAAACTTGATTCGGAGTCTCATAAGGAGTGGGAAGAGTACGTAAGTAAAACCCATGAGAATGACTTGCCTACATTTGTAACACTACAAAGGTTTCTCGAGACAAGATTTCGTACATTAGAACTAATTATACCTACTTCGTCGAAAGAGAGGTCTACTGTTCGATCATACCATGTTACCAATACATCTGAAAGAAGTTGTCCTATGTGTAAAGACAACCACGGGCTTTGTTATTGTAAGGAATTTGGAAAAATGGAACCAGCTGAACGTAGCGTGTTCGTGAAAGAAAACTCCATTTGTTTTAATTGTCTGGTCCCTGGACATGCAGTCAAAACATGTCGATTATCAACATCGTGTAGAATCTGTAAAAAACGACATCACACTCTGCTACATGAACCACGTTTGACGAGTAATATTGGTGGCTCATCACAAGACATAGAACAGCCCCACATAATGCATTCCAATGTAGAAGAGATAGAGGACATACAAGTCAACACGATGGTGACGTCACGCAACTCTACTACTGCAACAACCAGCACAACTTTATTAGCTACAGCAGTAGTAATCGTCAAAAATCAAGAAGGGTATTCCACCATACTTAGAGCATTGATTGATCCGGGATCACAAGGTTGTTTAATCACGGAAAGAGCGGTGCAGTTACTGAAGTGTACGAGATATCCAATTAAAGGAACTATACTTGGCGTGGGATCCACATCATCAAGGGTTAAGCACGTTGTTCAAGTCGAGGTATTATCAAGATGTCAAACTGAAAGCCTACAGATAAAAGCATATGTTATCTCCAAGCACTTGACGGCAAAGATACCCACGCGCACAATGTCATCACTCAGTTGGTCGCATCTAGAAGGACTCAGCCTGGCTGACTCAGAGTACCATAAGCCAGGCTCCATTGACTTGCTTCTTGGAGTCGATGAATATGCCAAGATCCTTCAGAATGACATCATCAAAGGTCCACCTGGTTCTCCGTGTGCCCAAAGGACTTCACTAGGCTGGATTTTATTTGGTAAAATTTACAACGACACAACTCCAGAGCGGTCAATTATAGTAATGCATCAGACTATAGCGATAGATGACATGCTTAAGGTTTTATGGGAACAAGATATAGATAACAAAAGAAAATTTACAGAAGAAGAAGAAACCTGTGAAAAGATATATAAAGACACACACACAAGAAACGATCATGGACGATATGTAGTGAACTTACCACTTAAAGTCGATCCTCCACGAACCTCAGAAAGGGACACCAGAAGTATAGCACTGAAAAGGTTGCTGCAATTGAAACAAAAATTAGATAAAAACAACATTTTAAAAGAGTCTTACACGAATGTTATTAACGAATATCTGGAACTAGGACATATGGAGGAAGTACGAGATGATGAGTGTGACAATTGCGCGGTATATTTACCTCATCACGCCATTGTTCGCGAAGACAAGGAGACAACAAAGGTGCGTGTTGTTTTTGATGCCTCAAGTAAAGATTGTAGTGGTGTTAGTTTGAATGATGATTTGATGTCTGGTCCATTGCTTCAAGACGACTTAAGAAGTATAGTTATGAGATGGCGTATGCATAAGATCTGCTTCACTAGTGACATTGAAAAAATGTATCGGATGATCTTAGTGGAAAAAAAACACACCGATTTCCAACGTATCTTATGGTACCAAGACGAGTTAATCAGAGAATATAGACTCCTCACCGTTACGTTTGGAACTGCGTCAGCACCCTATTTAGCCATCAAAACGCTGACACAGATCGCAGAAGATGAAGGCAGACTTTACCCTGTGGCAGCAAAAATACTAAAAGAAGACCTGTACGTTGATGACGTCATGTCCGGATTTGACTCGGTGGAAGATTGCGGCATGCCAACCTCAGCTCTGAAAATAAAAATCCACTAATATTAAATAATAAAAATCCACTTACATTACTCATCGTAGCTGATGCTCATCAGAAAACGCTCCACGGAGGACTCCAGTTGATGTTATCCTACCTGCGAACTAGATACTGGATTATAAAAGCTAAGAGCGCTGTCAAAACTTATATTCATAAATGTCTAATATGTGCTAAGATTAAAGCTAAGGCTAGAACACAAATTATGGGAGACTTACCAAAGGTTCGAGTAACTCCAGCTCGTCCATTTTTGCACAGCGGCGTGGATTTTGCAGGTCCGTACAATTTATTGATGTCACGTGGAAGAGGCGTGAGGACCACAAAATCATACGTTGCAATCTTTATATGCATGTGCACAAAAGCCATTCACATCGAATTGGTTGGAGACCTCACTTCACAATCATTTGTTGCAGCATTCAGAAGGTTTGTTGCACGTAGAGGCCGGTGTTCTGACTTGTGGAGTGATCAGGGGAGGAACTTTGTTGGCGCGAATAAAGAGTTGATGGATGCGTGGACAGAGGCTTGCCTTAACTTCAGGGGGGATATAGCAAACACACTTGCACAAGATGGTACCCAGTGGCATTTCATACCACCCTATAGTCCTAATTTTGGTGGCTTGTGGGAGGCAGGTGTAAAATCAATTAAATTGCATTTAAAAAGAATATTAACTACAACCCTAACATATGAAGAACTATTGACAGTCTTGTGTCAAGTGGAAGCATGTTTGAATTCGCGCCCTTTGTGTCCATTAGATGATACTGATGTCGACAACCTAAACCCATTAACGCCGGGTCACTTTTTAATCGGCGAGCCCACGGCTGTTGTTCCTGCACCAGATTTACGAGAAGTTAATGTCAGTCATTTGGCAAGATGGCAATACTTACAAAAGCTGTTGAGTGATTTCTGGCATAAATGGAAAAATGAATATCTTACCAGACTACAGCAACGCCCTAAATGGTTAACGGAAAGACCTGAATTTAACATAGGCGATATTGTGTTAGTAAAACAAGATAACATGCCTCCTGGTAAATGGTTGATGGGACGCATAATGGGAAAACACCCAGGACTCGATGGCATTACTCGCGTATATAGTGTAAAATCTGGGACTGCTATAACTAAAAGATGTATCAGTAAATTGTGTCATTTGCCAATAGGAGCTAAACCGAATGAAATTGCAAGGGTCTAATCTGATATAATATAATCTTTCTCTTTATTTTATCTTTCTTTGTTGATTGCTTTAGAGTAATTATTTTAAGGATAGTTTTTTTCTAACTAGAAGTTGTAAGATATGGGTATAAGTGATATAATATGTGTTCTTTATTAAAAGGGTTATATCCCTTTTGGGGGGCGGTATGTTGAGCGCATGAATGTGTACTGTGTAAGCCAGTTGCGAATAAATACTTGAAGCTAACACACGTTGTTTACTTGCTATAGATGTATACATACGATAGTAGACCTTATCACCGTTGCATAACATTCAAGTTGAAAAAAAATGTTATTTTATGTCAATCCAAAACCACAATTGTCAATCAAACTGAAACTATGGCAGTCTAAAGTTCATATTTTTACCTAGCCAAAGACACTAGTTTAGTACTTGTAACGGTTTATCATGATTTGGGCCCAACGATGTATAGGAGATGGGCAATTTCCTTTCATAATGATTGGTTGACTAGTTAAGCCGTAAAAATGTGACAAACTAACACATTTTCCCATTTATGATACTAGCTTTTAAGCCTCGTTTACCAGGGTAAAGAGTATCCTATATGTTAATTTAGGTCATAAACTATCTACGTGCAAAATTTGAGCAGTTTTTGACGTGACAACGTCTTATAAATCGATGAAAGCCGGCTGCACACACGAATAAGCATGACTCATTGTCACGTTCCACCTGAGCCGAGCGTGCAAGCGAGAGCGCGGAACAAGCAATAGAGAGGCACGATCGGCCTAAGCGTTCGTTTATTAACATTGATTTGATTTCAGTTTATTTCTATAACTAATTGTTCGTGATTATATTTAAACAAATTAATGTGTTTTCTTATGACATTATCACGTAAAATTATCGTCCGTAAACCGACTTTACAGACAAGGAGGCTTTACAGACATGAAAAAGTTACTAACATCCATCCACCTTCACAAACTTTAGCGTTTATAATATTAGTAAGATTAGTTAGGATAGACACGAGAGTTCTACAATTAGTTTTAAGTACAATAAACATAAAATGAAACCCACAGGCATTCTCGCTATAAAACGAATGAATCAGTCAGACCAGGTCGTCGACTCCGGTCGTGTCGTTCCGCTTCAGCCGCGAATTGTTACTTTATAAGATTGTAAATCTTGATATCTCTCTAACGCTTCCTTTGTTTACACTTTCATATTTTTTTGGATTTCATTGTGCGTGGATCTATCATTATGAAAGATTCATTGAACCTATTATTTTTTTTACCTTTTAGTATTTTTTTTTTAATAAATGTGGAAACTAAAGTAGAAATATAATGAGATACTAACTGTGCTCACGGTTAACAGGCGGCCAAGTATGCCAGGGTTCACAGGGATTTCTTTTCGAGGCCCTGGCAATTAGGACTGTGATGGAACTGTGTGGTTTTAGTCAGTTCGAGTCCGACATGGAAACACCCGTGGGGTTTTCAACATTTAAAAAAAACTGTTCTCACGGCTTCGCTCGCGTTTGTAATAAATAAAAACCTGTTATTGAAATAGGTACCTATAATATAGTCTGCTACTTTTTGATAAAGTAGCTAAGAAGTTTTCCAATGGTGCAAAGTTGTTTCATAGTTTATTGACTACAAACAAACAAATCTTTCCTCTTTTTCTATAAAACTTGAGAGTTATAAGATTAGTTTAGGTGATAATAGTTTATTTATTCAAGTTGCCCGGTCTCACATTAGATAAATTAAAGACTTAAGCACTATTGTTTATGACTGATAAAACAGTTATTATGTGGTATATGGATAGATTAAAGACAGCTTGTGTAATATTACACGAACACTGTTAACTTATTCTTAGCTTATTCTTAACTTATTATAATAAAACAAATTTAGTCTTTCCTTTATTGCCATAATATAATATAAACAAGTGGTGTTTACCTTTAAGTAATGGCTACACTGTATTCTTATTATTGCATATATTATATTGTAAGTGTTTCTATGTGTAAGTAATTGTTGGTGAACCTTAAATAAATAATAAAAAAAACACTTATTAGATATTAAAAATATATTACAAACACGTTTAAGAACGATCCGCCATGATGAGGATTTTACATGAAGCGCTTTAGACAGGAGAAGGTACCTATACCTACATGAATATTTTTTGTTATCAAAAACACATCTTATTTTTGACGACTTTAGTAAGATTTGTTTGTTTAAATTCTATTTTTAGGGTCAAAAAATTAGTTATGTTACAGTGTATGACTATGTTATTGCGACCGCGAGCACAACAAATTACTGAACTACTATTGTAACAAAATACTTACTAGTTCCTTAAGATAGAAAATAGCAACCACTAAAATCACCAATCTACGACGAGGAGAAGAAAAATAACTTGAATATACAGCCATCGAAGTAACCTAGCTACAGCTTTCGAAGGCATTTTGTATATTCTAGACATACCTACTTAGATATACTCCTGGACACCTAAGTCTTGGTGATATATTTGTTAACGTTAGTAGCACAAAGCGCAAAAAATTACACAATATATTGTTAATTCTTCTGCAAAATAATTATTTAAATTAGACCAGACACGACAATGAGATAAGTTTACAATAAAATATACATGTGTAAACAGGACAAGTAAACAGACTACATTCTAAATAAAAGCAATATTATGCATTTCGGTCGACTGACCATCAACTGAACCGGTTCGGTAATTTGGACAAATTGGGGTTTGTATTCCATAAAAAAAAACATTGAAATGTTATCCAAACAACTTATATAAAATTAATTAGAAACTTTTGATATAGAACGCGTTACCGAAAAGTGTGGTCATAGTTTCGAACCGTTATGTATGTATAAAAACGGATGATGTACAAAAATTACTTTAGGCTTTTTTAAAAAAAATGTCTTGTAATGATTTTGGTTATTTCAAAATGCGGACATTCTATTAACATCCGTGCTATCTATTTATTACTTAGAATTTCGTTCAAGACAGCTTTCACTTCACTTCTCTCTTCTGGAAATATTAGCTTTATGCTAAATTTTCATATTGTTTCAAAATCAGGTTTATGTATTAAAAGTCACGGATTGTCCTAAAACTGTTAAGTCTTAGTCACAGAATAAATTGTCTTAGTATTGATTTTGACTACTCACGTCACGCTACACGTACAAGTTGCCAACAAATTTACTATTTAATCTTACTTATCTAAGTACTTCTTAACAGAAAGCACAACAACAATACAATACTAGCTAAATAATAACACTAAAATAAGTACTTTTTAAAGAAAAGCTAAGCACGGAAGGAATGGCAACGGATTATTGTGATGCTTGCCATCACCCCTGATATGAGGACCACGACCACTCTGCCTAGACTGGTATTGGTATTGGTATAGGGCTCTGTTTCCGCATTTAGACTCATAGGCAGTCCATTAGACGTTCAGATAGGCTGATTAGTTGAGCCAGTCTAGCTCCTTCCAGAAGCACAGAAGCCTCCTGGGGTGTTCGAAGGCTTCAAGTTTTCTTCGCACTCTGCTTAGAGTGTCAAGAGAAAGAGGAAGAACATGAACCAAAACAGGACTTCACAATCGCATGCAAAACATAACTCAGGAACCAACAAGGCAAACACTGAAGTCTAATGCAATTCCTTAGACATATAAGAATAGATCGCGCTGGTAATTGCTGAGAACGCTGCTGTACTTTTTTTTATGGTAATAGGGGCAAACGAGCAAATGGGTCACCTGATGGTAAATGACTACCGCCGCCCATGGGCACCTGCAACTCAAGAGTCACAAGTGCGTTGCCGCCCTTTAAGGGGGGAGGAGGAGTAAAGGGGGAGGAGGGAGAGGGGAAGGACGGGAATAGGAGAGAGGGAAGAGTTAGGGCCTCCGGTAACCTCACTCACACACACCACATAAAAGCAATGCAATCATTGCTTCACTGCCGGTTTTCTGTGAGGCCGTGGTATCGAGCGGAGTCGAGCCGGCCCATACGTGCCGAAGCATGGCTCTCCCACGTCAAACGTTGATGGTCCCCTTGTCTAAGGCGTGGACGTGGCGTGTGCGTGTGTACGTTGATGCGCAATGCGTAACCGCGGCTAAAAAGAAACAGAAGGACCACAGAACGGAATACATTTCGGACACGTTATGACAATGTTAAACTGATTATTATGAAACGAGAGTAGATTTTTTTTAAGTCTCTATTTCATAAAATTGATCATCAATGATTCGAAACCGTCGAATTAATAAATAATTATTATAATAAAAAATTATAGATCAACACACACAGAATCATCGCAACAATACTTTGCTTTGTCAAATGTAAAATTATGAAAGACAAAAAAATGGATAACGTACACACACAACACAGGCGTAAGGCCTAGTTTGGGAACCAAAAAAAATGTTTTAATCCATTTTCTGTATGTGTAAACTTTATGTCTTAACTGTGGAAAATAAATTATTATTATTATTACATAATATCATATCTGCCTATATACTGCCTTCTATATATTTATATTTAATCACGAAAGTCTTACATTAAAATGATTCGATTTATGTTTATTGGTTGTAGTGAAACAAGAGCATGGTGACTTAGTATCCCCTTCCTGTGGTGTGTTGTCTGAACCGGTCCTTGGCAAGCTTGTTTTTATTTACGGTTCTCCGATCATTTACTGTACCTATACGATACCTGCGCGGGCCGCCTCGCTATCTTATTATAGTTTAGGAGATGGTAAACTCGAGCATCACGGATCATGAATAAAAAAAAGATATTAAATATGTTAATTTACTTAAGTACTTAAGTGAATTACTTTTATACGAGTTAAGCCGTTTTTCCATTACTTTTTTATGGTATAGGGGCAAACGAGCAGACGGATTACCTGATGGTAAATAACTATCGTCGCTCATGGGCACCTGTAACTCAGGGTAACAAGTGAGTTACCGGCCTTTAAGGTGGGATTAAGGAAAGGATGGAAGAGAGGAAGGGGGGGGAGGGGGAAGGGAAGGGTTAAGGCCTCAGGTAGCCTCACTCACTCGGCGAAAAGCAATGCAAGTATTATTTCACTGCCGGTTTTCCGTGAGGCCGTGGTATCACTCCGGTTGAGCCAGCCCATACGTGCCGAAGCAAGGCTCTCCCACGATTTCTCGGGAACGGTACTTTTTGTCTGGATGAAAGGTATCCTAAAGCTCATCACACACGAGAACGGCACGGTACCCCTAATCCCACCTTAAAGGCCGGTAACTCACTTGTTACTCTTGAGTTGCAGGTACCCATGAGCGACGATAGTCATTTACCATCAGGTGACCTGTCTGCTCGTTTGCCCCTATACCTTAAGTCTTTGTCAGTATCCATGGTAACGTGTATGCAACATGTCATGGTAATCGGAGAGCAGTTTCATTTAAAGCAGACTTATTATACAAATTAGGTTGTAATAGGTCTTTACCTATGAAATTGCCGTTCTGCAGTACTGGCTATTTTAAATCAAAATCTGTTTTTTGGCTAAGAATTCTAATTTCAAATAAATTTTATTTTAAAATGTCGATTTCTTTTTTCAAAAGTAGTCGTTTGTTTATTGATTAGTGTTATGTTTTCATCGCATTTGAATCTTTTTCGTCATCATGGATACGTTAAAAATTCGAGTAATTATGGAATATCAGTACCGTCGTGGCAGCAACGCGGCACAAGCGGCACATCAACGACGTTTACGGAGCTAATACTACAAATCAACGCACCGCCTGTTATTGGTTTGCCCGTTTCCGTTCTCGAAATTTCTACCTGAAAAATAAACCTCGTGGTCCTCCGAAAACTTAGGTCGATAATGACGAATTAAAGGCCATTGTGGAAGCTGATGATACTCAATCTACGACTGAATGAGCAGCAGCTTTCAACGTTAGCGTCAAAACAATATTGGTCCATTTGCGTCAAATTGGCAAGGTAAAAAAGCCTGACATATGGGTGCCCCACGAACTCAATGATCGCCAGCGCGAAATACGCGTCGAGACGTGCCTTGCCAGTGCATAATCGTGCACAAGCCTCAACAGGTACACAAACGAATCGTTATAATCGTTACCTGCGGTGAAAAATGTTGGCAAGTTGGTTGAATCCTGGTTCAGCACCTAAACAATGCCTTAAAAGAAAACTTACCCCTAGAAAAGTGATGGTCACTGTTTGGTGGTCTAGTACCGGTGTGATTCATCAGAGCTTCTTACCATACGGTATGAGCATTACTGCAGACGTGTACTGTGAAGAACTGTTCGCAATGATGGAGGAGCTCGCACATTTTCAACCAGCTTTGGTCAATCGTTCGTCTCCGCTGCTCTTGCACGACAACGCGCGACCTTATAACATAGTAGACGGTCTCCAAGTTTCAAGAGCTGGGTTTGGAAGCTCTCCGTCATCCGCCGTACTCACCAGACCTTGCGCTTACAGCTGGCTGGAAAAAAATTCAATACCCGAGAGGCAGGACAAAATGGCTTTGAAGAAATTGTTGCCTCCTGTGAAGCTGATTACTTCAAGAAGGGCATCAATAAACTGCCACTGCGTTGGCATGATGCATCGATTCCACGGGTACTTTGATTAATAGAAATAAAATAAATTAGAAAAAAAATCGTTTGATTTTTTTATATAAAACGGCAATTTCATAGGTAATATTTTGAGCGTGACTCAGTTTTGGGGGCAAATAGTCGAAGGACTCCATTATTTCGTTTATCTCTTTTATCAATCAGTGTATTCATCGATAATTCTTATCCACTGTTATAACAAGTCGAATATTATTTAACTAAAATAAATCGAAATAAATCCACCAGTATTTACGTTAACCTATAGTTGTAACATTGAAACTTTCATTGAAATTCTTCAGGTTAAGAGACAATATATAGTCATGTCTGTTTATTACCTCATCAGGAATTAATACATGAATAATTTATGTCATGAGTTCTAAAAATGGCTAACTTGTATTGTGTTGTTTAATTCTAGTATGAATAGTAAATAATTTTTGTTCATTTCCCGTACAATATTCAATTTACGATATTAAAATGTGGCAGCATTGTAAGTCTAGAGGGGCATTTCAGGACCACCGCTTCTACACTACTTTTGACAACGGCGGTTGCCAATTTTCTTTTTGGGCCATTTCCTGTAGATTTGGATTTAGAACAATGGCAGTTCAGTTTTACCTACTTGTCCGAAACCATTGAAACATTTTTTTTATTGGTCGCAATGTACATAAAATGATATTGAATGTCACACGAATATAAATATACTTCGCATGTATACCGTTTACTTAAAGAAGCCTCATTACTTATTTTAGTTATTCGCTTAAAAAGAGCAAAGCTTTAAATAGCTTGTTAAAAACACGGACATGCCTTGAATTAGCCTGTTTCAATCAAGACTTAAAAAAAATTAAATGCTTACCTAGAACAAAAATAGCTATCGAAGAATAGCAGCGGGGAAGCACCTAATTGCGATCGCTCGTGTGTCATAATTATGAGGTTTTGCGCAGCATGTTGTTATCTGACATATGGCGTGCGAGAAATAAAAAAAATGCCTTATGTTACGACTCTCATACTGTTTCCTCTTGTTTTAATATTCTGTGATCGTTCTGTGGCTTGATAATAAAATTTATAAAACTATTACAGTATATCCTTTTATTTTATTTATTAATAAATCAATTTAAGTGTACATATAAAAAACGTCTCTCTGCGGGCTTGATAAACAAGCTCAGAGTCCCTTAATGAGCTATGGATAGGGTTATGCTCAGGGTTTCTCTGCAGCGTCGAATCAGAAATGAGGAGATATACAGACGAACGAAGATTACCAAGTTAAAGTTAAGATCAGCAAGTTGAAGTGGCAATGGGCAGGGCATATACCTCGCAGAACAAATGGCCGATGGGGCTGAAAAGTTCTGGAGTATAGACCACGGACCGGAAAGCGTAGTGTAGGACGTCCACCACCAAGGTGGACACATTACCTTATAAAGATCGCAGGTCGACGGTAGATGCAGGCTTATTCCAACCGGTTTTTTTGGAAGTCATTGAGGGAGGTCTATGTCCATGATAATAAATGGAATAAAAAGTCCAAAAGAACACAATTACCTATGCAGGTCCAGTTTTAATCACTCACGGCTCCAGTTTTAATCTAGACAATAGTAATACAATATGATATTTGTACAGGAGTTTCTTATTTGAAATGTATTTGGTAAATAGTTTTCTGATGGGAAATCTTATTTAAAAACAATGTCTCACAATTTTTTAGAAGCTAATCTTATTTGTAAAGCATTTAACGTCTAAAGCTTACCAAACAGTGAATATTATTTTATTATAAGACAGACAGTGATGGCCGCCTCCTTGCCTATAGTCGCGGTCTTTATTCCCCTCCAGTCGCGCAGTTATTGACCCAACAAACTCCCACCGCATCAGTCGTATATGCGCGCGCCTACCCACCACTGTACCCAGTCTAGCTAAGTCTAGCCTAGCAATGCCTGCGCCGTGCGACTCTTGTAAAGGTAAATATGTTTTTTTATTTAATTTTAGAATTAAAGTTTTGCGCCAGTATGTTTTTGTTTGTTTCACGTGGTTCGAGTTGTTTTTTTTTTCTTCAATGTTTGACAAATGACGCAGTTTGGAAGTTACATTTGATAATGTGATTTTTATTTTATTTATGTATTTGCTTGCTTTTTTATGTTATGTCAGTGATCAATTGTGGGGACAGAATATATTGATATTGTCAAAGATTGTGTTATGATCTGATAGGGGTTATAATTCTGCTATCGGTGACGTAGATGGATAAATTATGTAATGATCGTAGGTGGTTAAAATAAAGACGTATGTACCTACGTACGAAATATATAATTATGCGTTACATGCGATAACATATTTTACGATAATTGTTAATCATTTTTAAAGGTTAGAAAAAGGTAAGAAAGAAAAGATTTAACTACCTAAGTACCTACTTTTAGCTTTAATACCTACGCATGAAATAAAAATATTGTTTTTATTGAATTGCCTACTACAGTTTGTACATTCTTATCGTGGAATATTGAATTTTCAAAATATGCAAAAGTAACGATAATAACCTAGTATTAAAACGAATGCAAGAAACTGTAACAGGAAAATAAAACCAAACATAAAATGACATGTGTTTAAACTTTCCATACAAAATGATATGCAAATGTTAAAGCAAGCATTTTTATTTTATTTTAAATGGTAGTAACAATCATTAATTCCTAAATATTAGCTTTACTAACATTTACTTTAGATAAACATAATCTAACTGTAATGCGTAATATTTTAATTTACAACTACCAAATATTAGTAGGTACCTATCTACGCCACGCAGTTCCATTCTAAAAATTTTAGACGAGATTTTCAATTCAGAAACTCGTAATTTATTAACAATTTTGGGATGTATGAGTTCAATTAGAATGTTTTTTTTTTTCCTATTTTTGAAATAAGAATATGTAGGTAGAATATGTACCTATATTTGTCAACTTTGTTCTCACTCATGCAACGGTCGCTCGATATACGGCCTTTGACTTATTGACAGTATTATCAAAGTATACGGCCAATTGCAGGGTATATTATGCTAATCCTATTCTAACACGAAAAAAAACGAAGGACAAATTGGCAAATACCTTAATCTTTGAATTCTTAATATAATTACGATTATCTTAGGAAATGGTTTGACACAGTTTAATGAACTTTAGCAACGCCATACGCGTTTTAGCAAAGCGTACGACTTTTATTTTACATCTGCATTCATTTGCTAACAGCTTTCTTGTGGTAACGGTTGTTAATTAAAAATAATGTATGGAGAGAATCGACAACCATCATCTTATACGCAAACTGTGAAAATTCATACTACGGCACAGTAGGTATGGGCCAAACCTTCTGGGTATCGGACCGTGAAATACAACGAATGTGTTCATCACAAAGTATTAACTTTAAAGCAACACTATCACGCTTGATCCTACGTGAAGATTAGACAGTTTCAACATTTTTAACACACGCTGAAATTGTACACACAGTGCACCTAGGCATCCGTCCTCGGCCGCCTTCAAGTTACGCGCACTTTGTAGTGGCATCATTTTTTTGTTTCCAGTCAAGAGGTATTTTTAAAAAGAAAAAAATAAAAAGTTTATTACAGATTTATAAATAGTCGCATGCAATTTCATACTACTCCAGCAGGATTACTGAAAAAGCCTTTATTTTACTCTATAAGTTTTTATAATTTGTCTCTAAGGACGCGTTACAAAACCGCTATTTTACTTTATAATTATAATAGTACAATATTAAATTACCTTAATATAAACAAACAGATATATTTTCAACAAAAAAATGCTTTAAAAACTTCCAGATCTATTTTAAGATAATCTTCACATTCTATATCTCTGATTGATTCTGATTCTCTTATCCTTTGATGTTTATCACATTCTACAAGAAAATGCAGAACATTAACCACTTCACAATTTAAAAAAATAGGCGAATCAATCTTCTTCATTATGAAAAGAAAAACATACCTACCTATATACCTAATCTACAAAGCCTTTTAGGTACATATTTCGATTATGTATTAGTATCGGCATTCTGTTTTGTAACTTACTTTATGATTACTTTTAATAGTCATTTTTAAATTAAAACTAAAAAAACAAGCTTTAATGGTGAACCAATTTAAAAATAAAACCGGCCAAGTGCGAGTCGGACTTGCGAACCGTATCTATACAAGTATATAACATTAGACACTTTACTAAAATATTTATTTTAGTCTGTTTTTAGTATTTGTGGTTAAAGCGGCAACAGAAATTCATCATCTGTGAAAATTTCAACTGTCTAGCTATCACGGTTCATGAGATACAGCCTGGTGACACAGACCGACGGACAGTGGAGTCTTAGTAATAGGGTCCCGTTTTTACCCTTTGGGTACGGTACCCTAAAAGAGGGGTTCCACTATCCACCTCCTGGCTCCATCATCAGATCAGCTCCAAGCCAAATTATAGTATTGTCATCCAAACTACATATATCTACCAACAAAGTTTCAAATCGATTAGACAGAAGTAGGTTAAATGACATGCAAGATTTGTTCACATAGTTACTACAAGTGAAGTTAATAAAAGCGTGTTAAAAAGGAAACAGTTTAATTAACACTACCAATGAATAGTTTATGCAATTATTGAACTTACACTTATTTTGGCGCGTTATGGAAAAATGATGAGAGTAAATTTTTTACGATCCGCGCGCACACTGTCACGAAAAACCGACATCCTGAAGTTAGCTAGTCAACATTTTAGTTTTTCAAAAAAGTTACCAACTTCACGATAGTGATAAAAATGGTTTTTACATATTACTTTGAGTAGATTTGTAGAATTTGAGGTTAGTTGACCGTATGTATTATTTATTATGACATTTAAATAAACTTTATTTAACTAGATAAAAGTATAACTTCTTACGTGCGTACATAAGTACACACACACTTTTTTTTGCAAAACGTTTGAATCTGCATAAAATTCCGTTGGTAGGTTGAGTAGGTAGGGTAATTATCGATCTCCGGCCTCCATGAGCGCTTGCCTGAGGGCGACGGACGGGGCTATCTGGCGCCCTTGCAGAAACAGGCTCGAGACGGTCGCGCCGGTCAGAAACATCCGCACTCCATAGTGGGGTCGCACTCAACAGGCGCCCCGGCCATGAGACTCGGTGACGGAACACGGTGTGGTTTTAGTCGTTTCGAGTCCGACATACCATCTTGCCGTTTGGCCCCGGTCAGGTGATAACCCGTGGCCGTGGGGGTTTGTACATATAAAAAAATTGGCAGTCATGACTACCGACAGAAGTTAAAACTTAAACGAAACGACGAACTTAAAACGTCACATTAGCCGGTTGGTGATATTAATTAATAAGGAGCTGACATAACTCAATGTTTAGATTAGCGCTCTCTAGTGGATCTATATATGTATTATTATCGTGAAGGTTCAGTACTTTTCCCCATAGCAAAAGTGCACAAACGTGCCTAAAGAAGTTTTCACTTCAAAAAAAAGGTAGTGGTATATTCTCGTTATTAAACTGTAACAGGTACACACAGCTTTAAGAATTAATTACATAAGATGTTATAAATAAATTCACATTTTATCTGCTTATTTCATATTAATATTTCATGTAGTAGGCGCAATGTTTAGGCCTTAATTCAACAGTGAATGCACCAGTCTACAACAAATCAACAACCTCAACATTCAAATGAGTACATTAAACTCTACTAAGCTAGTTCATTCCATGATCGTGAGAAACCGTTACAAGCAATCAAATTAAACTCGGCTTAACGCTGTCCATTCGGGTATAAGATACGAAGATTTCTTTCAAATGTATCTAATATTTTCTATTCAATTCGTTTGAGATAATAATGACGTGGTTCTTGATGAATGATGATGAAAATGATAGAATATTACGCGTAAGTATTTATAGATGACGAGGGACTATTTTATGTTCAAGGACACTAAGTGTTATTGACGTCTTAATATCTATGCGTACGGAAGTGCGCGGGCAAGTTCTCGGGCTTATAGCACTAAAATGCTTTTTAGAATATATTTACACGAACCGTTTCGAACCAACCGCTTTAAAATGTTAGTTAGAACTCAGGATCAGATAAACCTATTGAAATGAAATTTTCTATACGCCGTATTTGCTACACCAATGCCAAATTTTACTTCTAAGAGTGTGTTTTGTTGCATAACTATTTTCATATCTTAACGTAAACATACTTGTCAAGTCGATATTAAACCATTCAAAGATTGGTTATTAGCGGCGGTAGCGTAATGGCTTGCGATGCTTTGACTTGCGATCAAGTGGTTGCAGGTTTGAAACCCAACCCAGTGCACTACCGTCGTGAACCCACTCCTAACACATGCGTTAAGCCTAGCTGGAGGGGTTAACGAGATTACTAGTAATGTGTGACCCACGTAACTAGTAATCTTTAAAAAAAAAAAGATTAACATGTAATAATTTTGGTCTTTACGCTAAATTCAGATTTTTTTTTTTAGTGACAAAGAACTTGCTCTTGCTTGCTTGCACTTTTATGTTTTTGATCTAATAATTTATTACTAATCTATGTTAATAATTTTTAATAAATGTTGGTATGTTTGTCCTCTATGCGTTCCGACACCATTGACCAGATTATAATGAATCTTTAGTATAGTGTTCTGGGGACACCCGCGAGGGTTCCTAACCCAAAAGATCTAAAAAAAATGGCATTGCAACCCATGCAGGGTGCAGCCAGTTATTAATAAATAAATCTATATTAACTAGAGATCGCGTGGTGGTCGAATTTCGACCATGGTTTATTTCTTTGGCCAATATTACTTGACCTGTCATTGTATAGACTTTTGTACCATGACAGGTCAAAATATATACTGGACACTCATAGCTGTATGTACCCGTTTTTGCATTTTTTTTTAACTTTGTAGCAAATATTGTTCAAAAGTTTTAGCATTCGTCACTTCTTCTCTGTATAAACTATAAGTGTGCGAAATTTCATACTCCTCCGTCCGCCCAATTTTCGTAAAAAGGGATCCAAAGTTTTCGCTTCACGTATTAATATATAGATATAACTAAAGCTGAAGTATAGTATGTAGTCTAATTCTTCTTTAACTTCACGCTGCGACCCATAGGAGCTGAGTAGTAAAACTGCGGGGAATGCCAGTACTTTATAATAAAGTATTTGAATAAAAATTTAACGGATCTAGTGTCCAAGAGATCTTTTTTTTTACCTACCGGCTGACTAGAACTTTGCCTTTTTTCTGAAACAAAGATTTTGATTTTTCCATTCAATGTGAGGGTGACGTCGATGTATATATAAATACATATATACACATGATGATACATGATACCACGGTCTTACTGAAAAAGCAATGCTTGCATTGTATTTCGCCGAGTAAGTGAGGTTGCCGGAGGCCTTAACCCTTCCCTCTCTCCCTCTTACCCCTTCTCCCTCACTCTCCCTCTATCCCTACTCCCACCTTGAAGACCGGCAACGCACTTGTGCCTCTTAAGTTGCAGGTGCCCATGGGCGGCGATAGTTACTTACTATCAGGTGACCCATCTGCTCGTTTATCCCCTATCCAATAAAAAAAATATGATACCAAAAATATGGCCTTCAAAGTATGGACGTGTACCTAATTCTTGTCTGTCTATCGGCGTGGGTGTATATTTTCTATGAACGACTAGCAGCGCCCCGCGGTTTCACCCGAGTAAGTCCCGATCCCGTGGGAATATCGGGATAAAAAGTAGCCTATGCGTTAATCCAGGTCTCCAGCTATCTACATATCAAGTTTCATCGCAATCGGTTCAGTGGTTTTTACGTGAAAGAGTAACAAACATCCATCCATCCATCTATCCATCCAATCTTTCACATTTATAATATTGGTGGGATGATTTGTAGTTAATTTATTTGTGGTTTGTCGTTTCAGATACGTGTGGGGGCGGTAAGGCTGCGTGTGGTACGAACTGCACATGCGGCCCCAACTGCGCTTGCGGAGATGGAAAGGCCTCCGGTACGTTAATCCTCTATACATGTTAAAAGTAATCCACGTTACCTTCTCCATTATGCACAGTATAAAGTTTAACTCTCTGTACTTAACGCAGGGCACGATCTATTGTTATTTTTGCCGCAGTTTTTTTGTATGTCATTCTCAGTTCTCTAATTAAATTGATTGCTGTAACAAACAACGTTACTAGTCATCGCAAGTTGACAAAACAGACGCCATTACAAAAAAAAAGCGTGAGATGTCTGTGAAACTCGGTAAGGAACGAAGATTGAAAAAATTGTATCAAAAATTTAGTAAATATTGTAAAAACTCTAAATTAAAATTGCGCCATCTGTGATAGTTACCCGAACTAATATACGGATATTAGAAATAACATTAGTATCGCGCAGAATCCACAGATGGCGTAACATTTTTCGTTGCGCCAACACTTTTTTCCGCCAAACCCCCGTCCGCTCAAGCGTCTGAAGTGTAACGTGCATAAGGTACTCCGTTCCAAAACTCTCATTTTTATGTTGAGTATTACAATAAGGTAGGTACATAACACGCAAGTGTTTTTTGGAACTATAGGTATAGAATTCTGTGCGAGAAACAAGAGTTGACTGATCAGCCAATGGCGAGACTGCGTGAGTGAAATTATGTCTCTATCTCTGCTGCAAATAAACCAAAGTCTACCAAATGTTTGTCGGTATTTATATACAGTCTAAGCAGTCGTCAAAGTGGTCACGAGCGCCAGATCCACCAGTCTATCGGTAAACAAATTTTTTTTTGTCACTTGAAGAGAGTAGTTGCATATTCTAGGAGGCATTAATTAAGCTCATTCGTTAAAGACGATTATCCATTGAACTTGCTAGTAGAACTAATGATAGCACAAGGAGATACTAGATATCGGTCATTGTTGAAATGTGGAAAAGTAGTGATTTACGGATCGTCAAGGAGATCAGCAAAAAATTAATTCAGATAGTCGTGTAATTCACATAACTTACTTATGGGCCGATGGGAATCTCACTCTCTATCACAAGGCGAGAGCTACATTAGGCCGACGCACACGTCTGAGACGTCTTACACGTGTAAGGTTGGTGTGCACATAAAATCGACGCAAGGTGTGTCATTCAAGAATTCTTCAAATTCACTGTCCGATTCATTCATATTTACAGAGTCGAAAACGTCGAAAAAGTCGTTGCGTCGATTTTCTGTGCACACCAACCTTGCACGTGTAAGACGTCTCAGACGTGTGCGTCGGCCTAAAGTAGTTCTCGCAGACGTCTCAGACGTGTTCGTCGGCCTAATGTAGCTCTCGCTTTACGACGGCACTGACTAGGGTTACCAAGCGGCGTAATTTTTATACCGCAGTAATTTCATAAAAATAAGGTCAATTTTTAATTTTACAGGGGCCAAACCATGCTGCAAAGGAGGCGAGAAAAAATAAGCAACATTCTTTAAAATATCTTCCCAAATGATGCTCTGTTTAAAAAGAAAACTATAGTCTTTAATTAGTTTACTATAGATGTAACTTGTATTAATAAAACTATAATGTAGTTGATCTTCGAAAACGTATAATTTCATAAAAAAATATTGTGTTGTCATGAAATGAAATTAGTAATAAGAAAAAAAAAATACTTAGTATTATAAATATGATATATTAGCTTGTTAGCTGTTAGCTTATATAGAAATAAATTAATCTCTGCTTATGTGTTAAGTGTAGTTATATTTATCACATTCAGTGTTTTTAAGCTTGTCTTAATAAAGGATTTGACCTAGTACTTGTAATACTCATTAGCTTAGTGTCAATGTATGTGAGCACGCACACACGCACGTCCTATATCTGTGTAGTGTATCTACGTACGTAAATAAAAGTGTAAGAAGATTAATTTCTTTTTCAATCAATCAGCCATTACCTATAGGTCCATTGCGAACTCCTTCCCCCCAAAGTTCGCCTTTGTATCTTCCTTCTGCATCCATCATATATTTTAGATAAAACAAGTTGTGCTGTATCCAAAATTTTTTTTGGCCGACTTGAAAAAAGGAGGTATTCGATACGTATGAATGTCCGCGTTTTTCTTTCAAAGTAATTAACCAATTTTAATGACAGTTTCACTAATATATTCTACATATTTTCAGGAAGGTTTTAGTAAGTATGTAATACATTTTTTTTTCAGAAACCAGAAATCAGAAAGGAGATTGCCCATTTCAGTATGAAAATCAGTTTCACACTTTTTTATGCTACGTCAAATATGTATAAACTGCATTATTAAGCCTGCACTGAGTATTATCTGAAATATAAACGTATATTGTAACATAACTTGGGGTTATTGAGAAATTCAATGCCAATATTAGGTTAAAAAACAACAACGAGAAAATATTGTGACACTGACGTTAGTTTTTTTTTTATTATTGTTTGGGGCATCATGTTTTTGACAGGGATACAATGTATAAATTAAGGCAAAACTAACACTGGAGTATACATTCACTACATAAACTACGACTACATACACCAAATAATAGGATAACTAAACTGCAATATATTTTAATGTGACATTACGAATTATTATCACGTAAATTATTATTAAACTATTTTATTTTAAAACGATGTTTATTTGAATTCAATCATTAATGGTTTATTTTATATAATTTCAACATTTCACCTAAAATGAACACGGTTATTGATTCAAGTTTTAGTCCTTGTAAGATTTAATTTCAAACCTAAAGTTCTATAGAAGAGATTTAGGGTCGAAAAGTCACATTAAAATCAATAATTTTTTTTAACGTTTCAAATAATGAAGCGAACGTCTCAACGTGAAACCATGAATAGGCATTCTCCTTTTTTTATATATTCATTTTAGTGAAGTCGGTTTTTTTGTTAGAAATTTTATTTCATTATTTCACAAAAACCCAATAACTCTGGGATAGAACCTATAACAGCACGATTGTACTTATAAGCGTTAATTTATGCTGTTTGATGAATAGGGAAATCAGTTTCCTCATAAGAGTTATTTTTAAAAGGATGTAAGCTCATCCTGTTAATAATTTAAAGTACATTACAATCTCACTAATATTGTAAATGTGAAAGTTTGGTTGGCTGGATGTTTGTCACTCTTTCACGCAAAACCCACTGAACCGATTGCGATGAAACTTGGTATGTAGATAGCTAGAGACCTGGATTAACGCATAGGCTACTTTTTATGCCGATATTCCTACTTGATCGGGACTTACGCGGGTGAAACCGCGGGGCGCTGCTAGTTTATTTTAAAGTTAAAACAACTACTTATACTTACATACTTGTAGATCTTCTGACATGTCTGTCTGTCTGTTAAACTGTCTGTTAAGCCTAAACATGTTGAGGTAATCAACATTCGTTATGAGGTAATCAAATGAAATCCAGAATTTAATTACAACATGTTTTATTCCATTCTTCAAGTGTATATGAATACAATAATTATATGGAAGCAATTTATGGGACTTCTTGTTACAAGATTACAATAATTCATTCTTAATCTAACATATCGAGGGGTTTGAGGCGAATTGATTCAAGCGCCACATTGGATGATATTGAGTTATATACATCGTTGCAATCAGCGATTTTTTCTGCGTCTTTTGGTCTGGGTTTCATGAAACTTATCAAAATGGCGCTTGAGTCAATTCGCCTCAGACCCGTCGATATACATTTAGGAATCACTCTTACAACTAATGCGTACACGAGTAATAAAAAATACGTCCGTTATCAAGACGACAAAATTGCGAAATTAAAAAAAAAATAACACAAAATGAATTCATTCAAAATTCAGTACCACATCAAAAATCATATTCCATTAAACGTGACAAGCAACCTGCACACAGCGTGTGGGTGACACGGCAACGGCATGTTACACAGAAAAAATTATAGGTTCAGAGCTGTGAGATAAATAATTTATTAAAGACAAAGAAAATATCCCATGGTTCCCTCGTACTACCTTTTTGTAGTACAAACACACTATAAGAGTCTTAATGAGTCAATATGGGCGTTGGCTTGTCGAGACTCGCTAAAACAAAGAGATAGTATAATTTGACCAATAAATTACAATCAGTGGGTGCGAATATATGTAACTGCTCACCACATTAATAGTTATAAACTACTTTTTTATAGACACGTCAAGTCAAAAGATAGCACCTTTTCCAACATGTTGAGCTCACAGGTGAAGAAGGCCGAAAAAAACTCATAGGCAATTTTTTTTTTACTATGTAATTGCATACGCTATACATTACCAAAGGAAATAAGTGAACTAGTGTGAACGTATTGTAATGTAAACTAATCCAAATGATAAAATATGCAGTAGCTCACATCTAAGCAGTTTACTCATACTGACATCGTACCGTCCCGTTGTCACATTACAACCGGTGTGTGTCTACAGCCTAAGGAATCTGATTAATCTTTCACACATTCGTTTTAAAAAGTGTAAGTATTTTTTTAAAAATGAAAAATTATACTTCGTTATGCGTCATAGAAAAAGCGTAGGTAATGTCTTAAAACTACGAATTTGTACAAATAACAGTATTATACCCACTACTTTGTATATCTGTATAATAACTAATATCTATTATTAATAATATACTACTATTATAAATTTATATGCAATAACTCCTTCGTTCGTTTCTTATAATATTTTAGGTACATAAACCTAAAATAAAATAAGTATATATAGAAAACACTTGGATATATATTTTTTAATTTTTTCATTAATCAACTGCAGAATAAATAGTTCTCATTATACAATACATGCATTTTAACACTCATTAAAAAATATATCTCTTATCACTACATTAACAGACTGTAACAAATGCACGTGTTCAATTCCACTCGTAATATAATTGTACCTCTGTATTAGTAACAAAATTATCAACATGGCGCTTCTACCTAAATCTAAGAAGTAAAATAAAAACTTTCGTTTTTAAAAACTAGGTCCAAGATAAATATAACAAAACATTTTAGTGGCCCTGAAATGAAAAAAACAATCTAATTTAAATTAAGAAGGATTTCAAAACAAGAACTTTCTTACTTTTTGAATTAGGAACAACCTTTTTTCCGTATAAACGCCACTAAAATGTCCTCAAAAATGTCACGTTATGATAACACAAAGTCACACAAACAAATCACAATATTGAAGGCTACCTTCGGAGCCTAGTAACACACATTTTCGATATCTTTCCAAAACAAGCATTCTATCCTTTTCTTAATCATAATGACAATTTTGGGTACCTATTTCTCAACTACGAGAAAAGGTAGACAAAATACCTTAAAATCTAGAATAACCGGTATTCACCGTGAAAAAGGTAATTGGCATGCCACTCAGGGTACGTAGTGGTTAGCATACAGTTATAAAAATTGAGGACTACAACACCACGATCATACATTTATACGTTAATTCAAATATTCAAGTAAAACCAATCGACAAGATTATTACCATGCTATCTCTCTCTATTTAAAGTAAAACAAGAGAAATAGAATATGATTGGTCTTTTCATAATTGATAAATGGCACCGATAATTACACTGGACCTTCAAATGGCTTTGTAAAGACTTGCTTTTTCAGCCACAGAGTCTGACACGTGGTTCAGGACAATATCTATCCATCACGGAACAGCTCATACTGGTTTTAGTTTATCCGAAACAGCTACAAGCTGTTACCAATTCTTGGTCATCACCTAAGGTAGAAGTTCTTCTTCGCTGTCATCATCAGATTCATACACAGGTTCGCCATTGCGCATTTGAATTACAGATTTCTTCCTGTGCCTCTCTTTTTGGTCCTTGTCGATGTTTCTGTAACTGGACACAAAAGTTCTTTTAGAATATTAAGATAATGTAACATTTAGTAACATAAAATTCAGGTTTTCTCAAACCTACTAATCTCGATGCTAGAAACCAGAGGCGTAGCTACCGCCGTATCAGCCGTATCAATGATACGGGGCCCCCGAGCTACGAAGGCCCCAACGTGTGTAAGCAAAAATTAGTAAAATGTTATCCACAATGTCACTTATCTAGGTTTCTGAGGTACTTTTATCGAGAGTTTATCTATTCGTTAGCACTATTGGTCTGATAACTTGTAAAAGTGGGTTTCCGAACACCGCATCAAACAACAAACTCCGTTTAAACTGAGTTTAACTTAACTGGCCAATGTGAACCGTTTATCGGTTCCATAACTTGGGATACAATAGTAGCAAAGGCCACAACAGATGACAAAGTAAAAAAAACACCCACAAAAAGCAAGGAACATGGGTTACCCACAAAAAAGGGTCGACGTTTTTGTAGAAAAAAATTACAATCACTGGCGTTCGCTAATAAACGAAGACAATTTGGTAAACAAATAAGAATAATATATTACTAAAACAGAGCCAGATCACCTCATTTTATTAAGAATTAATTATAATATAATTTTTTTGAAACAAAAAAAAAATATTTATGACTTATTAAAGTAACAAAATACATTTTAAACAGTGGCAGCTTTTGCAACTGCTTATCGATCGAATAGTCATTGAATGGTCCGTTGCGTATTCAGAAACCCAGTGACAGTTAACCGAAGTTTATCTAATTCATATCTTTATTGAACCAATAATTGACTGGTATTTAAATGAGAACTTCAGAAACCGGGCATTAATCTCGTGCTTCCCAATAAAAAGATTAAAAAAAAACTGTCATACGTGCCTATAGAGTTTCACTTCAGAAATGACAAAAGTCAAAAAAAGCCATCTCTTTTTTTCCCGGCTTAAGCATGTGCCCAAAAGTTGGCAACATCCTACATCGGTTATTGCGGGATTCCCCCGTTTAAAGCATTTTTGCTACTTTTGTGAAAAATCTTTACTCTTCATTTGGGCCCCCCAACTAATTTTGATACAGGGCCCCTCCAAGGCACGCTACGCTACTGCTAGAAACCTAAAATCTTCCTAAAATAAGGTTGGATAAATCGTCAATAAGAAATTGTTAGTCATATTTGGGCACACTATCATCTGATTTAGATTTTTCTTAACACTTATTGACTTTTTTGGTCAAGTTATGTAGTCATGACTATAAGAGATATAGAAATAAGTAGGAAAAGTGAAAAAAATATAACTCCTGATAGAAAAAGTAGATTGAACTAAAGAGTTATTATTATAAAGTATAGCAAGTCGTGGCTAGCTTACCCATGTGCCTAATGATGCCACTCGTCAGACTGGAGATCTTTTTAGGACTCAAGAAATACTGTCCGGTAGTATCGTTTTAGAACTTAACAATAATTACAAAATTAATCCCTTTTTCCTGGTATTATAGTAAAACATCCTCAGTTTCGTTGAAATAAAACTATTTTTAACGGATTCTATCGCGATTTATTTGGTGTTATTTTCCTATTTACACTGATCCCGACGTTTCAGTTGCTTTTCAGCAGCCATGGTCACAGGTAGACTAAGATGGTGGTCGTCTCATGTATCGAAGTGCAAAGTTATATCAAAGTACCCGGAGTTTGTTGATTTTTGGTGTTACTATTTACGCAGAATGAGCTCAAAGTGTCTTGAAGTATCGTTAAAAATAGTTTTATTTCAATGTGTAACATTCGCGTAAACTTTCGACCATATCATCCTCAATTTCCTTTGATGTGATAACTCCAAAATAAAATAAGTTTGTATTCAAAACTAACCTGCCGTTAATCAGTGGCCGTAAAGCGTTCTTCAAACTAGTAAACAGATACGGGTAAAGTCTCTCCTGGCAAGCCAGCAAATCCTTTACGCTGTCCAAGGTATCTGGAAGGGATCGGGCTTGGGGTTCCTCAAGAGGTTCGTCTAGAGAGCGCTGGATTATGACTCCTGGTCGCTTGTCTGATGAGCCGATTGGTTCCGATACAGACCGATCTAGGTGCATTATTTCTTTGCTGCGAAGTTCAAAGTGAAAAAAAGTTGTAAGATAATTGATAAAGCACAACTTTCAGGAGGCTATTGTACCCAAGAATATAGGCACAGAATGGTAAATACTACTTAAGTACAGAAAGTTCACCCAATAAGTACACGTAAACGAATAGTCACTTTCGGGGCTACATTAGTAAGTGCAAATTTGCTTAAAGAAAAGAAAATGAGCATTGGAATGCTCTGTTTCTTTTCTTTGAAATTGAAATTATGGAGTGCACAGAAGTATATCTACGTCGTTTTCTCTGTTTATTCTAAATCAAGAAATTATATGCATTATAACAGCTTCAGCTTCCCGAAAAACTTACAAAACTTAGGTTTTGTGGATATTTATTACAATACAAAAGTTCAACATAAACATTATGGTCTTTAGTTTCATTTGGCGCTACGCAATGTAAACGTTACAAACGTAGGTAATATTTTTGTGCGGTACGGTGAATGGCTTTAAACGTTCAGCGTCGTCAAGACTAGCCTTAAATTGCATAAAATGTTAAAATGTTGTTTGATTGATTACATTGCAGTTTTTGGACGTATGTGGTATTTATTAAAAAAAACGGTAAAATGTTCTGTTTACCCATTGTGATATCAATTTAAAAAAAAAATAATAATAATCTTTTTATTTCACCCTGTTTATGTGATATTGTCTTAATATTGTTTTATTATCATTTTAC
>OY982578.1:5348673-5581874 GCA_963859945.1 Euplagia quadripunctaria | reverse complement strand
ACACACATACAGGCTCTACGCTAAGTCGTCACTGAGGATTTATTAAATATGAATCCTAAATTCCTAATTATACTAAATACATCCTTACGCCGATCCTTATAAGATAGCGTTTCGTATAGGTACATACTTGAAAAGACTTCAGAATATTTTCATTACTTATTAAGTTTATAAATATAAAAATTCAAAAAGGAAAGTAAGTTTCATTATCAAATAAATTAATTACCTATTTCATAATTTCTAGTCTTTCTTTTATAATCATCATCTATGTTAGACTGGCCTGTTGGTCTAGTGGTTAGTGACCCTGACTGCTAAGCCAGAGGTCGTGGGTTCGATTCCCACCCAGGACAAATAATTGTGTGATGGGCACGATCATTTGTTCTGTGTCTGGGTGTAATTTATCTATAATATCTATATATTTAGAAATATATAAGTATGTTTATCAGTAGTCTGGTTACCACAGTACAGGCTCTGCCTGGTTTGGGATCAGACGGCCGCGTGTGAGATGTGTGAAGTTATAATTATTATGTACATTGTACAATCCTAGTTGGTGTTGGCTACTGCGCAAGACGTACACCGACTGTCGCGTGGTGGGCAAAACGTTCTCATCGTACACTCATTTGGAGATAAGTGTACACAAGATAAATGTTTAGTTGCAGCGAACGCCAAGTATCATTATTTAAATTTTGTATTATAGGGTAGATATTTTCGCGCGTTTGTATAAGAGTAATACATCATCTGCGATTCCATGACTTATTTCAGTCGACCGCTAACCTTCTTTCAAAAAAAACATATGTTGATTTTTTAAAAATATTAAAGCAAATGTCTCGATATTAATACTTACATACCTCGATATTAACACTACCACTCACTAACTTTTTTGTGTTAGATACTAGCTGCGTTCCGCGGTTTTACCCGCGTAAGTCCCGATGTCGTGGGAATATCTTGATAAAAGCCTATTTAAATTACCACATAGCCTATATAGCCTATGTGGTAATCTAGGTGTCCAGCTATCTACATATCTACATACCAAGTTTCATCGCAATCGGTTCAGTAGTTTTTGCGTGAAAGAGCAACAAACATCCATACATCCTCACAAACATTCACGTTTATAATATTAGTGGAATGATATGATACTCCCTTGGTAAAGTTGATCTTCTTTTTCTTTAATTTCATGGACGAGCTGTTATTTGCTTTCCCACGTAATAATAACAAGTACTCACTTTCTGCTTCATCTTCATCCACTTTATCTTCGTAAATAAATTTAACACCCAGAGTTCTGCAGTACGCCATTAGATGCAGAGGGTCCACTTGAGAATCCTTTTCATGTACAAATAGAGCACCTGCAATCAAGAACAAACATTGTAAACTGAGTGTGAAAAATAAATAAAGAACAATGATTTTACGATTGACGTTTTAAGTCGATAAAATCAATGTCATTTATTTCAATTAATCCAGTTATAGATAGTTTTTAATTGTCAGAAGTAGATAGTCGCGAAGCTAGTTGCCTGTTTCAATACGTTGATCCTTTGTAGAAGAACAAGCAAGCAACTTCAAGGACCCTCTTTTCAACACGTTTTTTACAAGTTTCTGGTTACATTGAACGTCAAGAGGCAGAAGAAACTGCAATACATATTCTATGCTCTTGCGGCCCACTAATGCGGTACCGAAGTATTAACCTAGGGTTGCACATCATGCAACCGCAGGAAATACAAACAATTACTGCTGAAAGGATCTGGAGGTCTCGAAGCCATAAGTCTGAGCAGTGAACTGTAAAGCAAAAAGTGCGCTACAAAAGACCAGAAACGGTCGAGGTGGCATTAAGCACTCAAACAGTAATAAATAATAATACATTGTACGTATTGTTTATAAAATATTTGAGAAAATTGGTATCGTTCACAAGCAACCATATTGAAGGGAGCCGAACGACCCGACACATACGCCTTCGTCATCAGGACTTTTAGGCCAGCATTACATACTCAGAACTACCAGGCAACATAGAAAATTTACTTAATAAGTGATTGATTAGATTATTTTTTACAAACAAGCCTGGCCTGATGGTTTGCGCTTGTGGCGACTTCTACATAGAGTAAAAACATACTACACAAACATCATCTAGCGGAGACGAGCTGAACTACGGAGTAACTACTAATCCTGCATTGTGCTATGAGAGTTCTCGCGCCGATTAGTATAGATACAATTTCCCAAAATCAACTGGTTGGCTGCGGCCTACCAGGCATGTTCCCCTCGCCTGGTCAGAGTAACCTCCCTTTGTATTGTATTAGAGGGACAGAACACCTGTTCATCCACAGTGGTGACCCTGACGTGACTGGAAGCAGCCTTCAAGAAGCAGATCAGCAGCATCATCATCGCTACCGTGATGTACATTCCTACAGTAATTGGGGGGTAATCCAGTCTCAGCCAGCCAACATCCTCGGCCTCAACATGCCACGAGCCTGCAGCGACCGTTCCAGCCTGTTTACCACTACGGACTCATCAGCGTCTAGGCACAGCACACTGCACCTACGGTCCACGTAAGAAGAGCATCTCTCCCCCGTCTACGCAGCAGCTAGCCACTGTGCAGGAACCGCCCCGACTCACTGGGGACTTCACCGTAACACCGCACGCAGTCCCGACTCACTGGGACCAGCAAACTTCAGCCCCGACTCACTGAGTCTAGCGGCATTCAGTTCCGGCTCACTGGAACTTGCAGCACTCAGTTTCGACTTACTGGCACTACTACTCACTACTGGCACTGGCACGCTCCACAAGAGAGCAGCTACAGCTGACTCATCAAGACATCGACCTCCGGCCTTGGAGGGCAGTGATGTGGCGACTTCTAAAAACTTACTCCAACATCATCTAGCGACGACGAGCTGAACTAAGGAGTTATTGCTAATCCTGCATCGCACTATGAGAGTTCTCGCGCCGATTGATTAGTATCCCATATCTGCGGCCCAGCAGGCATGATCACCTCGCCTGGTCGGAGGAACAATTTCCAAAACTATCAATACTGTGAAACGGGGATCTTATGAAGGATCTAATATATTATTAGTTTCAAGGAGCCATTCTTTATGGAAGACTTTTAAAGAGCATTATGGTCAGCAGTTCTCTTATGGCTAAGAAAATCTGGTAATTATTATTATTGACGAGGACGTTAAAGACACACATCCTCGTTCAGGTCACGGTAACTTAGGGCAAACGAATGCAAGTTGCATTCATTTCACAGTCTTCAATATCGGTTTTATACATACATGAACAAATTTCCCTCATGTGGATGTAGCAAAAATTAATTATGCTAATTATACACTACAGGGATTTGGTGGGACAAAAACCATTTATAATGCTTTCTTTGCTATTCAAAACTATTTACATATAGCTCTAGGTTTGAGTTTATTGTATCCGCCACTCTTCTTTATATGCTATTTGTCTATTTTATACTGTTTTCCCTCCGATTTTCCTAAGGAGGGCAGTAGACTTATTATATTTCGTTACAAGTTCCAAGACATCTTTCCTTTAGATTCACAAATGTCCACCACCACCACCAGTTATAGCGGATAAGAGTCAAAGCAGTAATAGTATGGAAGGTATGATAATAAAAAAAATAGATAGCACCTGCTTCATATAATTTAGTCTACTAGTTCTACTACTAAAACGTAACACTTTACAGTAACTTACCGATACTGAAATGCATTCCCTTCGACCTGGCGTAGAATTGGTACTGGTGCATGGTGTGCAGTAGGGCTATAGAACTGCTGCCTCCTGACAGACACACGAGCACCTTGTCTCCTTGCCGGATCATGTTAAACTCTTGGATGGCCTGCAATTCATGATATATATCTTTTTTTATTGAACAAAGTCAAACGAAAGAACAGACAAGCGTATTGATTGTAGGATATTCATTGCAGATATTTTTAGAAGATTCACTGAGGAATCGTGACTGGGTTACAGTTTGCACACTTTCACAACTAGTCTATTTTGTTCTATATTTGAATTTAAATAGTAGTTAACAAGGCAAACCGACCACTACCTGTAACACACAATATTCCGCTTCAGCACAGTGACACTTCGACACGAGTTTCTAAGTATTTTTGGTGAAAATGCTTTTTTTGTGTACCTCAACAGTTGGTTTCCAGACAGCTCTAGGCGGGCATTGCCAGTTCCCATCGTCATCTAAAGTAAAGTCAGTCAGAGAGTTATCACTACATGCACTGCTATCCTCTGGCTCTTCCCTTTCTTCTTCCCATTGAGGCTTGAATGTACGACACTCCGATTCACTATAAGAAAAAATATATTTATCGTTTAAAACCAGTAGCAGTAGAGCAAGTATAAAACGCTGAAACTGAAGTTGAGTCTAGAAAATAAAGACGACACTCAGATCATAGAAAGACGGTCAAATATTTTAACGTGAGTTGAGTTAGTGATTCTCGTGAATATATTCACCTTTGATCATAAAACCGCTCATCTAGCGTAGATGGCTGATCAGTTCCATAGCCACTGGACCTGGAACTTCGGTCGGAACAGCTGGAAGAGGCATTGGACGAACGACTGCACCGCTTTGAGTCCACCACCGTTGTCGTGCCCCTGAACATGCACACACATTTAGGAAGAGAGAAAGAGCATACAAACACACAGCAGTGGGGTGGACTCAAGCTAAGTGTTAGCTATAAGGCTGCGATCAACAAGCCTGAAGATATTAGGTAGGCTCTAGACGAAACTGAAAGATAGCAAGCAGTTACTGAATGTTTGCTAAAGCATTACGAACAAAAAACTCCAGAAATTGAGGCCAGACGTACAAGTGATTACAAGAGAAGAGTTTCATGAAAGAAGTATCAGATAACAAGAAAGAGTTGTGTAGAGAAAACCAGCGGATTACAAAGATATATTAGGTAGTAAGAAAAGAGTTAATAATTTAATTAATTTGATGGTGAGAGGTTAGACGAAATAATGCTAAATATGTATACACGACATTTGTCAAGCGTGTTAATATAATACGTGTAAATTACACAGAAACAAAAGATTACACTAGGCTCAAGTTAAAGTTTTACACAAATAAATACAACTAAACACTCGATAGCAATAAATCCGGGCCACATAAAGATATGAATGTGGGTCACATAAAGATACGAATCCGGGGCACATAAAGATACCTGAAAATCTCGGAAACTAGGAATGCTGGCTTAGTGAAATAAATACTCTGCTTATAGAGAATAAATTTTGATTCATATGTGAACATAAATCTTGAAATTCAAGTCAATTGTTCAATCCAATTTTCAACACTCCAATTTAAGTGGTACCGGGCATATATAAGTCTCGAAGTATGATGCCCTCACTCCAGTTTAGGACCGTTTGCTGATCTAAATGGTTTAAAATTAGCTTAAGTCGTCATCTTACAGTCCATGTACTTGGATTACTATCTCCGAGGCGTTGAAACTGATTTATAAGTTCAGTTTCTGTGAGAAAGCTATTTTGAAGCATTCTCTTCTCGTGCACGTACACCTGGCTCTGCCTGTTCCTGGTCTGCGTAGGTTACAGCCAGATCGTAACGTTGGAGAACTTGTTGTACTGTTAACAGAGATACACTGACTATCCTTGCTTTATCACGCTGACTCCGGCAGTTTTGCAGCATTATGAGAATTCTGGTGCATTTTTCAGGTGTAAGCGATGGCGTCAATAATCAATATTGAGCACCAGGAACGTTGTTTACATACCTTTTTATATGACAGAATAGAAACAAAAGCAAAAACAGATGCAGTAAATTCTTAGTTCCATTTACAAAAGTCCCATATTTTTTTTATTTTGAACATTTTTGGTGGCATATTTTTAAAACAACCAAGAAGTTTTATTAGTTACATTTAAGGAGTATATAATTGTCTATTAAACACAATTTATGGCACTAAGGTAGTATTATTAGTTTTCAAGTTTTTCAGGTAGTTTTATGTGACCCGGATTCATTGCTCTATTTACCTTAGGACTTTCGGACGAATCGACGACTTTGAAAGCAGTGAACTTGCAAGCGGTCGTCATTATAAAGTATTGTTTAAATGAAATATGAACGCTTGGACGATAGACTCTTGATTTGTTGCCAAGAACTTTAGCTGAACTTCATGAATTTGATCTCCATTAAGATCTTGCCAACGTTCCGTCACAGCAAAAAGTTAAATGAACTTTTGTAAAAGTTTTAAGTAAACGGCAAAGCGCGTGCTACTTCTGTGTTATTTTAAATTATTAGTATTTGCTATTCTATTATTTAATAAGTATCTAGAGATTCAAAATAGAGCACACAAAGAGCCACTGGGTTTTACAAGTTATTGTATTTAGATGCAATGAAATTTAACCAGGCATAAGAAAACATTTTTGGCTTTACGGACGATAAGAGAAGTAATTAAACATGCCACACGTTACAAATTCAAAAGTAGCAGTAACTCCCACTTTGGAAATTTGAGAACGGCAACAAACAATTATTGTTATTTGTTTTAGTGTCAGTGACTTGTGAATTCAGGTTATTTTAAGGGTTCTTTTTATAAATAAACAGATGATAGACTGTTTGAAGAGAGATATAAGACACGATGATAGTAACAATGAAAACAAAAAGAGATGTCATTATTAACAGAAGTTCTTACCTATTTTGTATGTCTCCATCTTCAGGCATTCTGAAAATGATCCTGCTTGGATCATTGGAGTCGTAGGTCTTGATCTGGCGGACGTGGTCACCAGAGCACACGGGCACCCCTTCGATGATGTCTGGTACTTCGCTTTTCTCATGCTTTTGGCACACGCGGTACCGGCCCAGACCTTTTCTGGACTTGCCCGACGGATCTGAGGAAGTTTGCCGTGGTACTATAATTTTGTAATAATACGTGTTTTATATTTAGATTTGGAGTGCCGGATGCTGTAGTGCAGCTTAGAAGAGGCGTAGAGCATTAATCGCTTAGGACACATCAATCAGTTAATTATCCTATAGCGGTCCACTAGTTCAGCAGTACTTTATTGAGTTGTTTCACGTGATCTACAAAAATATCAAGTAATAAAAAACTGTTGAGCAAACACCAGAAACTATAAAAGTCTTCATCAATTAATAGCCATTAACATTGACAGCAGTTGATGTCGTTAAAATCAAAACGAAAGCAGAAAATGTATTTTTGTTTATTTAAAACCATCTGGAATGGATGCATTAACTAAAACTAAATAAATATTTATTATTTTATAACTTACCAAAGTCTAAAAATGATTCGGTTTCCGTGAATGTCATGTTGATGCCACTGTCTTGTGAACTAACAGACGGATTTTGGGACCAGCTCTTCTTTATACAGCAGTGTCTGCAAGCCACATCATTGCAGCTTGCTTCATCATCGGACAATTTATTTGAGCTTAATGATTTAGGAAATATTGGTGAGTTCTGATTTGTGACTACTTGAATTATAGTGTCTGGAGTTGAAGTTTCACTGGAGTTGAAAGATATACTGTTAGGTCCGGAAGCCTCATGCAAAGGCGTTCCATGGGCTGATTTTGGAGAATTGGTACTTGGTGAGCGCTTTAGAAATCGATCTTCGTCATCAAACTGAGTCGGTAAAATGGGGCTAGTAGGACATTTCTTCAAGTACTGCGTAGACTTTTTAAGGTCTAACCCTAACTCTGCTGCCGAGCCAATCCTCTGTCTACCAGGTTTAGGTGGAGAACTTCTTCGAGAACAAGCCCCATTGAATTCTGGTGAAATCATTTCGTCCACTTGACTAACCATTTCACGAATTTCATGTTTCACTTCTGAAGCCATCTCTCTAGACATTCCCATCAAATATTCGGCTACATCTATGACGGAAACGGAGTTATTTTCCCCCTGACTAGAAATTGAATTCATACTAATATTTGATTGCTCCAATGCATCCGAATTTTCTAAAATATCGTCTACTTTTGATATAACTTCACGAATTTCTGATTTAATTTCAGTAGCTATTTCTCTGGTCATCTCTTTAACGTAAGCCTGAAGATCCTCAGAAGTATGAGAATTTAGCGAAGTAGTAGGAGAAGTTCGGCCAACTTGGCTACAATCTGATATTGATGTATTTTGTGTTCTGTACTGGAATGATCTACCAGGTGAGATCATTGGGTCATCTAAAGATTGAAGATCTGTTTGACTTCCGCAATTACAAAAGTTTAATTTCTCTATTACATTGCTGGGGCTAGTTTCCTTTAAGCCTAAATTCATTTTTGTTTTGGAGCTAAGAGCCACCGCTGGAATGTCGGAACCCAAGCTGTAGCACCTAGACCGAACTAATAGAGGTTGTTTGGAGTGTGGTATCAATCGTAACGGCGATACAGATTCACCGACTGCAAATTGTACTGGACGAGGTGTTTCGGCGTCTTCTTTTTGCGCTTCTCGAAGGCTAGATTCTCTTGAGTAGAACTTCTGCTTTTGTTTAAGTCTAATTATTTGGCAGTCGTCTATTGATGATAAACTGAAATGCCTTGGTGACGATCCTAAAATTGGCGATGAGGTATTGGAAAATCTCGAAACATTAAGGCTTTTTCTGGCTCCCGTGTAGCCCGAAGGATCAAATGGCACAATATGTTTGACATTAGCTGATCTCCCTAAGAGAAGGTCATGAGCTTCTTTGGGCAGCATAAACCATCTGAGATAGTCTATACGTGGATTGAAACTGACTTCTGGTTCGGCAGTTGAGCATTTCATTGCCAGCTTTCTGGCTCTATTGAATAGATTTCTGGCTGTTTGCAGACACTCTGTATAGGTTTGTGGGAAAATACCTGGACCTAGAATAGTAGAAAAGTCATAAATTAGTTTGGGCTTTTATACGAGTTTTCAATGTTTACTCTGTAATAAAAGTACTAACCAGAGATTCTTCTTTCGTGGGCTGTCATCTTTCCATCGTTGAATCGTACAGAATGAAGAGACTTCATATCTCTGAGCACCGAACAGGTATGGTGTCGCCATTGTCCAGTCACTGGATTGACTACATATTGTGGCAGAATTTTCCATCCTTCTGTAGCAACCATCTTTAGAGCTTCAAGCACGAAGGCTACTTCTGAATCTGACATGAAGTAAGGAAGGGAAATACGGCAGAATCCGGGTCTTAAATGTTCATTATGGATGGGAACATCGGGTGACTTCACGTCGCTGAGTTTCCGAACCCGAGCGATCTCTTTTTGTCTGGAACATAAATTAGAATGATAAATATCTTCGCATTCATATTAACAAGCTCGTGCGACCTTCAAAGACTATTTATAGATGTATATGACGTAAACGCACGTTTGAAAATTATAAGAACACCGCAAATTTAAATAGTATTGAATTTGTACGTAACACAAAACTCAAACATAATAAAATTTATGTCCTTAAATACGTTTTTTAACCCCTAATTATAGAGTCAGGAGACAATAAATGAGATTTTACCTACTTCACACAGGCACACAGCCAAACTGTTTTGTTCAAATTAGGTATCACATTCATCAATACAAATAAATTAATGTCAAAATAATAACTTTTTTAGCTTATACAGATTATTTGCACGATGCCTACGCCTAAAAACCAGTTTTTAAAATTTTTGTCTGTCTGTCTATCTGTCTCTTTGTTCCGGCTAATCTCCGGATCGGGTAGATCGAGATCCACGGGACTTTCACTGGTAGATAACTGGTGTTATAAGGAGTAGTTTAGGCTACTTTTATTTTGGAAAAAGAATAAGGGTTACGCACAAAATATAAAAATATGTACACGCGAACGAAGAGGAACTGCTAGATATATTGTAATATATCTAGCAGTTCTGCAGTCCGGTCTGTGTACAAAGTTCCGGTCTCTAAACGACATGTCGCTTAGCTTAACATCAAGCATTTCGTAACTACCACAGGGGCGTCAAAATTCCAGAAAAATACAAGTGACCATTTTACTGCACTGCTTAATATTACTGCACTAAATCGCTTAAACTAAAAGATTTTTGTTGAAAGAAATGTTGTGTGGATTTCAAACTGAAACCTGAAACGAAGTAACTATTATCTTATCTGTGCCTGAAGTTCATGAGATTTATTTTTGATCAGGAAGATTCTCCTCCTGTCAGATCCTTTAAATTTACATTTACTATTCTTTAACTTTATTCTTTCTCATTATTGATCTGTACGATGGCTGGCATGTGCGTCATGCTCGTGAACGGGTGCCGTTGGTCGGGGCTGGTCATCTCCGGACTGCTATTACTTAAATTTTTATAGTAGTAATTAGCGCGTATATTTATATTTTAGAATAATAGGTATGTTACATTGTCCTCACATTTCATTTAAGCTTATAAGCAATTTTATCAGAAATTTGTAACAAACATTTTGAAAAAGTGTCCTTGGAGTTTCTTGCCTGTTCTTCTCCACAGGATCTACGTATTGGAACAGGCAACTAGCTTCACGACTGACTTAGTCTGACTGACTCCTACTCCTGACAATTCAAAAATACCTATTATTGGTTTAATTGAAATAAATGGTTTTGATATTCTATTTATCGATTTTTAACCAGATTTACACTCACAACACATTATTTCTGTCAACCATTTCTGTTCTGGTCAATTGATCTCTCTTACCCATATAAACATACTTAAAATACAAAAAATACTTACGCTTCAACATCCAGCAACTTTTCGTACTCCTTCAGAAGTTGGCTGTCAATTCCTAGAACATCCGAACCGTAATTTAAATTGCTGGTAAGTCCGCCTCTTGCCTGGATCCCAAAAACATCATTGAGGACTGCGCTGACGAAATTGTGGTGAAGGAATGTTCCTCTTGGATGTTTCACCATCAGGGAGAAGATGGGAAGTCTTCTGACCGTAGGAGACACATGTCCAAGAAGTATTAGTTCTGGAATATTCTTTATATGGGAGAGAACTTGTCTGAAACAAAGGATAACAGAACAGAAATAAGTCATACATTTTATGAGACACTTTAGAATCTCGACGTTTTCGATGGCAACTCATTTATTACAAGACGTCAACGGTTTTAGCTTCTGGAAAATCTGCCAAACTGTCTTTCATACATAAAAATTAAAAAAACATTGAAACATTGAATTAAGAAAAAAATTTCATAATTTATTTGCTTTTTCTAAACCGCGATTTGTTATATTTGTGGTAGACAGACAGTTCAAGGTTTTGTCCACCAATCATTTTATTTAAGGATATTTTTTGAATAACATCAAACATCATTTTCACGCCTCAAATATTGTAGGTGTTCGTGGGAGAGCCATTTTTTCTGTTCATTACTTTGAGTCGTGTATTTTTTAATCGGAATTATTAAGCTTAGAAAATGTATTATGTATGACCAAGACACATTATAAGTTGACACTGAAATGAGTGATTAACCTTTTTCTTCGGATAATGACTGGCCTGTTGGTTAGTGACCCTGACTGCTGAGCGAGAGGTGGTGGGTTCGATTGCCACCGAGGACAAATAATTGTGTGTTGAGCATGATCATTTGTTCTGTGTCTGGGTGTAATTTATCTATAATATTTATAAATTTAGAAATAAATAAGTATGTTTATCAGCAGTCTGGTTACCATAGTCTGTCTAGTTTGGGATCAGACAGCCATGTGTGAGATGTGTGAAGTTATTATTATTATTAATTTACAGGAAAAGTGTGGTAGATACCATTTAATGTTTTGGCTAAGTATTACACTTGCCTTTTACATCAACTCAGCATTTTTCCCTGTAAGTATTGCATCAAAGTAATCTTCATCAGTTTGACATACATCTTCTCTACGAACTCTTGACACTTAGCGCTTCAGCAAATGTCTCCTAAGCAATTAAAAAGGTCACTCATATTTTAACGAATTAATTTCCTGGTACTCATAGTTTTATGTTAATATTAACAAATAAAATTTATAAAACGGTTTAAAGCATTGCTATTACCTACTTAAAAGCCCCTCTACACTCTACACTACTCGCGAAGTTGCTCGAAGTTATGAGAATACGAGAGTGTAGACAGGCACTTTGCTTCGCTTCGTGCAACCTCGCCTCGCCTCGGGGTACTTCCGATCGTTGTCGGTTTTTGCGTCCGAGTCAAAGGACTCGAAGTGTCCCGAAGTTCCAACGACGGGCGATGACTAAGCTCCCCACGAGGTTACACGAGTGTGTAGTGACGTACTTCGAGACTTCGGTCAATTTCGACAAGTACTTTGACGAAGCAACTTCGCGAGTAATGTAGAGTCATAAATGCAAAGGTCACGTGTAATGTGATAGCTAGCGCACACGATCGATATTTTGCAAAGACAAGGGCCGTGGAACAATGACTCATAAGTCTAATTTAACATTATTAAACAAACGTATTCTCCAATACTGAGAGAAGCGAATCACATAGAAGTTAGTTAGGTAATATTCACATAGACAAAATATTTTGAAATCACTTTCGCTTAATAAACGTTGCCTTGTTTGCTAAACTCTATTAGGTAATAAGCGTTATACATAATTATAAATACTAGAGATCGCGTGGTGGTCGAATTTCGACCATGGTTTATTTCGTTGGCCAATATTACTTGACCTGTCATTGTATAGACTTTTGTACCATGACAGGTCAAAATATATACTGAACACTCATAGCTGTATGTACCCGTTTTTGCATTTTTTTTTTACTTTGTAGCAAATATTGTTCAAAAAGTTTAGCATTCGTCACTTCTTCTCTGTATAAACTATAAGTGTGCGAAATTTCATACTCCTCCGTCCGCCCAATTTTCGTAAAAAGGGATCCAAAGTTTTCGCTTCACGTATTAATATAAAGATTGTGACATGTGATATTGTTGTGGACAATGTCATTATTTATAGGTTTTATTAGTATCTACTCGACAACTTTTTTAAGTTGTCGAGTAGATACTAAGTCAGTAGGTAAAGATAATTCAGTTAATAGTCACAGGCAAAATATTCTGAAATCATTTTTGCTTGATAAACGTTGCCTTGTTTGCAAAATTCTATTAATAAACGTTATACAACATTATAAATATTACAGGGGTCAAATATACATTATCGCAGGGGTACAAATTATACACCAAAACCTTCCTTATGAATAATTCTGTCTATTAGTGAAAACCGCATGAAAATCCGTCCGTCGAAAATCAGACAGACAGACACGGCGGGGGACTTTGTTTTATAATATGTAGTGATGACATGTGACATTGTTGTGGCTAATGTCATTAGTTATAGGTATTAACAGTATCTGCTTGACAACTTAAAATAATCGGTGAAAATCAAAATTCCAAAACAAAATTTTGCGTGACAATAAGGTACATACACAGGACAATAAAAAGGATATCATTATTTTTATCTTCAATTATTCGTAAAATTGAATAGAATAGAATATTATCATTTATTTACATATTTTACCTATGTAGGTAGGTACATTAATTTTAAACAAAACTATGTTTATACCGTTGTTCGTTATTGAAGGGTAATTAAGTTTCTATCACATCCATATTTTTTAGTCTAATCAGCAGAATTTGAGAATGTGAATTTCAAATCCCTGTTCATAACACGTCAATAAGGAATTAGTTAAAATATTCAGCCCGGCTCTGCTTTAATTTATTAGTATAGACCTGTATTAGCACACAAATAGCTTTAGCAAGGTCTGTGGAGCGGAGGCCGTTGCAATAAAAAGCACAAATCGATAAACTGCGAAACTTACACTCGTGTACCTACTCTATGATAAACTAAAATTAACCGAAATACTAATTGCAGTATTTGAAACGAAGCTAGACTATAGAAAGTTAAGACAGACACAAAAATATAAAGGGCTGAATACTCAAACGGCACTCAATTGCAAGATGTTGTAATTTCTAGTTCTAGTGTTACAATTCAGGTGACCGTGCGAGATTAAATGACGTTGAATAAGCAAAGGAAATAATTTGAATACAGGTAAAAGTTTATATTTTGTGTTAACTTAGCTTGAATATTTAATGTTATAAATCTTAAGATTATTTTTTTAATATAATTATTTTATCAGATATTTTGGATTTTGGAAGTTGTAGGTACTAAAATTCTGTAAATGGGTTTCTTCGTGGGAGAGCCGTGCTTCGGCACGTATGGGCCGGGTCGACTGGAGTGAAACCACTGCCTCACAGAAAACCGGCACTGAAGCAATGTTTGCATTGCTTTTGCCGCATGAGTGAGGTTACTGCAGGCCCTAACCCTTCCCTCTCCCCCCCCCTTCCCCTACTTCCACCTTAAAAGCTGGTAACGCACTTGTGACTCTTAAGTTGCAGGTGCCCATGGGCGGCGGCAGTCATTTACCATCAAGTGACCCGTCTGCTCGTTTGCACCCAATACCATAAACAAAATGTCGGTACGTACTATCAAAATTATAATAATAACTTGACATATTTCTCACACGGCCGTCTGATCCCAAAGTAGGCAGGGCCTGTAACCAGACTACTGATAAACATACTTGCTCATCACAGAATTATTTGTCCTGCGTGGGAATCGCGCCCACGACCTCTGCTCAGCAGTCAGGGTCACTAACCACTAGATCAACTCGTAACATTGATTATGTGTTAAAACGTTTTATTGGAACCTAAATAGGAGAAAAGATCTTTGAAACTGTACAATAAAAATCCGAGCTAGTTTGATGTACATACTCGTACAATTTAGCTGAAGTTATCGATAAGGTCAAAGTCCAATAGAGGCGGAATAGGTTGATTTAAAAACATTATTTATAATGATTCTATGTAATCTAGCTACGACTTTCCGTTCAACGATAAGATGTACATTATATGGAGCAGCCACTTAATTGTAAAAGTACCATTAAAAAACCACAAAATAAACAAATTAACCAATTTTTTTTTAATAATAATAATTTGTTGACCCAAATAAAATGTTAAAAATTTTACAATTTTAATAAAATTATAACTTTAACAATTGGTACGTGGTTAAATTTAAATTTTAACAATGCACCAATTGTGTCTTATTAGCCTCCGTAGCTAAACTAGGTCGGAAACCTGTGTTTTCACCACCTCTACCCATCGACTATATACATATACTCCAGCTCATTATATATATATTTTAAACATGTACCTATTTATTTATATTAACATACTTTGAATTGGCAAACAGACAAGCGGCGGTAGCGTAATGTCTAAGGCGTCGGACTTGCGATCAAGTGGTTGCGGGTTCGAACCCCACCCAGTTCACTACCGACGTGAACCTACTCCTAACACAAGCGTTAAGCTTAGCTGGAGGGGTTAACAAGAATACTAGTAATGTGTGGCCCACGTTATTAATAATCATTTCTCAAAAAAAAAAAGGCATGCCGTTCAAAACACGAAGAAAGACGGTAATAAAGAATGCAAAATGCCGATAAATGTCATTTATGTGTGATGGCTTGTCCTTTCAAAGCATTTATTTAAACAAGTAGAGAATAAACAGAAATAGTTGCACAGAAACCTAGTCTACAAGATTTAAATTAAATGGAAACAGCTGATAACGAGCCGTAGACAGGCGGAAACGTCGAGGAAGTGACAACGTGACTTGAACACAAACACCACTATGGCACCAAATATAACCAAGCGTCGGGTCCAACCTTGAACTCACTGCCTTCGTTTGAATTTATAATGTGATCAGTGACGAAAACGTTTGCTTTTAAGGACGCAAATAAATACAGCAACTTAGTCGCTTTCATCCCGCCTGCCATCCGTCTGGGTTTCCTCGGATTTGTCCTAGTTTAGAGGGCGTCCGGGGAGCGACCGGACACTCTGTGCCAGGGGACAATAAAATTATAATTGTAGATAAATCGTTAACAAGCTAAAAATTTAAATGGAATCGGCGTTTTTTTTAAAGTGTCCGGGAAAGAATTTCGATTTCACCTGTGTCCAGTTTAAGTTTTTGTCCGGCGTCGGCAATTTAAGTGATGGCAGGCTTATATTAGACTAACCTTAATAACGGATATAAATCACTACATATTACTAAACAAAGCCCCCCGCCGAGTCTGTCTATCTGTCTGTCTATTCGCAATAAACTAAAAAACTACTGAACGGATTTTCATCGATTTTCACTAATAGAGTGATTCATGAGGAAGGTTTAGGTGTATAATTTGTTATGATTTTGTAAATTGATTGAAATATGTTGATGATTGTTGAAGATGTCTCTGCTACCCGTGCGAAGCGGGGCGGATTGCTAGTAATAGGTATAATTTATGGCCATAAATAGCAAGGGTCATTTTTTAAACACGTACCGTTTAGTTCAAGGAATGGGGTGGACTGCCAAGTCAAATTAGCAACGGACCTTAATGTTGTCAAATCATTCTCGTTTAATAAAAAAATGACGTATTAAAATAAATTAAAAACGTTAAAATAAAACTGGACGACAATTTTCAAAGTATTTTAAGTTATTTTATTACTTGACTTGGCGAAATATTCCAATATTTTTTGCGCAATGCGCGGTACCAAGTAAAATAACATGGGTAATATGTTTTTTACCGCGCATTGTTGCCAACTCATTCATAATTAGCCATTATATATATTATAATGGCTAATTATGAATGAGTTAGTAATCACATGACCGTGGCATTTTTCCGAACGTAAACATTCAGCGATGAAAAAGGGATTTTAAATCACATGAAATGTGTGGTGCGTTGTCCATTGTCCATCTATTAAAGACAGACTGGCTCCTTAAACTTCCAATCGCTGCATGATAAGCTTACCGTTAAGTTTTAAGGAGCTGCCCCGGGAGATATTATATGTAATAATATATATTTTTTATTGCCAAATACGTATTTTAAATCATCAATACAAATAAATAAAGTTTAACTCAATTTTACCTGAATTTTGTTGTTGTTTGTAATGTCAAAATAATATTTTTTTGCGCGAAAAATATGCCCAAAAATCTGTTTTTTAAATTTTTGTCTGTCTGTCTGTTTATTCCGGCTAATCTCCGGATCAGCTGGACCGGTTTCCACGGGACTTTCACTAGCAGATACCTGATGTTATAAGGAGTAACTTAGGCTACTTTTATTTTGGAAAAAGATTTAGGGTTTCGCACAAAATATTTAAATTTGTACACGCGAGGGAAGCCGCGTGAGAACTGCTAGTAGTAAATAATAAGAAAGTGCGTGATATTAAGAGTTAATAAGACGCAAGTTTTGCGATAATAATATATTGACCACTTAGTAACGGAATGGCTCAATAAATTTATCTGTATTTCCATTTCTGATACGGCAGCTTCCACGCATCGTGATAACATACACGTGGGTGTTAAATCCCGGTTAACATAAAAATAAATAAATTTATTGAAAAAAAGTGAGAACAATTACTGTCGACATGATTATGTGCGTTCAAGATTAAAAACCGTAATGACAGACAGAAATGCGAGAACAACACAGATCATTAAACTTATTTAAAGAACTTTTCTATATATCAAAATGTGAAGTTTTTGGAACAATAAAATTGAATGTGTCCCGTAATAGATCCAATTATTTAGTGTACTCTTATACAAAACATTTTGTAAAAAGTTTATGTTTCAAATAAAAAATAAAAGTGACACTACTTTGATGGCTTATTTAAAAAATACTAGAGATCGCGTGGTGGTCGAATTTCGACCATGGTTTATTTCATTGGCCAATATACTTAACCTGTCATTGTATAGACTTTTGTACCATGACAGGTCAAAATTTATACTGGACACTCATAGCTGTATGTACCCGTTTTTGCATTTTTTTAAACTTTGTAGCAAATATTGTTCAAAAATTTCGCACTCGTCACTTCTTCTCTGTATAAACTATAAGTATGCGAAATTTCATACTCCTCCGTCCGCCCAATTTTCGTAAAAAGGGATCCAAAGTTTTCGCTTCACGTATTAATTTATAGATATAGCTTTGTTTTCTTTTAAATTTATGTTTTTTTTACTCAATACTCAATATGTTTATTGCATTCCACAATGTTTGCTTACGTGGTAACTTACAAATGTGAGATCAGATCGTCATGCAGGGTGTATGATGATCTGATCTCACATTTGTAAGTCGGGTACAGCAATAGATGAGAGAGGAAGAGACATTCCAAATTATTTATGTACCTATTAATATACTATTTTCCGCTGATAATTATAATTTATTGGTTGCGATTTCGTTCAACTACAGTCGTTTTTGTCAATCAAGGTATTCGCTGATGATGTAATAACATTTGTGTAGAAGTAATTGTTTTAGTTTATGAATATATTAAATTTTGTTTCATTTCAAATTTTTTCGGTTAATTTATTATAAATTTTGCTAGAAATTACTTGAGTGCTATTTGAATGAATTTGAAGTGAGAATGGTAGATTTAGTCTAGTCCTGGTTATAAATATGTTTGTTTTGTTTGTTAATGTATTTTTATGTTTGCTACATTTCTTTCATCTTTAATGTTGTTACCACTTTTTGCTAATTACATCGAAATTAATCGCACTACAAATAAAACATAACATACGCCTATATTCCCGAAAGGTTACGCAGAGGTGTAATTAAACACTCACATTTTGTTGGGTTTGTTTTAAGTTAGATTGGAAGAAAGAAACTTGAACGTCCTATTATTATTTTACCATGTCCAATATATATGTAACTAGCGACTCGCCCCAGTTTCACACAAGTGCAATGTAGATACTAATGTGGTGTACAATTATCGTCACATGATTATACAAATTAACACAAAACAATATTAAACTATACGTATAAACATTCCTCTTGAATCGCTCTATCTATTGGTGTAAACCGAATTAAAATCCGTTGCGTAGTCTAAAATATATAAGCGTACAAACGGCGGAAGCGAATTTGTTTTAAACTGTGTAAAGATATATAGGTAATATAATTTAAAAACTATAGTTAACCAATCAACCTTTTTTCATACAATGTTTAACTTTGTATCTATGTCAAGTATCTAATAACCATAGGAATGTCTTATTTAAATTTCTTCTCGACTTCCCCCCGTTATAACATTAATAGGTTCGTAATACCGCGTTGGTACAGAGCCCTGCTATATTGTGATTTTGCTTATTCGTGTGTGTAAGAATTGCCAGTTTTGGAGAGTAAAACATCTTAAATATTTAATCTCTTTTCTCTAAGATCAGAAATCTAAAGGCTGTAGAGAACAGAGGATTTTTGTAAATGGACGTTACTTGGTTACTCCATATGAGACCTTGTATACGTGAGGACTTTCCGGAGCTAAATACAAGGAATAAAGTACTATGTTTACATCTACTTATTGTTTTGGCAATAAATCTCGCCAACATTTCTAGCGTTGTTACTTTAAATACCTCGATAGTACTGAACGGACAAAATTGGCTTCATAATTTATGAGTATCAAAGAAAGTCACACTAGAAAGGGCTAAGAATTGCGTCCCACTATATTATAAACGTGAAAGTTTGTAAGGATGTTTGGATGTTTGTTGCTGTTTCACGCAAACACTGACTGACTACTAAACAGATTGCGATAATACCTAGATTAACACATAGGATACTTTTTATCGAGATATTCAAACGGCATCGGGATATACACGGGTGAAAGCGCGGGGCGCAGCTAGTTAGAAATACGTTTACAGAGTTGAAGGTCTAAAAATTCATTTCCATTCTACATTATAAGTATTATGTACATCATTGACGTATCAACAATTTGGCTCTTGTTTAGGGTTTTCTCTTGCAAAACAAGAGCTGTGAGCTAGTGGTAGTGAGCAAGACGTATTTTTTTAGGGGATAGGTGGCAAACGAGCAAACGGGTCACCTGATGGTAAGTGACTACCGCCGCCCATGACCACCAGAGATAGTCCACCATACAGAGTCACAAGTGCGTTGCCGGCCTTTAAGGTGGGAGTAGGGGGTGAGGGGGAAGAATGGGAGAGGGTGGAAAGGGCTCTTCCCTTTCCTCACTCTCCCATTCTTCATTCAAGCATTGCTTAACTACCGGATTTCTGTGAGGCCGTGGTATCACTCCGGTCGAGCCGGCCCATACGCGCCGAAGCATCGCTCTCCCACGATCAAATAGTGTATTATTATAGTTGTTATAAGGTCTGTGTTTTCTGATAACATTCTGTAATGTTATATGATATAAGCATCTGGAAATAGTAAAAAGTAAAAGACTACTTTAAATTTATAAATACGACGGTGTTGCTTTGGTATTTAACGAGGACTATTTCTAGAATGTTTTGTTCTCAAATTGCGCAGTGCTCCATTATAGCGTAAACATAGTTCCAAGCGCGAACAAATTGCGTCTACATACAAAATTTGTTTGTGTTTGTTGTAGTTGCAGTTTCCTAGTAAAACGCATATCTGAGGATTAAACTTTAGCCATTAAGCGATGTTTGGCAATCTACCAGACGAGATATGGAGCTTTCTAGGCTAACTCTGTCCCCTGGATGTTATAACAGATAGCTTCACTTATCTGGTGACCTCCTTTTCTTGATTTAAACACACACGTTTATCTTAGATACAATCCAAAAGCAATCATATATTCCCAATGACAAAAAATTCTACTCATTCATCAAATTCACAATTCGAATCAATCGTCACCTACTACAGTTTGAAGCCTTGTAACATGGGGTTATATTAGTTGAAACCTTTCGTGAGTACAGACAATTGGTTCACGTCAATAACAATGAAATATTTGAAATGGCGCCATTTATATAAATCTATGACAGTTGCACAGAGCGTAGCCACGTGTATCGATCTACATTAACATTTAAATATCGAATAGTTGAAACAGTAAAAATACTTTGGATTTTGCACGTAGTTCAGAAACGAAACGAACTTTAAACGAAAAATAACGATTTTAGAAAGATTTCTGTAGAAAATTAGCAGTTGCTCGCGACTTCGTTCGCGTAAAAATGTTTGGTACAACCTATCTTACGGAAACCTTACATTTTTCCGAGATAAAATGTGCTATTCCAGACTATAATCTATTTCTATGTCAAATTAACAACCATCCATCCATGTATAAATTCTCAAAAACTTTCGCCTTTACTATATTAGTCATATAAACATACTAGCTGATCCGCGCAACTTCGTCTGCGTCGCATAAAGAGAGAGAGAGAGAAAAAGAAAGAGAAAAAGAGAGAGAGAGAGAGAGAGAGAGAGAGATTTTTACCAATACATTAAAATTACTCCTATTACACAAAAGCTATTACACCATAAAAGAATATATGGAAGAAAAACTATAAATACTACACTGCCAAATACTAATACAATACACTACACTACACTAATATAATAATACTAAATATAAGTAAATATCTTAACAATGGATAATTACATAAATAATACAAAACCATCTTATTCATAAAACCCTAAAGTACTATAAAAATAAATAAATAAACAAATAAAACAATTAATAAAAGTCTATTGAATTAATACAGTACAATAACACAAATAAAATAATATTCTAAAAAAAACTAATACTATCAATTTCACTAATGCCAAATGTAAGTATTCTAATGTCAATCAAAAACCAAAACTGAAATAACCTGGAAGTAAAAATTTATAAAATAGATAAATAAATAAAATTAAAAAAGGAAATAGTAATACACATAATGTGACCTGGTCACCAAAACATTAAACCCTCTTCCTCTCTCCTAATTCCCCAGTGCCCAGTGCTGTGCCCGACAGGGTCCACGATGATTCATATCTTTAATTTTACCATCTGTAAATACACATTGTGTAATAGCAATAAATATTTGAGTATTGAGTATAGGAGAGAGAGAGAGAGAGAGAAAGAAAAAAGAGAGAGATAAATTTTTCCCCGTTTTTGTAACATTTCATTGATGCTCCGCTCCTATTTGTCGTAGCGTGATGTTATACACCCTATAGCCTTCCTCGATAAATGGACTATTCAACACATTTTTTTTTTCAATTCGAACCAGTAATTCCTGATTAGCGCGTTCAACCAAACAAACGAACTCTTCAGCTTTATAATATTAGTATAGACACAGAAATTAATTAGCAACACAGGAGACAAGTTACCGAACTTTTTTGACTAAGAAGATAGATTTTCGACCAAGTTTTGAACCAAGTATATTTATTGTTAAAAATGTAGGAAGAATGTTGAGAATTCGTCTAACCAACATGCCGAGGGTCGACATTTACAAAGCCTTTTGTGAGGATTGACCTAATTTTATTGTTAATTTATTTACGTAATGTTTACACAATGCCAAAAAGACAGATTACAGGAATTATTTATATATGTATATACTACAGTGCGGTACGGCATTACCTTTGTGTAAATAGAAAAACTTCGAAATATTGAACAGTTACAGAAACTGTGTATTTCCAGATAAACACAGCGTAAAAGGTTTATTTGTATTGTCGATGGTCAAGACCTATCGAAGGACAACGTAACTAGTCGAAGGCAGACAATTCACGTTTCTTTGATAAGTCATAATTGCCAAATAAGAGTTATTATTAATGTTTGCACAATATAATAACAGACCTAATGCCTTAGGCTTTCTCTATTAAACAATTTCAGAGTTATGAGGACAAAAAGGTAGGTGCTGAAAAGTTAAAGATGAATGTTTTTACTGCAAATGGAAAGAAAAATGAATATGTAAAATAAACAATAGATAAACAAAAAAAATATTTATAATTTATGACGTGTTATTTTTCCCATTGTATAAAAAAAATGTTCGTACATAAAATAATACTGTTTAGTCTTCCTTTGAGCTGCTACACAGTTGGGGTCTTTTTACGTTATAAATAAATTATTCCAATCAATTTTTTTTTTGTTTTTTTAAACCATTTTCTTATTTTTAATCTTGTATTGTCATCGCGTCGGTCCTTGTTGCCGTGCAAATTTTCAAGTTCGAGTCGAATCGAAACACGTTAAAAGATTCCGTTACATAGATAGATAGATAAACAGATACAGGTCAAGCTAATCTAAAGTGTGTAAATAGGCTACAATGCCTACTGCCTACAGATATTGATACTCTGGTGTAATAAAAAAAAAAATAAAAAAACATTCAGCCGGCTACTTTCAACTGAAGTATTATACTCAGTAAAATCGTAATATTCCTACCGCGCTGTATCTACAAATGTGGGTAACAAGAATTCATTAAAATAAATAATTACTTACTAACACGTTAAATAAATTCTTGTTCAACATTATTGAAGATCAGTTTGTTTACAACTTTGGTTTGTTTACACAAACTTGTCAATTTACCTTTGTATGTAACATTGAACATGTAAACATTGGGACGTTATGTCACAGTAGCAGCCATGACATGATCTTGTAAACAATCACCCTTAGAATCGAGGTCATTATGGATACAAATGTTTATGTTACCGTTAAGTCCTTTATCCAATATACAAGGCTCTATTCGATTTTATGGCAGGACAACAATAGCTGTTTGTTTTCTTCTGTTCAGCGCCATCTAACGAAAATAAACTAAACTACTTCATAACTAGATATTATTCCTTCATCGCGTAATAAAAGTTATTACACTGATGAGTTTCTTTTTTATGGTAAAGGGGCAAACGAGCAGATGGGTCACCTGATGGTAAATGACTATTGCCGCCCATGGGCACCTGCAACTCGAGAGTCACAAGTGCGTTGCCGGTCTTTAAGGTGGGAGTAGGAGAAGAGGGGGAGGGAGGGAAGAGTGGGAAGAGGGGAGAGGGGGAAGTGTTAGGGCCTCCGGTAACCTCACTCACGCGGCGAAATGCAATGCTAGCATTGCTTCACTGCCGGTTTTCTGTGAGGCCGCAGTATCGAGCGGAGTCGAGCCGGCCCATACGTGCCGAAGCATGGCTCTCCCGTGTAAGTACTCCCACATGAGTACGACATCGAAAAATCTATCAAAGGTTTATTTTTATTTTTTAAATTAGTTAAAGCCCAGTCATATTAGGTAAAAAAGGGGTCAACTTCGGAATGAAAGATAATAAATCCCGATGAAGAAAGCGCATATGATCCTGAAATTCTGGAAGGTTTGGAGATGAATATGACCGATAATGAGGATGATGACAATGAATTGAAAAATTTGGAGCGACAACAAAAAGAAGACGACGAAGAAGAAGCTAACTAGCTTCCATTTACAATTTTATTATAATTAAAATCAACAAAAATTCTTTTAATATTTGAACTCACATTTCAATAACTGTATCTATAATATGCTATATTTAATGGTAAATAAATATATGTATAAAATATATTTCCTTACTGTCTTTTTAAAATATAATTAAAATATAAAATCCAAAATTAATAATATACTATAGTTAAATCTAAATAATTAAGTCACTTATTTTAATTAAATATAAATAATTAATAATTAGTACATAAATAATGGGCATTGTTTAATAATTATATTTTTTTAGTAAATAATTAACTTTATACAACGTACTGATAACCGTAACTCACGCTTGACCTTACATTAGGCCATATATGACTGTACGCAGCGCACTCTTCGCGGTCTACCGCAAAAACGGTTGATCGTATGAAAAAAAAGTTCAAACAAAAGTTGTAGAGAATTTTATATTAGTAGGTTTGATTCCGACATACCACTTCACCAATAGCCATGGTGAGGTGATGATCCGTGGGGGTTTCCACACGAAAAAAAAAAAAAAAAAAAGTGTTAAGAGTTTAGAGGAAGGGAGGAGGTACAGGTTTGGCGATCTCCGTGCCACCACTAGTGTTACGAGTATTACAAAGCAAAAGTTAACCTACCATCAGACGAGTCGTGTACTTATTTGCAAACTTATTGGTACTTAATCTAAGCCATCTACTTAATCTAAGAAATCATGAAGAACAGTGAAACAGTATAAACATAAAAAGGAAACTTAATAATAAATGTGTTCTTCCTGTGTTGACATAATTATGGCTGCCAGACATGGGCTCTAACAAAGCTCTAATAAAGACACACGCTAAGAAATTAGAAGTTTTCTGACAATAAAAAATACATCGATAAGAATAATCACAAAATTAGACAGAGTCAGATATATAATACGAAAAACCAAATAGAGATGGGCAGGACATACTCCACGGAGAATTGAGAAATGGAGTATAACCATTATTAACCGGTATCCCAGAGATAGGAAAAGCAAAATAGAAAGAGAATATAGAGAAGATGAAATAAAAAACACAGCAACAAATACATGGACAAGAACAGCTAGGGAGAGAGAGAAATGGAAGAAGTTGGAAGAGGCCTTTGCCAAAATTGGGCAAACAGATCCAGTTGTCGAAACAGGTCCAGTTGGGTTGCTACTTGTTACTAATATATAATTTGTATCGAATATTTTTTTCGTCGTCGGGTAATCTTTCAGTGTTGTCAGGAATTATGTTCATGTATTCTTTATTCCGTTTCGAGTCGAATTTATATGCCATAAACAGCATACTTATTTAATAAAATCTGAACCCGGAAAGTTTGAAATGTCTCTTAAAGACCTCACTTGTCACTAAACCAGGGAGCAATGTGATTCACCATACAATATTAACAAAAGAAGTAATTTGCACACAAACAAATAAACTAAATTTATTTACTATTGTGGCGTACGTACCCATATTTTTACTTCGCAATGTATTTATTACACGTTGCGTACAAGGAAACGGTTGAAAAATGTGGACAGGAAAAGCTTTTCGGTGTTGCTTCTTCGACATTACAAAACTTTATATCAGGAAATGACAAATAAATTCATAATGTATAATAATGGCATCCTGTTTCTTTAACTCTGTTTAATCTTTAGACGACAGGGAATTCTCTCGTGACAGAATAAATAATAGAACAGAATATTAATTTGAAAAGATCTGACTGTGGATTTTACCAGATTTGAAATCGGTTCCATACAGTATCCAATTCATTTACTTCTGTTCACAATAGCTGCAATCACATATTGCAAGGTACCTAGTTTTTTATTTATGCAAAACCGCTGAGTTTATTCGTCTACGACTACTGCAAGTGCAACTTATGAATTATTCAGTCATGTGACAATTTTTTTTTGTCAAAACAAAACAGCAACCCGCTCAAATAACACATCTCACTAATATTATAAATGTGAAAGTTTGGATGGATGGATGTTTGTTACTCTTTCACGCAAAAACCAATGAACCGATTGCGATGAAACTTGGTAAGCTGGAGACTTGAATTAACGCATAGGCTACTTTTTATCCCGATATTCCCACGTGAGCGGGACTTACGCGGGTGAAACCGCGGGGCGCTGCTAGTCTAAAAATACATTTCTAACAAATAAACACGCAAATGATCAGAAAAAGCATTTAATACAGTTGACTGGAATTTTACGACTTTGATTTTGCCGTAAACTTGAATGAAAGCAAACCTATCAAAAGCTATCATAAAATTCTAACATTTGAGTACTCACACACAATACTCGATGCGTATATACAAATTTCTGACAAATATACATATAACATAACACATAATATAACAAAAACAACTATCATAATATATGCATTCATATTTTAATAATAAATAAAAGCAAAAAAGTTCATATGATATAATTATGTATTTACACGGGAGTTAACGCGATCACACACACAAATAGGTATTACATACCTCTGAATTACCTGACGTTTCGACCAGGTTGCACTGGTTCTGGTTTCTGGTTGGTATTACGGTGTAAATACATAATTATATCATGTAACGCGAAAGTTTAAAAGTTAGTAAGTTGATATGGTACTTCCACCATATTTCTGTTAAAATTTAGGGCCTAGAGAAGCGTCTACTACACGAAACGATCGCGTTTAACTAGCACTACGGGAGTAGTGCTATTATTCTGCAGTCGTCAGAACTCACAAGTGAAAGTTGGCAACACACAAGTCTAGGTTGGCAACACATAAGTGAAACCACTTGTGTAAGTACATTTTTATTAGTACCGACAACCGTTTAAACCGGGGCCGTGTTGTTTATCAATTTAATTGTATAAAAAATAGGAAAATGAAAAATGTTATTATATTTTCTGGCAACACTAGATGGATGCAACGAAATCGCACAGCACTAGTGTAGCGGATAAATTTGAAAATGTTTATAAATATTATTTAAAGTTAGTGCATAACCATAAGGAAAATAGAACACGTATTTATTTGTAAGAGTGGAACTACAATTGCAATGTTTTTGTAACACTGTACTTGTGGTTTCCGTAAAGGAAACCATTAGTGCAAAACCTTGCATGAATTTACTTCTACCTCTGACTGTAGTTGTATTAGTTTCTCATGTAATTATTACATTACGTCAAAGTTCAAGTTCGCGGTACAATTATCATGTTCTATATGTTCATGGTAAGCGATAAGAAGGCGGAACTACGGGTTCAATCGAGAGGACCATTTTATGACCACCTTTTATTTCGTGTACACTAGGAACTAAGCCTGTACACTCCATGCAATATTATTCTCCATAACGCAATTTAACAAACAATAGCTAGCGGTACTTTATCGCTCCCCCTAGTTTACAAAAGGGTATTTGGTATAATTATTAACCGATACTTAAACACATGTTTGTACTTAAGAAAAGTTAAGGTAAGAATGTAGTGTGTACCTACTTAAGTTTTTTCAGATAGAGGAATTTTTAATAAGGTTTTTTTTTTAACTCCTACTAGCCGTCCTTGCAGTTTCACCTGCGTTTATGGTCACTGCTCCGCTCCTATTGGTCGTAGCGTGATGTTTTATAGCCTATAGCCTGCCTCGATTAATGGGCTATCCAACACTAAAAGATTTTTTCAATTCGAACCAGTAGTCCCTGAGACTAGCGCGTTCAACCAAACAAACTCTTCAGCTTTATAATATTCGTATAGACTAGAAGTTCCCACGCGGCTTCGCTCGCGTGTACATATTTATATTTTGCGCGGAACCCTAATTCTTTTGCCAAAATAAAAGTAGCCAAAGTTACTCCGTATAACACCAGCCATCTGCAACTATTATTTTGACATTACAAACAGATACTTCAATTTTATTTATTTGTATGTATATAGTATGTGTGCATTGACAAATCATTCTGCACCAAATTATCACAACGCCGAGCAAATGAACAGAGCAACGAATGAAAAGTGAATCGGAAATAACAATAAAATAATAAGAAACAGAAATGACTTCTGGTATGTTAATGTATGTCGTTGGATGGCTGAGTAAACAACTTAATATTTTTTTTGTAGAAAACGATAAATGGTCGATTCAAAAAAGCCTTTTAAAGGTTTTGTACCTCTGATTTGAAAGTGTTGCAGATTATACCTATTTATTGTATGGTTATTATGTACGAAAGTGTTAGGAAAAAGATTATAACAATAAAAAAGTTAATCCACATGTTAGAATTTTATTTATAAATTTTCAAAGTTGTATACCACGACTTCTTCGAAAAAAACATCCAATTTGAAATTATTCGTAATCTCTAATGGATTGCCAACACATTATCAGTAACCCTGCACATATAATTAATTCGACTATATATATATATATATATATATATATATCAAATCACAAATCGTATATCGGGAATGTAAATTCTTACTACCATGTGTGTGAGTTTGAGACCTATATGCTTTAAATCTATGTGATACAGTGATATACGTAGATATTTATTATTGTAAATAATAAAAGATAAAAATAAATACAATTCAAATAAGTAAATAATAGTTCTTGCCAAAATATTTTCAACTCTTACGTATACATGTTTTGGTCAGTGGTTCATTGCTCTCAAGGAACCCAATGTTATTATGTCATTCATTAAACTAATTTTATTAGATTTCTCTTCTATAAAAACGTCACCTCATTTCATTATGAATTATATTAGATAATGTACTACACGTCATCGGGTTGGATAAATAGGTTTTTTATGTTTTACATTTCGTGAAATGTTTTTTTTATTGGAGTATGTCACCATGTATATTATTGAGAACAAACTTTGTATGTCAAAAGGCCAATGAACTACGTTTGAACTGAGAACTAAAATGTAATTTTCGTTGAGGAAATAAAAAAAGTTTAAAAACAAATACAATTATTAATGTCATGTAGTTTTTAATTGTAAGCTATTAATTACTAGTGTTCGCCTGTTCGCTCAATCGTCGAATAATCATTACATTCATTACTGAAAATTGAGAAAAACAATATTATGAAGATGCATGTTTCTACCTTTTTGTTCACTCTTATACATATAAATTCTTGCATTGTACATCTGAGAACATACACTTTTATAATATTTAGTATTATTTAGAATTCAAATTTAGAAACAATTTAGAAAATTTTGAATTTAGAAAAAAAAATGTTTAAATTTTTTTAATTGATTACCTTAAAACTCCGCAATAGGTGCTAAACAAAAAAAAGAATTTTGGTTGTCCAACAGGAGGAGGATAACATTTTAATGAAAATTTGCAAACTGTGTGCAGTTTAGTCCAACTTGAGAGATAGTTTTATCTCAATTTATAGTCACTATATTATTTTAATGCAATTTACTTAGCCACAGCAAAGCGTGGCCACAGCTAGTATCGACTAAACAAAAAAAAAAGAAAGAAAATCGGTTGACAAATAGAGGATAGAAAGATAGAAAGGTATACGAACCGTGAGCCATGAGAGAAAAAAAAAAAGATAGGTACATACTGCACTGTTTTGTCTTTTTTTGTATTTTTTTTAAAAGACAAATCCCGCATTAGGAATATTCCTGTGTCGCGGGGGCTTCACAAACATTCAAACAACGGACACAATAAACACCCAGACTCGGGACAACTATTTGGATCACACAAATTTTTGTCCCGTGTGGGATTCGAACCCAGAACACTCGGCGCGGCGTAGTGTCGAGGTGTCCACTTAAACCTTAATCTTACGTATCTACATAAAAAAAAACTATTCTAACAAAAAACATTTTTTATGGTTATCACAAAGCTCGTCAACAGTTACAAAACTAAATAAAAAAAAAAGTAGGCAGTCGTGGGACTGCCGACAGAAGTAAAAACTCGTGAAATTTTGAATAAAGGTTTTCGCTATTGAGCACTATAGACGTTATAATTTTCACCTAAATTACAATTATGTTTTTGTTTATTTTACCATATGAATTGCCTACACACTAAGTACTTTATTGAACTAAGTAATTATATTTTTAAAGATTAATTAATAAGGAGCTGACAAAACTTAATGTTTCGATTAGCGCCCTCTAGTGGATCTATATACATATATATATACTATTAGCGTGACGGTAACGAGTTCAGTTTTTTTACCCCATAACAAAGGTGCACAAACGTGCCTAAAGAAGTTTTCAATTCAATAAAAAAATACCGGTTGACAAAATGGAGAAAATAGTTCTGAACTGTTTTGTCTTTTTCTGTTTATATATATAGATTATTAGTTAGTGTTAAGGAAACATGTATATTTGTAAAATTTCCAGTAAGTAACATTTGTCACATCTCTCGAAATAAATAAATTTAGGTCAAAGACAATTATGATTCCACTAACTACAGCGCATTGTTTGAGCAATATTTTCGGAATCGCATTTTGCGGTCACCACCTCTATTTAAAGCCCACAGCTTTAATGAAAGTCATTATTTCAATTATTAACCCCCTGGAAACCCTATTTTATGATTCTTATTTCATTAAGAGTAAGGTTTATTTTTAGGTAAATCATCATTCAAAAATGAGTTTTACAAACGATAATTCGCGGGGAAACTTTCCGAAACTGCTTAATCTGATACCTTTTAAAGTTAATTCGCTAAACACGAGGAAATGTTACAGTTGCATGGTATGGATATATCGTGTCTAAGTGGTAACCGAGTAGGTAAGCACATTACAAATTTAAGTAATAATAGCCAGGTCAGTTTAGGATGGGTGACCATTCTTAACACATTGAGACTCCTCCGTGCCTCCGAGAGCACGTTAAACCGTCGGTCCCAGGTGCCATACAAACATCTGTGGCATTCATTACGGGTAGTTGGAGCCCTAAAAAGCCCGACAACCTGGTCTAACTAGAGAACTTCGATATCGCCTAGTGCTTGAGTTGTGGAGGTCTTACGGCAGTCCCTTCTCGTAAAATATTAGTTCGGCCGTATCGTAGTTAGACTGAAAGCCGATCCCAAGTTAGTTGGGAAAAGGCGCGGAGGATGATGACATACACACATTCCTGTATGCCCGAAACACCCACATTTTGTCAACTATAACGTGGTCCCGCCCACTTAATAGGGGGCAAGCCTTTTGCCGTCAACCGGGCACTTTGGGAATCAAAGATTGGGAGTCGGTATATTAAAATGGAAAGGTAGGTAAGACAGATAGGGATATTTCTTATACGAATGGATTGGACTGGCTGTTGCTAAGAAGTCCAAGCCCTCTAACGATAGTTATATACTCCTAATATAATATTTTCATTAAGAGTTTATAGAGAGTAAGAGTTTCAAAGAGAACAGATGAGAGACGCCTGCACGTAGCTGAACTGCGAATGTTGAGATGGATGGTGTGACTAGGCTGGACAAGGTGAGAAATGAATACATTAGAGGGAGCCTTAAAATAGCACCAGTGGATGAAAAACTGAGGAGCAATAGGTTATCGTGTCGTGGACATGTGAAAAATGTGGTGAAAAGAGTTTTATGTATGGATGTTGATGGGTACAAGAGAAGAGGGGGACCAAAAAAAAGTTGGATGGACTGTGTGAAAAAAGATATGGCTAGAAAGGGAATAAGTAGTTAAATGACGAACGATAGAGTAGAATGGAAGAATAGAACATATTGCACCGACCCCAAATAAAATTCAAGGAACATTTTCTATGGATGCGATCAACTCAGTGTCTCGAACTTGCCAGCCTGACTCGTGATCACATTTTTTTTCTATTATAGGGGGCAAACGAGCCGGCGGGTCACCCGATGGTAAGTGTCTACCGCCTCCCACGGGCACCTTCAACTCAGTCACAAGTACGTTGGCGACCTTTTAGATGGGAGTACGCTCTTTTCTTGAAGGTTTGAAGTTCGTATCGGTCCGGAAATACCGCAGGCGACAATTTGTTCCACAGACTGCCACTTAACATCAACCGAGCCGCATCAAATGCTATATATGTATTATTATTATGTTTATAAATATGTTTTACTGCGTTTAAATTAGTGTTATTGCACACTGTTGCGTAGTGCAAAGCTCAATAGTACTATTCACCCGTTCATCAAGTAAATTACCGACGGCCACAGCTCGACCAATCGCCATAGCAACTAGATATATTTCAGTGGTTCCTGTGTGTGACCCATTTACCAACCGTTTCGAGGACAAGCCACTGTAACGACCCGAAGTCGTAGCTCGTACATGAACATTTGCGGAAACGCGAAATTGAGACGTTTGCCTTGTCGTAATTATACCTTTTATGTTTAATACGTTTATGTCGCTTCGTCCTGGCAACATCTCACTTAGTTTGCTGTCAGACTGTAACATGGTCTCTTAATATAAATTTAGAGGACGTCTATATACGTGTTGGTGCCATTAATTATCATTCTTTTAAACGTTGTTAAACGCCATGTGATATTGTGTGTAAAGTGTATCAGTGTAGTATTGGGGTAAGATATTGTATCATCTCAATTTCAAATACCCAAGTGCTTCAAACATTCAAATGCTAAAAAGACAAATGTGCACCAAAAATTACCTATTCCTATACAGTATAGTCCATGTAAAGGTTGCCTGTAAGAGATTGCAGACTGCGATAAGGCCGCCCATGGTATTATGGTTATTTATGGAGTGCAACAAAGAGTACCTATCTATCTATCTATCATCTCTGTATCATTCGCCGAGAGATTATTTCTCTAACTTGAACAGTGAAGCAAGCCGTGCAATTTAAATTCACCATAACATACGGTAAACAATAAACGTTTACTGCTTTATAAGTCGATAACTAAATGAAGTTTCTATTCAATTTTGTATATTAAGTTTCTTGAAGATTGTTTCGAGGAATAGTTGTGTGTGTGAAGGAACTCGATCTAATTGTATCTTCCCATTCAGAAGCGATTAATGGTCAGGAAATGAAGTATTTGTTCATCCGGTGTGATTCCTCACTTAACAGCATTATTCAAAACGAAAACTTCCACGGATATAATACAATACTAAAAATATATGTACTTTTGTACAGTAACGCGTACAGATCGTGTGATCTTAAATGAACAACGCTTTTTCGTTGTTAAGCTATCGTTGCGGTGTGTTGATTCTATGATCTGAGGGTGTTATCGACGCATGCTTAGGGTTCTTCGGCTTTTTAACTTATTATGGCAGGTTGCAGTGTTTAGGGTTATCTACTGTTTCGTGATAAATTACACTGATCTTCTCTCTATGGCCCAAGTCCGTACGATACCTGTCTCGACACCGAATTAACTATGGATAGATAATCTATAGATGTACTCGTAGCTATTACTTACCTGTTACTAAATAAAAGCTCAATGTCATTGTAGCATTGAAGCATAATTCTATATTTAGGCAAGTGACCCACTGTACACGGAAAATGGAGGTTAAAATAATGTTTAAGTTTACAAATGCAATTTAACCAGATGTTTTTGGAAATGATAAAAATAAAAAAACGAATAATGTTTATATTCTATTCACTGTTTTTCTTTAATTAAAATTTTCCTTGAGAACTGCAACTTTTACCGCGTTTTTGAGGTCTCCTCAGTTTTGCCTTTAATGTCAAGTGAAATAGTCATAATGCCTTGCCTATTCGTTGTTTCATTATTTGTTTTAGAGTTATTTTTTATTATATAAACTACAAGTCCTTTCTTGGTAATGGACTACTTCTGACTGCCGCTCGTGTGTATGGAAATCCTTCTTCAGTACGTCCCCGCGGGCTGAGACCAACTGAATTAGTATTTCCAGACGATAAGCACGCGTAAATGCTACTTCGATATGTCTCAGACGGTGACGTACCTACTGCAGTAGGGTTTCTAAGTGGATAATCACGCTTTAACTATTCAACAAATGATTATGAAATTTGGCATAAGCATTTTTAGAGGTACAGAAACATAGGGTACATTTTATCCAAGAAAACAAAACAGTTCCCGAGGGATAAAAAACTAACTCCAGCCGCGTTATGTTCGATATATTACTGTCTTTCTGAATAAATATTTACACACCGCGTGTATTTGTTAAACATAGATTTATGCTAGCCAACGCTCCCAAAATAAAGAACGATTTATTGCTCACGGAAGACTGCAAAATAAAATCTGGTATACACGGGATCTGCCAATCTGAAATGTAGCGGTAAAATAGACAATTCCGTTTAGTCAAACAAGCTCCACATTACCTTACGTGGAAACCCCTACCACACGGTGTTCCTTCATAAGTGGGTCTATTGCAAGAGACTAGGGTAGGTATACCCTATAAAAGAAGTCCCCTAGAACCGCGGCAGACCTTGGCCGCCTCTTACATAGTAGTCAGCCACACAATCTATCCTTGGCTGTATGGAGTCGTCATATAGGTACATAATCAGCAGCTAACATGAAACTAATGATTATTTTTGTACTGGCTGTAACTCTTCTTAGTAACCTTTAAAGCAAATATTTTGTGGGAGAGCCATGCTTCGGCACGTGTGGGCCGGCTCGACTCCGCTCGATACCACGGCCTCACAGAAAACCGGCAGTGAAGCAATACTTGCCTTGCATTTCGCCACGTGAGTGAGGTTACCGGAGGCCCTAACCCTTCCCTCTCCCAATTCCCCCCTGCCCCTCTCTCCTCTTCCTACTCTTCCCCCCTCCCCCTCTTCTCCTATTCCCATCTTAAAGGGCGGCAACGCGCTTGTGACTCTCGAGTTACAAGTGCCCATGGGCGACGGTAGTCATTTACCATCAGGTGAACCGTCTGCTCGTTTGTCCCCTATACCATAAAAAAAATATATATATTATGGACTTAATGTGTGACTATTAACTACAAATAATATTAACAATCATCAATTAGTTATATAGTACGAATTAGGAAAATATTGAACTATGTAACTTTAATCGGAAAAATTTCGTCAAATCAGAAAATGAAATATCAAACGACGACAAATACTTAGATGCGTCACAATAAATGACATGTAGTGGAGAAGCAAGCTAAATTTTTTGTTTTAAATTTCCAACGTAATATATTAGGTATTTGAATCTCCTCTAATTTATTTATATAACACGAAATAATTATGATCCCTTCTTTTCCAAATAGCTGCATGCGTGCGCCAACGTGCGATTTATATAAAATATTTTGGGTGCGCTACCATGTGAAAATTTTAAAAGTAATGATAGAAAGAGAATTGCATAGATTGTCGTAGTAATTATCTTTTATTTTTATTACAAAAACATTTACACGAGTTCTCTTACACTGCCTTTATAAAACGGCCTCTTGCCATTTAAAAATATTTTATTATTTTCTTCATAAAGCTTGTTTTTTTCTTTGCCTGCGACATCAGAAATAAGAAGTGTTAAATGTGACGCACGTTCTTCTATTCGCGATGCGCTGGTGTGGCGCCTACCGTACTTAATTTATCTAATAGATGAGATATAAATGATATAACGAGAAAAACACAACCAATGGAACTGAAATGTTTATGTCATATTAATTCTTACTAAACGATGTGTTTGTTTATCCGCATTGTTGTCTGGTGCGTATAAAAAAGAATGTGGTGTACTTGAATGCTTCAATCAACCTAACTATCCAATTTATTTTGATTAAATTCCATTAGGTACATCGCTTTAGCTTTGTGAAAGCTTCCGTCAAACTAAAGTTATGGACTGTTCTGTTCTCTGTTTAATGATTTTTTGTTTCCAAGAAATCAAACCGAACTTATTAATAATATTAACTAATAAATATATGAGTATGTAAGTTGTACCATAATCACCATTTACAACCCTTCAATTTGATAACTCACTCGATAGGTTTGGGAGAAATAAAAATTTCAAATCACACATTTTGGCGCCAAAAATCTGACATGTGTTTTTTAAATTTCGATATACCCACTGACAATCACGCAATAAAGTCGGACGAACATACATACATATAGGTCAAACATATAACACTCCTTCTTATACAAATGTAAATGTACGGTTCCCCTTGGATAGATTTAAATTTCGACGCATACGCAACAGCAGGCAACAGCTAGACAGCAATGTAACAACACTTAAACCACTAAGTTATTCATATCAAGCTTAACATTACTCACAGAGATGTTACCCGTATTGGCCTTAACACTGAAATAACTTGGATAATCTATGTATAATTAATTACACATGCCATTGCCGCGCCATAATTATATACATTATATAGGTATATGTATGGCGCGGCGCGGTGGCACATTCGGCTGCAACTGCATGTGTCTGGTATGTACAATAAATAGGTATTTACAAAAAAAAATCTAGTACAAGCTATGCCAGTTCGGGCACAGAATACATAACAGAACATGCACAGAAGTCCCACTCCGCCAAATCATTTAAATAAATAGCGACTCTTGATCCGACACAATAAAGTCGTAATTTAGGTCACACAGCGCTAATTACCTACAGTTACTTTCACCTAGAAGTTGCCTCTCTTTCTATCGCGTAACTCTTATCTGTTCTGACGACGCTGCGACGTTAGGGTTGTCTTCTAAAGTGAGGCCCAGCCGGCGCGCGGCAGCCCTCTAAATTTTGGCACGTTTAGTCGACCTCGGCGTGTACTTGTAGCTTTAAACCTACACTGTGGAGTGGGCCTGGACTGGTTTGGGTCTAAAGAGCGCTGTGTACGTCCTAGGCCCTAGCCTATCAGATTATTAACTTCTCCTGATAAGACGTTATTATGACAAAGGTAGACAGGCCAGGACATGTTTATAAATAATGTGTAAAACAGAATCACAACGCGCTAGTTCTAAAAGCTCGTTGGATAAACGCCACATAAACAGTTTTTTATAGGTTATATAAATCGCTATTCGTTCGGTTAGTGTGTATGATAAAACTTTGTATCTGATAGCCAAGTTGGTTTTATATTTTAAGTTGCTATTTTAGGCATATTTTTTATGTTCAGCAACAGTTACGGCGCAGATAAGATAATACCACCAAAAATATTTTCATGTATAATGTTGCCAAGACGAGATCATATGGCTCGCACTGTCAAAAAGTTATCAGATCACAGATCACATCGCTGGTTTGCGAGAATATCAACGTAATTTAAAATTGAATCGAATTGAACTAAGTATGCTTTACGATTATAAATCTTTGATATTTTATGGTGAACAGAGATGTAACGCCGATTTCGTGCTAACGTTCGTTAGAAAGCGACAAGTTCATTATATATTTAGAACAAAATACTTTAGCGGAAATCACAAAACATTGCCATTCTCTAAAATCAATAATTTTTAGTTCCGTCGCTATTCTCGCAAACCAGCGACATGTAGAGCCAAGCTTCTATGTCAATGCCAAGTTGATATTGGAATATTTTGGGTCCTGGGTAGAAAATATTTCACATGGTTATATCGTACAATAGTTAGACCTACATATAGGTAAGGTTTAATGGGCAAACAAGTGATCCACATTACTTGTAAAAACTTACGAGAAATAGCCATAAATTTTAAATACCTCTTCAAAAATACCTTCAATGATTAAAAAAGAGTTGATGATTTTAGAACGGCTGAACAGATTTTCTTGAATTATAGCTAAGAATACTCGATCAAGTCACCTTTCAAACAAAAAATCTTAATCAAAATTGGTCCATCAGTTTAGGAGCTCAGACAGGCACACAGATACACAAACATACACCGTTAAAAAACGATAACTATCTGTATGTAAATATGTGTTCTTTCTTACTCGGCATACACTTTTACGTTTTTCTTATAGTTTTTTTTTATTAATAAAAGAATTGTAGTGAATGACGTAAGTCGTGACGTAGGTTGTGACGTATAATGTTATAAATCGGAAGTTCATACATTCTTAACATTCTTTTAAGTGAATAATATTGTGATGTCATACCTACGTAACATACTACGTATGATAACCTAGACTAATTCCTATATAAGCTCATGTATTCCATCAGAAAATATAGTTATTCTACAGTTCTAACAAGACGTGGTTTCATTTTAAATAGAGATAATCTCCACGTACTTTAGAATACTAGTAACGTGGTGGGTTTTATAAATCAGCTTAATTCATCTTTTCTCTGATGCAACTTTACCAGGCCCCGCAGAAACAAAGTTTTAGTTTTAGTTTCATCATTTCATCATTCACATCCTATTGTGAGGTAAATCTGCCAACACAAGTCGCGAACATAATTGTACATGAACATAATGTAATTTTATGTTATTACTTTCGATATAAAATAGATCTGTTATATCAATATTTATTAAAAAAATAATACCGTTCAAGCTCTATGCAAAAAATTATTAACAGAATGATATACTTATCATACAAAATGGCGGTTTACTGTACCGTTGCTTAGCTGATAAGAATGTCGTAGACACTTCTAAAGGGCTAATCACTAGACATTTGACATGGACTTAAGTGAGCTGTTTTTGGAATTACAAACTACATATCGCCACCCGGCAAAAAAGTGTCATATCACATGTTAGGTACGTTTTGATATTTTTATAGCATTGAATAGCAAATGTTGCATTTGGTCAGCTGTAAAAACATGTTCCCTTTTTCACTGACCTGTTTTGTTCAATTCACAGGCATAAAAGTCGTGTTTTCTCGAAATAGCTGTTTTTGTATTATGACACTTTTTTTTTGCCGGATGGCGATATGTACTAAACATTTATTATTACACTATTGATAGACGTAGAAAAGCCTTGGGGAATTCAAATTAAAAAAAAAACAGTCAGTCATAGGACTGCACGTCAGAAGTGAAAACATAACTTCACAATGTATTTGCATATACATACACACACACATCTGTATATATAATTAGGTTAAAAATAAAAAGTAGGTAATAACATATCTAAATGTATACATAGGATACACTGGAAGTTCTGCGCTCCTGGCCGTTCATAAATGTTTGAGTTTCGAATGTTATATTTTTTTAAATATAAGAAACTGGGCTCCGAATTTTCGATCAAATCACGTGTCCCGACACGAGTTTAACATTTTTTACTCATCCCAAAAAGTGCACAACGCCGCTAAAGAAGTTTTAACTTCAAAAATATTTAGAGTTTACAGATGAAGTCTGCTTTCAATGTAAATGTAAAATCTAGGTTTGATTAGCCTTTGTTTCTTTTTAGCTACCTCGTCTATTTTCCTACTGGTTACTCAACAGACTGAACTCGTTATTGAATTCGAACGTGCCTGCACTGCAAATTGGGACTCGAACGTCGTAAACGACCTTGTCTATTTGTGGTAAAAATCTATAAAATGTTCAACATTTTGATTACTCAAAGTTGTATAAATTGCAAACAATGTGTAAATTTACTAAAAGAAATTATTACCCTACTTATCATGCTGAAGATAATAATAATGTATTTTTAAATGGGTTGGGTGAAATATGGTTGAATATTCTTTTTTTTATGACCTCTGACGCGTAAAGGAGAGGTATTATAAGGTTAACGTGTGTATCTGTCTGTAGCATTATAGCTTCTAAGCAGATAGACCGATTTTGATTTGGTATTTTTGTGTTTGAAAGGTGACTCGATCGAGAGTGTTCTTAGATATAACTCAAGAAAATCTGTTCAGCCTTTCGAAGATCATGCGCTCTTTTCTAATCGTTAAAGTAATTTTTACACCAATTGCCCGCAAATATATATTTAATTGTGGGTCTTAAAATAACATTAATAATTGCATACACGTGAGAAAATTACATAAAAAATACTCGTTATTGGTTTATTTTATGGAAATTAATAGAATTTTTTTTAGATTTTTGGACTTGAGTAATCCTTTGGGTAGGCGTAAAATGAGAACGAGCAGGCGGGTCACCTGATGGTAAATGACTATAGCCGCCCATGGGAACCTGCAACTCACACACTGACAACCTGGGAGTCACAAGTGCGTTGCCGGCCTTTAAGGTGGGAGTAGGGGAAGGGTGGAAGATTGGGGAGAGGGGAGGATAGGGAGGAAAGGGGTGGGGGTTAGGGCCTGCGGTAACCTCACTCACTCGGCGAAAAGCAATGAAATCATTGCTTCACTACCGGTTTTCTGTGAGGCTAAACGAACGACAAAAGGAACCGGTAGCCAGAATAACAACGCGACAGAGCGTGAGCTCATTCGATTTTTAAAAAGAGCTGCAATGACGTCAAAGGTAAAAAAATATATAATACAAAATATAATAAATAATAATAATACAAAAAGTTATATAAATATTTACGAGTATGGGATTATTGCCAAGTGAATAGCATATAATTGAACATGTGTCCCGTAACTGTTACATCGTATGATCGTAAGAAACGACTATTAAATAATTATGTAGAAAAACTAGACCTGTTATTACAAGAACAGTTATTAGCTCGACTTATAGATGATAGATGACAATCATGAAGATAAGTAATAGTCTATAAATGTAACGGCATTTTGCAATTAAATGTTTCCCCACTTCCGGCCTTTTGAATAATTTCGAACTCTATAGACGTATGGAGATACAATGGACTAGCATTCTTTAGATAATAGTACAAGGTGTTAGTGAAACGCTCCCAAAAACGAAGACAAACGATAGTACTAATGGTACCTTTGTTATTAGCATTTTTTATGCTCCATCCTGTTAGTACAGGTAAATGAAACGATAATTTCATCCCACTAATATTATAAATGTGAAAGTTTGAATGGATGGATGGATGGATGGATGTATGTTTGTTACTCTTTCATCATCATTTGGTATGTAGATAGCTGGAGACCTGGATTAACGCATAGGCTACTTTTTATTCTGATATTCCCACGGGTCACAAGTCCAGATAACTTACGCGGGTGAAACACCGCGAGGCACTACTAGTAAAAAATAAATCAAAAACAGCTGACGCTCGGGTCAACAGATGCGTGGGCGCTGAACGCGTCTTTTAACCCGCGCGTCAGCTGTTTTTGATTTTCGTCGCATTGGTTTCAACAGTCTTCTTGTCATCGAATTGGTGTTCTTTAAGCGGCATTTTTAATCGAGGAAATAGCCAAAAGTCGCAAGACGATGTTATGTTTCTCCTTATAATCAATTAAAATATCAAAAGATAGAAATATTTATAGCAGTCCAGTTTCAGTGGCCAACTTACCTGGTGATGTTGTCCTGCCTTTCTGCTATGGTCTGAAGCCCAACAGCATCTCTTAACTGCATCACTAGAGCTGCTCTTACAGCTTCCGTACACTTCAACTCTTCTATCCTCTCACTCAGGACCTATTGAAAAAACATTAAAATTTAAAAGATAAAAGACATTAAACTCAATCCTCAAAAGTAGGTTTTTTGGATATTTAAAAACCCCAATGGGTTATTCAGAAGTAACGACTGACAAACCACACAGTGTCTGTCTTCTTAACCAGGTTTGTTGTTCAGGATAATAAAAGCGAGGTAAAAAGGTAACCAGTGGTGTCAGCAACCCGGTCCTGGAAACCGCCTTCCATCAGGTGGGTCATTAGCTTGTTTGTCAATTTTGGACTCGATGTGCCCCACAGCTTCAAAAAAATATGTATCAGCTTTGAAGCCTGCATACTGTTTGTATTGGTATGGGTATGGGGCTCTCGTTCCGCATTTAGACTCATAGGTATCAATTATGCGTTCAGATAAAGTTGACTAGTTGAGCCAGCCTAGCTCCTTCCAGAAGCAATGAAGCCTCCTGGGGCGTTCACAGGCTTATGAGGATATTTGCCCGTTGTATTGCCTCTCCCTCGCACTCCAGAATATCGTGGGCGGCGTTAAGACATCCTCTGCATAGAGGACTGTCTATAGCATTGATGGGGACTAGGTGCTGGTTTAGGTCCAGGTGGTCCGTAATGATTCCTACAACTATCCTGATGTCGAGTCACTTGAGACTGAGCAGTCTGCAAGTTAAAAGTGGTGAGACCTCCGTCAGCACCAGTTTAGACTGCCTGCATTAGCATGTATACTAAACATAATGTAGTCTACATAACTTACTACTTAGTGTTAAAAGAAACAAATAGCAAAGTAAAAATTTATTAGAAAATTGTTTGGAATGTATTATTCAATCCGAGTCCAAGTTAGCGGCGTGCGAACTCATGCATATTTTAAACTTTCAATTTTACACATCTCCTTTGCCTTATATTCGATTTAGTTATTTAGATACTTTCTGTCTACGGGTCTTTATTCACTTTCTACTTTTTACAAAAAAAAATCTAATAATAAAAAGCATTAAAACTTAATTGATTGTTCACCTAAAGCCTTATTCATTTACATTCATTCATTTGATAAATACAATAGGACTACCGCGTGTTGTATTTTCGTTCATTGCAAGTCAAGGAATACATTTTCTTCTGGATTGCACTAACTAAAGAATTTAATGCTTTTATTTTCATAAACCCTTTTTCCGTTTTTATGCGATCAAGGCGATCGTTGTGGAAAAGGTGAGCTGTCAGGTGACCGTACGAACGCAGCCACTATTAGGTGACCCGTTAAGGCCACTCAACGGTACACAGGCACCCTTAGCTTTTAATTTTCTGACTGGTCATTTAATCTGTGTTCAAAGGTGTGTACAGACTACATACCCAAACCACAGAATACATAATAGTGCCCAAACTGTTAACGTTGACTACGTTAACAGTTTGTTGACAATATATTAACCGCTTACTATAAGGCGGGGTGTAACGCGTGCTTGTTTGCCACCGATGTGGTATAAAATAAAGTACCTACATGATTTTTTAAATGTCTATTTGAATCTGTTAAGTATTTTGTACTATACCAACAAGTATAACAACGCAAAATGGTTTATACATTATACATAACATTGTTTGATAAACCGCAACCAAATCAAAATCTTCTTGCGTGTAATACGACGCAATAAACCGCGCGTGCTAACCACAGGAAACTTGGAAGTGTGCCCATTTCACATGTCTCACATTCACGAAACACAATTTAATTATCTTTGTTATACTAGAAATAATAAAAAAAAAAATAGGCAGTCATGGGACTGCCCACAGAAGTGAAAACTTAAATGAATCGACGAGCTTAAAACGTCACGTTAGCAGGTTTTTGACATTAATTAATAAGGATCTGACAAAACTCAAATGTTTAGATTAGCGCCCTCTAGTGGATTAAGTTTTCCCCATAGCAAAAGTGCACAAACGTGCTTAAAGAAGTTTTCACTTCAAAAACAGCTATCTTTGTGGTTTTATTCAAAACCACAAAGATTCTATACAGCGGCACAGATAAGATAATAGTTACTTCTTAAACCGCGGCAAACTAACAAAAATTCACAGTTAAATTAGTTATTATATTCGTTAGGATGCGCTGAAAATTGAATTTTATTTGCTTGACTTCAGTTACTTATTCTTACCTCAACATCTTCAGAATATATCGGCGTATCCTCGAAAACGTTTTTCTTCACAATCACGACGCATGGTCCCTGCACTCCACCGACGAACTTTTCACAGTTAAAGAACAAGGCGTCTTTTTTCACCATCTCCTCTTCAACGCCAGGGAAAGTAGGGTTCATATCCACTGCAGAAGACGGCGCTACCAACGTATAATCCCAAAAAGACCATGCTCCATACTGGTGAAGAAGTAAGGTAGTAGCAACATCATCGGTTAAGACTCCAGTCAATTTTGAAGCGGCTGGAAAGAATCCAATCATTCTCTTTCCTTTACCAGAATTCTGTTGGAGTTTCTGATCCAAATTGTTCAGATCTATGAAGCCTTCCTTTGTTTCTGGAATCTTAATTACCTGCGAACAATAAAACAAATGCAATTTATCTGCAGGAAGTGTTATAAATAAAAAAAAATAAAAAAAAATACATATTATAATATATTTCACACGAAGCCTCATTGGCCTCGTTATAAGTTTGCGGTTGTTAAATTTACGTCCATCGAGGTTCCTTGAACTTTGAGGTTCTTTCAAATTTTGTCTCTTTTCTAAAATTTTCAGTAGCAGCACGAAGTCTGAATTCCTGCCCTGTAGATGGCAATACCCTTTATTACGTATTAAAATAAGCTGGTAAAATGTGTGTATAATCTCTGTCTACCCCTACAGAATAAACGAGCGTGCATTTATAAAAATATCATGCAAAACAAGTACTAAGGCGCAGGCAACATAAATGCGTTGGATAATTTATAAAACGGTCGGACAGAGGTCGGTCCAAAAAAACTAGTCTAAAGTATTCCAAAATCTCACTTGTGCACAATAACATAATAACACAAGCGAGTATACAGGAATCCGAAGAAAAAACTGGGTCGACCCGCATCGTGAATAAAAAATTACTTCAAGTCGTTGACCCTCCAAATGACCTTCTATGGGACGGAGGCGAATATACAGAAATAATTTATTTCATGATGTAAGTTAGAAAAATATTTCTCTAGGAAATAACAACTAAAGTATGCCTGTGCCATGACTTTGCTGATAGGAAGGTTTCTGTAGACATTACGTCAGTGCAGTCATTCGCGCTCCATTTGGCGACCCATCGTCTCAAGGTTTTACTGCAGGGCAGACATCTCCACACTCATTGTTTTTCCATTATCAGGTTTTTGGAACGAAGTTTCTTATGGGGCGTTGCGGAGAGGTAGCCTAGCCGGCAAAAAACGTCCGTAACGTCAGATTTTTGAAGTGAAAACTTCTTTGGCGGCGTTGTGCACTTTTTGATGGCTAAAAAATGTTAAACTCGCGTCAGGAGACGTGTCCCTGATGTCACGGAGGGAGGGCACGACACCACACAGTTTTTTTTTTGTCGTTTTTATTTTTTCTAGCTTTGTGTAAAGAAAAAAATACGAGGTTTACCCTAACCAAAAAAACATCAATATATATTTCTATAAAAAGTAGCGTAGTGAAGAAAAAGAAATATACGCTTCAAATTAAGAACTTCTCACATTGTTTTCGTTTTAAAAACTGTGTATTACCAAAGCTTTAAATCACATCAAAATAAAAACAGACGTGTGTTGATGTCATCTTTTGCCCCTCGATATAAGGCGTGTTTAGGGTCCATAGACACGCCACGTTACTACGCCGCAATAGCCACTATGGCCAATATGCTATAAGGTCATGGCCAAATATATAAAATGGGTGCTTATACTTACAGTGTAAGTAATGCTGTTCGCAGTAATAAATAAATAACAACCGCCTTCATTGCATCTCAATTGAAATTTCCTTCTAGAGATTCCTCTGGGAGACGTAATTTGGCCAATTTAAAAAGAAAATGTTCCACAATTGGTGAAAATATCAGCAACATCAAGTTAAGAACCAAAATACAACCAATAAAATCCTAAATAGTCAATGTAATTATTTTAAACTAGAGATCGCGTGGTGGTCGAATTTCGACCATGGTTTTTTCAATGACCAGTATAACTTGACCTGTCACTGTATTGACTTACTTACCATGACAGGTAACCACATATACTGGACGTGTGTAATTTCATTAAACCCGTTTTCACGTAATTTTTAAAGTTGTAAGACATATTGTTTAAAAATTTTAGTTTTTTGCCCTTCCTACTAATATTATAAACGTGAAAGTTTGTGAGGATATATGTATGTATGGATGTTTGTTACTCTTTCACGCCAAAACTACTGAACCGATTGCAATGAAACTTGGTATGTAGATAGCTGGAGACCTAGATAGATTAACATATAGTTTATAACTTTTTATCCCTATATTCCCACGGGATTGAGACTGCGGGTGAAACCGCGGGGTGCTGCTAGTCTTAAATAAACGCGTGAGGTGTCAAACGAAGTTCCTGTCGCTATATATATAAATATATTTAATGGATTGAAGAAATTGTATCAAATAATGGCAAAAATTATAAAAACTCGAAATTGAAATTGAGAAATATCCAAATAATAGTATACAATAATAGTATACAACAACCACAGATAGCGTAAATAAAATAACTGAACTTGCGGTCACCATTTTTCGTTGCACTAACACTTTTTTCCGTCTAGCCCCGATCCGCCGAGCGTCTGAAATGTAACGTGTAACAAGGAACTTCGCTCCTACAAAAATTATTAGTAAAACCTTTATAAATCCACCAAGATCGACACATCTCTTTAAAATACATGGATTTGGAATATCATGAATAAGTAGTTGTTTATATCGTCTCGGCATACCATTTACATTGTATAAACGTTTTCCAAGATTGTATATTTAAGTAACAATGTTATTAATACAAAATTAAATTACATAAATATCTGGGAAGAATTCCAGTCTTTTCGATTAGAGAATGACCTCTGAATGTGAGAGGATGAATGACATTAAACGTGTGTAATGACTATAAATTAAAATTAAAAAAACCCCCGACACAAATTAATAAAAATAGTATAAACGGCCATCTTGGATTTGAAATTTATCATAGTGTACAGTATTCTACTAGTCAAGCCCTTTCATTTGATACCCATATTGAGGGAGTTGTGAAAAAATATGTAATCCGACATTTTGTGGCGGCGGCCATCTTTGATCGAATTTCATCCAACATAGCTAAGAATACTCCTGACTTCACCTTTCAAACAAAAAATCCAAAATCAATCCGTTCATCCGTTCGGGAGCTACGATCACAGACAGACACGTCAAATTTATAACACCCCGTCGTTTTTACGTCGGGGGTTAAAAAAGCCATCGGTCTTCTGAAGGTAAACGATTACCGCAGTTTATAAACACTCACAAGTCGGTAGTCAGTGGTGTTATTTCTGCGTTGAGAACTTAAACGCCTCTAATGTTGTGAAAACTAATCCTGTCGTAACCGACTGAAAAAACGCTAATTAAACGCCATCTTCTGTACAGTACAGTACAGTCTAACGATTACCATTTGGTACCGAAAGCGAAGTACAGAATACATAATAGGAATAGGCCGAAGTCTGCATGGCCCTAAGATCTTAGTCTATAGACGATCGCCACACAAAGGTCAGCAAAGAGTATCTCACTATCAGTTCAACTTGTTCTTCTAAACTAGAGCTTAATACCACTGTCCAAGACGCAGGAATACAACTGTAGTTTTTGGCCGTGATCTTCTACATGGTGTAACTACTTCCCCAGTCTGGTGTCTCCAGTAAAAGCTCTCACTTTTCCATAATTTGTGGAAACCAATCCAATAAGCGCTAAGGTTACCCTAGGCAACTAGAAGATAATATTGCCCCTGACCGTCATAATTATAAGTCTCACGAGTACATAACCAACAGTCCGCCTAAACTCGAGAACTACTGATCCAATTTAATATGTAAATACGCTATAAGGTCAGTTTAATAAACAATTGATTACGATAAGTATTGAATACTAACACATCGAATAATAATCTAATGTTATATGTATGTATAATATTTAAAAAATGGAATGTAAATTATAAATTATATTTCTTGGTCATTATTATTTAGGTGTTAAGTATGTTTATTCGTGTTCCAAGAACCCACAGTATGCAAGCTTTAGTTGTTTGACTCAAGACAGCGCTGTGCGCATAATATTAATATTTTGTGACATATTGTTATAAAATATCGTTGTTATTATTATGTTAAGTAAAAATAAACATATGTTTACACGGTATTTGTAAACAAACCCCCACAATGTATCAAAGTCGTAAAACTTTAACGAGTATTTGATGTGCTTACAATAGTTATTTCAATAATGTAACTGCAATTACTGCGTATACGATAATTTTATTACCTAATGGAAGTAAAAAGTGTTTGCGTTTGTCAGGGTAAATATAATATGTTTTTACGGAATCTTCCCATCGACATTACCATGAAAGATTATTCTTTGGTTTCTTTGATTCACATTCAACGTCCAGAGGACTTCGAAGTATTACTTTTACTTTATAACCAATGGCAGAATTGGAGCAGTAAAATTGTTTTTTGGAGGAAGTTCGTTATCGCACGTTTCACTTCAGGCGTTCGGCCGACGGCGGGTTAGACGTGAAAAAGTATTAGCGCAACGAAAAATACTGACCTCGTTGTTTGTTGTTTGTGGATTTTCCGCGATACTACTGACTGTACTTTGATATTGTTGTATACTAATTATCCATATATTGGTTAGGGCCAATTTCTCATATTTTTATATATAGCGAAGGAAACGCTTCGTTTCAGCCAGGTGTCCCAAAACACCTCACACGTTTTTTTATATTTTTAAGTTGGTAAACAAACAGCCAATACCAAAATAAACTAACCCTCAAAGTCTTTAAGAGTTAATATCCGATATAAATCAATATGGGAACCTAAGATCACTCTGTGTACACCATATTCTTGCAAAATAAAGAAATTGAAATTGATGTAAAGTTATTCGAAGGTTACCTTCGAATAACTTTACAAAGGACAAGTATATTATTATATTATCTAAGTTATTTAATACATATATCTCTGTGGGGCTCGCTCTCGTCGTACAACAATTGTACATGTATATGACTAGGCATTCCCCGCAGTTTCATCTCTTGTCACTGCACTACTCCCAAAGGTCGTAGCGTGATGTTAAATCCTACTAATATTATAAACGTGAAAGTTTGTGAGGATGTATGGATGTTTGTTACTCTTTCACGCAAAAACTACAGAACGGATTGCGATAAAACTTGGTATGTAGACAGGATAGGACCTGGCTTAACACATAATCTGTTTTTTAATCCCCATATTCCCACGGCATTTGGACTTACGCGGGTGAAACCGCGGGGCGCAGCTAGTGGTCTATAAACTTCCTCAAGAATTGGGGTATCAAAATGCAAGAAATTTTCTAATACAACTTTTACATCCTAAAAGACCAGAAACGTGTTTCTTTTTTTTATGGGATAGGGGGCAAAGGAGCAGACGGGTCACCTGATGGTAAGTCATTACCGCCGCTTATGGACACCTGCAACTAAAGTGACAAGTGCGTTGCCGGCCTTAAGTAAGATAGATAGATACTCTTTATTGCACACCATAAATAGGATACAATTAAAAAGAAATACGTTAGAAACAGTAGTACGATGGGCGGCCTTATCGCAATTTGCAATCTCTTACAGGCAACCTTTAGATGGACTATACTAGGAACAGGTAATAAGATGTGCACATTTGTCTTATTAGCACTTGAGTGTACGATCAGGGAAGTAGAAAAAGAAAAAAAATGTTTAATAACTAAATTACTTAATTAAAGTAAACTTAATTAAAGTAAATGCTCTATTACCTACTAGAAATGCAAAACAGCTGAAACGTTTATAAGTTTAAACATGTTTATCGCAGAAATGATAAGACCGATTTGAATAAAAATATTTTTCAGTAAATAAAACGCATTTATTTTCTGAAAAAATCATACGTGTAATCGATTAGTTTCAATATATTCAAAGAAAAAACCAATCGATTTATCGCTCATTCGCTACTTATCAAACATTGTAGTGATGATTTTTTATTGTGGGTTTGTTATTTACCAAAATAATATAATACAATAACTTGTACAAACAAACAACAAAGTAGGCAAAGTCTGTACTATGGTAATCAGACTGCTAAACATACTTATATATTCCTAAATATCTACATACATATTTTAGATAAATTACACCCAGACACAGAACAAATGATCGTGCTCATCACACAATTTTTTTGTCCTGGGTGGTAATCGAACCCGTCGTTGGTTCGATTACCACCCAGGACTCTGGTTCAGCAGTCAGGATCACTAACCACACATACCACCAGCCCAGTCAAAATGTATTTAGGCTGCTCAAAACCCGCCGTGGAAATAAACTTGAAGCGACACAGAGGTCTGGAACATTACAACATTAAGTCTTTAGAGAAAGCGAACAGTTAGTGTGAGATTGTGAGAGAATAATGTACTCTTATGTTCAGTTAGAGCACGGATTCCCAAAGTGGTTGATGTTGATATCACACTGAATTTTTTTTTTTATCTTTACTTTGCGATGTTAATGTTTCTCAAAAAATAATTACCTACTTAAGTATTTTTTTTAAATCTAAAAAAGAATACTAGCAACGTGGGTCACACATTACTAGTATTCTTGTTAACCCCTCCAGCTAAGCTAAATGCTTGTGTTAGGAGTGGGTTCACGACGGTAAAGTACTGTGTGGGGTTCGAACCCGCAACCACTTGATCGCAAGTGCGACGCCTTAGCTTACACTTGACATTTACTGAATTTTATGTCCATTTATTTTGTTAAATGTTGATACGAAAATGATGTCAAGTTTACTCACTTAACCGACCGCAAAGTTTTTAAACTGGTAAGACGCCATAGCCAAATTACTTTAAAAATCCTATCTGTAGTTTTTTTTTCTATTGATAGAAAACGTATCAATAGAAAAAAAACTAGAGATAGGATTTTTAAAGTAATTTGGCTATGGCGTCTGAGGTATCAGTTCATTTTGGAAAAGGGGTCTCTTGTTCAAAACAGTTTGGGAATCCCTGAGTTAGAGGGTTCGAACATCCCGGCAACAGCCAGTTGGAGTTACAGGTATGCGACTTTGACCTGCTCGAGCTACTCCCCAATTAATCTGTAAAGGCAATATTACTTTTATTGCCATCCCTTTTTCAGCTATCTTTCCCCTTGAATATACTCAATTTTGCCATCTTTAATTCTCCTTTGGAGTTCCAGGGGCGAGTGTATGTATGTAATTTATCCCACTAACATTATAAATATGAAAGTTTGAATGGATGGATGGATGGATGGATGTTTGTTCCTTTTTACGCAAAAACCACTGAACTGATTGCGATGAGACCTGAATTAACGCATAGGCTACTTTTTTGCCCGATATTCGGATCGAATCGTTGTAATTTGAAAATTTGATGAAACGAAAAAATCACACTAAAAAGAGATAATCACAATACAATAGGATTTAGCCTTCGAGAGAATGAGATGGAATACAAGTATACAGCACTAAAAAGAGACAAACATATTCATAAATAGGATTTAGCTTGCGAGAGAATGAGATAGAATACAAGTATACAGTGTTTCCTATAATCTTCGTGTGTTAGCACGTGTCTTTGCACCTGCGTACTACGAAGCCTTCAGAAAATGCGCCATAGTGAACGTGGTGTATAATTCACGTGTATCATTTTTGTGCATTTGCGTATTAAAATTCGTTGGTTAATTAATTTAGAAGTTTCACTTCTACCGTGTGAATTGCACACACACACTTTTTGAGCAACATATATAACATTGTGAGCAACTTAAGGTGAATATACTCTTAATGTCAGTTGAAAAGAAAAAAGTAGGTGTCATGTAAGGCGGGAATAAAGTAGTTCACCTTTCTGCTTTAGTACTTCGTCAGCGTTTCGAGATAATGCTGACACTGGGGTCTTACTTCAAGGGCTTCTTGGGAGTGGTTTGAGTACATTGGCCTAAATTTTTTGAGTAGATAAGTTTTGATGGAAATTATATCAGTTTGGCATAATTTATTTCGTGACTAATATTTCGCTATCCGAACAAACTCTATTTCAAGGATACTTGAATTTGTAATTATAGAAATGCTAGATGCATTTCTATAATTATAACAAACTTAGTTCACAAAAGGATAAAACTTAGATGTGTAGGTAAATATCCTAGCTCAGAAAATGTGCAAGGTTATCTGAGACCGCTTACTATAAACGTTATAGTGTACCACGTGACGAACTAGTGCAAAGTGTGATAGCGTTTGTTGATAACTATTGGAACTTGCCGTTCGTAAACATAGTCGTCTGATGCATTCAATGCAGCGCATAAACACACGGGCGAACGTTGAGTGTTTAAACGTGAGCTACAAATTAAATGGTTCATTAAATATTACTGTGACTAATAAATTAATGACTATTAATAAATAAGATGTACCTATTTGTATAATCATTTTTGTAATTACAAAACGTGGACTGACATAGGACACTAGGACTGAAGCATACGCGTTCTTTTTTTAAATGGCTTCAAAAAGTTGGATTTTTTTTTGTCATTTCTGAACCAATTTAAATAATACTTTTTTAATTGAATGGGTTGTACTCAAGGTTGGTCACATTTCAATTTGAAGAAAATATTCCACCTTTAAGGGTGGAAAATTAAGGGATGACGAATACAGCTTACTGCAATTTATCATGATTTTGGCGCGGTGCCGCTTAAAAAAAAGTAAATTATCATTGTATTGGGATGATTTAAACTTGGTTCTTTCGTACTTCTACGTAAAGGTGTATATACACCTATTTTTATACCGGTAAGCTTTCAGAACAAGCATACAGCCCTCGTGGTGGAAATGGAATGGCCACTGTAGCCTGCTAGACGTTTAAAACAACTTTGACATTTTGTTTGTTTGCTTGAACGCGCTAATCTCGGGAACTACTGGTTCAAATTAAAAAAATATTTTAGTGTTGGATAGCCCATTTATCGAGGAAGGCCATAAAACATCCCGCTACGACCCTTAGCAGCAGAACAGTGACCATAAATGCAAGTGAAACTGAATTGTCCTGAAACTTCTCTAAATTATTAAAACTGTTATTATTATTTGCTTCTTACAGCCAAGTTAAAAATACGGATGTTTTTAGGATTTAGCAAACATTTAAATAAATTTACATCAATAATACATTCTGGACACTTAACGTAAAAATGTAGCGTACATTAAACAACTGTGAATTAGCAAATAAATGTTGAGAAATCAGCCATCAGTTGGTATTACGATAACCGATGAACGTGGATGATATGAAAACGCCTTATAATTTTATTATTAATACAGCGTGTAAGTATCACCGTCGCAAATAATTTACAAAAACGTCTTTCTTTGGATACTTATCACAATGCAAAATTCAGTTTATCATAAAATTGCGAGATTAAGAATTTACAGTCTATAGTTCGATTTTCCGCTACGCAATATAACGTAGCACCCGTACTGTGCGGTACGGTGAATGACCTTCAGCGCCCGGCGGCGTCGAAGCAGCTGATTCCATAAATGTTGTTGATTTGATTACATTGCAGTTATTGGCTGTATGGGCTATTTACTGTTTTTTTTTTTGGTAAAATGTTCTGTTTACTCATAGTGACATCACTTTTAAGCAAAAAACTGAAAAATAAAAAATTCCGGCAGAAATTTCCAATGATTTTCCACTCAGAATGATGATCTGAATACACTATTTCAGGAGTCGGTACGGTGTCACTTACAGCCTGTATAATTAAACATGTCCTTCACTCTTGTGCTCTTAACCAAATTGGAAGCTTGACATAAATCTTTTATTTTAACGTAGCAAAGGTCTATCCCTGCTATACCAATGTCAAATAAATTAACCTTTCAACCGGCAAAATAATTTATCAAATAGATTTAATGTCTCTCAAAATTACCCTGCATATAATGCACACCTACTCATATTTATAAAATTAACACTATTTCTTTATAATATGAAAGTACACACATTTAGATTAAGAGTACTGTAATTAAAGAATATTTCTTAGACGTGTTAGAGTTTTTGATAAAATCCATAAAAAGTAACTTAAAATTTATAGATTTTCTCAAAAATTGAGTGCATAGTTCTAAAATAAAAAATAGGTACGATTTAAAATCTTTAAGTTTACACGTCTGTTACGTCACGTCACATCTGCTTTTATGAGAAACCGAAATAAAAATACCTGGAAATTCAAACGGTCATAACTTGTAAACGGATAGCTTCTTTTTTCAAAATTTTTATTGTAGCTACATGCTAGAGTCATACCTTTTCAGTGATTTAAGTAAGTGTTCTATTTTCAAATGCAGGGTGCATTTGAAAATAGAACACTTATAGATTCACACATTAAACTCCCAAGATCTCTCGGTAACAATAAGAGAAGAACAAACGATATCAAGAGACACTGCATAATAATATTGAACCGTATGAGATTCAATATTAAATCCAAGTGATTTATGCCAACAACTCCGTCATGCCGGCGCCCACGTATATCCCATATATTTTTATCAAATGCATATACTATAATACTTATACCTTGTTACGTAATTCAAGGATACATTATTAAGTGCAGTTGCAAAACAATAAAGTATTACTACCTACTGTAATCGGAATAAAACCCGTTTATAATATTACGAAGTGGTGTATTCTCTTCAAATCAAATCATTTAATCTTGCGATAAATGGGTCTTAGTCATTCTTAGATAAAGTTAAAGTTAGTACATAGGTACATTGTGTGTGTGTGTGTCTTGTTTCGGTTTATTCAATAACGTCTAAAGATTCTATCAGAAATCGTGACCCTTCCGTATTTTCTGTTTTTTTATCGACAAACAGGTCCCCTGGAGAAAAAGAAGTATTAAGAAGTAAACAAGTAAAAGCAGAAACATTTTTGTTACGAAGGGTTTTTATGGCAACCAAAAACCCAGTTTAGAAGAAAAGCCATAGTTTGATAGAAATACAAGTATTTCTTCGATGCTCAGTTTTTCATTAATAATAACTCTATTACGACTATTTAGACTATGGTTTAAAACACATTTTACAGAAGAAAAAGTAGATATGATACAATATGTACCTAATATTATTATATATTTTATTATTGTTGAATATGAAGAAGAAAAGGTCATCCACAAGGTGATCGTTTCTCATTAGACAGACGGGCATTAGTGGAATTCGGAAAATGCATTTCATTCAAAATATAATCTATTACGTCACATGTGCAGTTGAGTCAATAGATTACCGAATACAACTACCAGTTCATACATAATTCTGTTCATGCGCATGGAGTTACGATCATCGCAGCCATATTGAATGGCAGCCAACTGTTCTATGACAACTATCTTTAAATGTACATTCATGACGTAAAATCATCTAGGTTCAATTGTAAAAAGTCAGAATAAGATTTAGATTTGGGAAATTATATAAATCCTCTCGAGGAAAAGTATGCTATATATGCATAATTAGGCCTGCCGACACTTAAATTGCCGACTTCGGACAAAAACTTAAAAAACTCCGGAAACATGGGTGAAACCGAGATTCTTTCCCGGACACCTTAAAAAAAATCGCCGATTCCATTTAAATTTTTAGCTTGTTAACGGTTCATCTAACAATTATGTTTGTCCCCTGGCACAGAGTGTCCAAACAGGTGTGAAAACCCCGGACGCTCCCCGGACGCCCTCTAAACTAGGACAAATCCGGGGAAACCCGGACGGATGGCAGCCCTATGTAAAATGTACTTATTGTGTTACTCTTCAATTATGTTAACCCTTCTTCGTTACAGACATTGAATGAAACATCTGACTTAAATAACAAGGTCTAAGTTTTATTAGAACGCAAATTTCTGTGGCTACAGCTATAGCCACAAAAGAATACGAACACAAGTGGCACGTAATGATATTCAATAAAAAAATCGTCGAAATTGCAAAGGACGATTTCTGTGAGCAACATTGAACTACGTGTGAGGAACGTTGCGGGTCTCATACAAGGGCTTGGACCGCACAATTCCGACCTAGGAAATACCGCCTCCCGGCAAAAAAAGTGTCATAATACAAAAACAGCTATTTCGAGAAAACACGACTTTTATGCCGGTGAATTGAACAAAACAGGTCAGTGATAACGAGCTAATAACGATGTTTTTACAGCTGACCAAATGCAGTATTTGCTATTCAATGCTATAAAAATGTTAAAACATACCTAACATATGATATGACACTTTTTTTGCCGGGAGGCAATATAGTCTACATTGGGATCTTGCGGCAAAACTTGGTAGACTACTGTACTAGCAGTAAGCTGAATGTGTTTCTTATCTCTTGACTAAATAAAATTATGGTTTAAAAAACTAAAAAACACGCTTTTATAGAAAATTCAACTAAAAAAAATTAAAAAATTAATCGAATTATTGCATTGTCATCGGTCTTTGACACGTGTGCAAAATTTGAATGAAATCTGGCCGTTTAAAGTGCGTCAAAATCACGCCCAAAGGAGTCGGTTACAAACATACAAGTGAAGCTAATATAAAGCGTGTAAAAAGAAACCTGGAGATAAACAATTTACGTACAATGTTAATAATACGCGTTGTTTTGTCAATTGCTAAAAAGATTATACTTTTTCTCGATAAGTGTCTCTCTTATTGTATAGATTACAGAATAGAATACAAATAAACTTTATTGTACACAAACAAAAATGTTTTCACAAGAAATACATCAGGTGAATATGTACAAAGGGCGGCCTTTTCACTGAAAACAATTTCTTCCATGCAACCTTTGGATGGACAAATAGACAATAAATAGATGAAATCAGTAGTTGGAGTAGTTTTGGTGTGAAGTAAGTACTATTGGAGATATTTTTATTTTTAAAGAATCATAACATACGTAAATAGCATATATCATTTGATATGGATAAAAGTAAATAATAAAATAATTAAACATATATATATGTATATGCAGTCAGTCCTAACAATACATATATACAACCTGTGTAAACATATACACATAGATAATATATACAAACATACATATATAAATATATAATATTGATACAGAAATTACAGATGTACACAACCAGAGTCGAATACAAATTTTACATACGATAAGTGGTAAAATCTGTAGGTACTACGTAATATATAAGGTGAAGAACTTTTTGTTTGATTGTTTGTTTATTTAAACGCTCCTATCTCTGGAACAATCAGTCAGATTTAAATAATTATTTTTGTATGTGATAGATTATTTATTGAGGAAGGTTACAAGCTATGTAACATCACGCTGTAAGCCTTAGGAACGGAGCAGTGACCACAAACGCGGGTGAAACTGCAGAGAACGGTTACTTTCAAATAATATAATTATAGTTTAAAAAACTTAAAAACATGCTTTTATAGAAAATTCAACTAAAAAAAATAAAAAATTTAATCGAATTATTGCATTGCAAAATTTGAATGAAATCTGGGCGTTTAAAGTGGGTCAAAATCGCGCCCAAAAGAGTCGGTTACAAACATACAAGTGAAGCTAATAAACAGCGTGTAATAAAGATGCTTACCTCAGTGTTATATTCCCTCCAGGGTGAGATTTGTGTCTCTGTCTCCCTGGACGATACGAACAAGATAGTGTTCTGAGGCCGTAATGCTCGCAAGAATCGAACCAGCGTCGCGCCAACCACCGCCACATCTTCAGGACACGCTCCCACTGATGACCTGATGACTGACTTAGACTCTGATCTGTTGAAAAAAAAAACATTATTTACTTTTATCTAGCTCATTGATCCCGTGGCAGAAGTATGCGTACACCTGATTTTAATTCGATTGTTTGATTTTCATGCATTGTGGAATCTTGTAACTTGCCCGGTAGACAGCAAAAGACTCAACCACTGTTACTTTGGACCAATATCTTGCAATTTGCATGTTTAACATGGAGGACAGGGATGTCCCCAACGGCGTCATAAAAAAACATCTGTTTGTTCCAAAATTGTTGTAAAAATTGTGGTGAAATTTGTTGAAATATAGATTACCTGTATATCTGGCTTTGCCCAGACGTGTACGAAAGTCCAGTACACCTGGTAGCATGTGTAGGCAGTACGTCTCTCGTCAAGTAATCTTCTATCCATTGTAGAGCTCTGCCAGATCCATTGTAGTCGCAGTACACAACTGGATAACAAAAGAAAATTTGTCGTTAGAAATTATTTGAAAATAATTTTCCAGGATTTAGGGCACATCAGATTTCTGTTCAGATTTGGAACACCTAACTGGGCCAGTACTAGCGTAGTCTTGCCTTTTTCTTTCTTGCTTTTCTTAGCTCTAAGTTTCATACCATAACTCATCTCCCATGCCACAGAAATGAATTCCAGGCTTATTTTAAATCCAATTACCAATTGAAACGCCATCGTCAGTAATTTGATTTTAATCAAGTTCTTCCCTAAATAGTCTGCTGTAAGCTTGACAAACCAAGTACTGCGCTCAATTGTTCGTTGGCAGATCCTGAATGCAGCTTGCATTTAGGATCTGCAGGCAATGGGCAGTCGCAGCTTAAAGAACTTAGTGACTACTTGAATCAGTAATTAGACAATCTGATTCTATTCTTATATATGTATACTAGCAACCCGGCTTCGCACACTGGCAGCGGAGACATCTTCAACAATCATCATTATACTTCAACTAATTGAGCAATACCAAGCGCTGCGTAGGGGCGCTATGACGCCAGGAGAGAAATATTTTTTTCAAATTGTATTCGAGAGAGTTTAGTACCCTAAAATTTGCCTAAGGGCGCCACATGTACTAAGGCCGCCACTGTGAACAGACAGACAGACAGACGCGGCGGGGGACTTTGTTTTATAATATGTAGTGATTATTAAAATAACGTAAACTTCTGTATGTTATCGCTTGTAGTTGCTATTAAGTATCTCTAGAGTTTTGCGTGACAAATAACATTATATCAAGATGTTATTTCATATGGTCACGCAAGTTATAATAAAGATAAAGATCTTGGTTATTTCCATTTTTTATGTAAAGAGAGTTACCGTATGCAAAGCATTACTTACATATTGCATATCTTGTAATTATTACTTTCAAGGTATATTAGCGAAGAAGAATATTTCCGCAAATAATAATAATAACTTGACACATTTCTTATACGGCCGTCTGATTCCAAACTAGGCAGAACCTGTACTATGGTAACCAGACTGCTGATAAACATACTTACTTCTATATTTCTAAATACATATCTACATATTATAGATAAATTACACCCAGACACAGAATTATATGTCCTGGGTGGGAATCGAATCCACGATCTCTGGCTCAGCAGTCATCATCACTAACCACTAGAACAACGGGACAGGCTACAGTTTAGTTTAGAGAATTTTATTTACCATATAAAAAAACTAGCTGCGCCCCGCGGTTTCACCCGCGTAAGTCCCGATCCCGTGGGAATATCGGGATAAAAAGTAGCCTACATGTTAATACAGGTCTCCAGCTATCTACATACCAAGTTTCATCCCAATCGGTTTTGTAGTTTTTGCGTGAAAGAGTAACAAACATCCATCCATCCATCCATACTCACAAACTTTCACCTTTATAATATTAGTAAGATAAAAAGCCTAAAATTGTTAAAGTACAAAGAACTAATTTTTTTTTAACTGTATTTCATTCTGGGTGTAATTTATCTATAATATGTATGTATTTAATAATGTATGTTATTAGCAGTCTGGCTACCATAGTACAGGCTCTGCCTAGTTTGGGATCAGATGGCCGTGTGTGAGATGTCTCAAGTTATTATTATTATGACTACTTATGACCTGAATACGCAACATGTAAACATAATTTGATAACAATATAATCATGATCATAACACGAGGTCGTTGGCCTCCAGTGCCAATGTCAAACTGTCTAGTCCCTAACAAAGGCATAGTTGTAAAAGATACCATCGATAATAACCTCGATTCAATGCAAATTTATGTAAGTATATACATATATGAAACACTAGCCATACTCCGCAGTTTCGCCCACGTTTATGGTCACTGCTTCACTCCTAAAGGTCGTAGCGTTATGTTATCAATACAAATAAATAAAATTGAAATGTCTGTTTGTAATGTGAATGTCAAAATAATAGTTTTTTTTTAAAGTTAATTGCACGATACCTATGCCTAAAAATCAGTTTTTAAATGTTTGTTCCGGCTAAATTCCGGAACGGGTAGACCACGTGGATTGCCACGGGACTTTCATTGTATATAGCTAGTATTATAAGAAGTAACTTAGGCTGCTCTTATATTTTGGAAAAATAATTAGGGTTCTGTGTAAATATGTATAAACTATAATCTTTCTCAAAAAATGTTTTATCAAATTAAAAAAAAATATTGAAATCTGACTAAAAGTTTCAGAAATTAGTACGTTAAAGCTACAAGTCGGGCGGGGTCGACTAATCATGCCAAAACTTCAGTGGGCTGCCGAGTGCCGCGTTCCGGCCGCAACCTGAATTGCGACTTTATTGTGTCGGAGCAAGAGGCGCTATTCATTTAAATGATTTTACAGAGTGAGATTTCTCCCGATACTTTTATTTATTTTGTGGTTCAACCAAAAAACAAATTGTGTATTTTACTTGTGATATATTACTTATATGTATGGCACGAGTTTTTGCCCGCGACTTCACTCGCGTGAATGTATGTTTATCAGTCAAGTCATCCATCGGGAATCGGGAATAATAATTTTTTGTTAGATAAAAATATATCATTCTCTGTATCCCTGACAACCTGTATGAAAAATTTCATCATAATCGGTTGAGCAGTTAAGGCGTGAAAGCGTTACAAACAAATAAATAAACAAACTCACTCTCGCATTTATAATCCTACTAATATTATAAACGTGAGAGTTTGTAAGGATGTATGGATGTTTGTTACTCTTTTACGCAAAAACGACTGAACTGATTGCGATGAAACTTGGTATGTATATAGCTGGAGACCTGGATTAATACATACGCTACTTTTTATCCCGATATTCCCATGACACTGGGACTTACGCGGGTGAAATCGCGGGGCACAGCTAGTATAATTTAAGTTAGGATATGCATATTTTATTTGTGTGTTCATAAGGAACATTTAACTAGGTTGAACTTGATAGTTATTGCTGGTGGTGACTTCATTTCCTGACAAGTCTAGACATTAAAAATGGATATCCTTCGTAAAAAAAAAATATGTAAATTAACGATTCAATTATAGAGCTATAAAATAGATCCTCGATTAAATCATGGGCTTCACATGTCGACTCACTAAATGTCCGCGGAATAAAAAACTTGAACTTCAATTGTTGCACTTCTCAAAATGAGCATTGCGCAAAATGAGCATTTCGGAAATTGAGCACATTTTATTATATAAAATTATTTAAAAATAAAATGTCCTTATACTTTTGATAATCATATATCAGAACCTACTTAGGAATGAATAAAAGTGAAATTGTTTTTTTTTATTTTCAGTAGAAAAAGAAACTGCATTGTTGTTTTTTATTCATTTAACTTTACTCAATAAATATAATAAAACATCATGTTTCATGATGAGATGAGATTTTTTTAACAACTGATATGAACATGAAACAAAGAAATTAAAGTAAAATTAAAAATAAATTTGTCCTACTAAAATCATATTCCGCTGATTACCAAACTTAAATTCAGGCCGCAAAGATAAATACAATCAATATACCAGACACATTCTGCTCGCAATATTGAAATATAATAATTAATTTTCCAGATAAATTTACAGGGAGATAATAAGCGAGTGACATGTTGAATTGTTGACACAGAGCGTTGGACGTATAAGGAAATATACTTACCTAACACTGAGGGAACATAGATAATAAAGACACAGGACGGTATGGCAACCGGCTTAAAAATATTGTACTTTAGATCTCTTTCTTCTCGTTATGAATACGACATAATAAAGTAATGATAAAGGTGAAATTAAGTATTATTACGAAGATTATGCAAAGAAATAATAATACATATTTTTTAATTTAAAAGAAAACCAATAAGAGATGAATTTAATTTCACCCTGTACCAGCAAGTAAGTTCACAGCTGAATTTAATGATCTGATCGCATCTCAGTACTACCTAAAGTCGTCGTGTCCGTTTACATCCAGTCCAACGCGCTCCGACGGGGCCCGTTCGATGTGAATCGTACTTTAAAAAGTACTAGCGCCAAGCGCGGAACGCGATGCGACTGTGTGACATTTTCTTTACAACTTGCTTACGCTATAATCATCTATCTGCCCCAGTCTTTAGTGATTAGTGCGATTGAGTATTGTTCCTACAGGCTGATTTAGAGATGGGTCAGCGATTATATAATAAAAATATTTTTAACAAAAAATTAAACCGACGAAATAACTAAAAAGCAATAAATAAATAAACCTCTTTAAGTCTTGAGCTTATTTACATAAACTATCAAATTTAATATTAACTTATTTTGAGTCGGCGCTAAACAACAAACTGATTAATTATCTAAATTTTATATGTACCTACGTAGAAATGGACATGGCTATACGTAGGTAATTCATCATTTTATTATTTGGCGCCGACTCAAAATAAGTTAATGTAAAATTTGATAGTTTATGTAAATAAGCTCAAGACTTAAGAGGTTTATTTATTTATTGCTTTTTAGTTATTTCGTCGGTTTAATTTTTTGTTAAAAAGTTTTTTATTTGATGATTTTTTTCATCATCAGCTCAGCTACATGATATGATGATTTCTGAACGCAAATACCTGATAAAGTAATGAAAAGTAAACAAAAACACTATTCGTTCCTCCAATTTTCGAGGGTTTCTCTCAATTTTATAAGGATCCCATGATCAGATCCTGACTTCCTTGACATGGAACCACCCTTGAGGTGTACCCTTTCTAACAAAAAAAGAATAATCAAAATCGGTTCATAAATAACGGAGAGAAGGCTGAACAAATCTAAAAAAAAAAAAAAATATATGTATCGAATTGAGAACCTCCTTTTTTTTAGTCGGTTAGAAACAAAGTCCCTCGCCGCGTCTTTCTGTCTGTCTGTCCGCGATAAACTGTAAAACTACTGAACGGATTTTCTTGCAATTTTACTTAGACAGAGTGATTCATGAGGAAGGTTTAGGTGTATAATTTGTTAAGATTTTGCGTAAATTGATTGAAATATGTTGATGATTGTTGAAGATGTCTCTGTTACCCGTGCGAAGCCGGGGCGGGTTGCTAGTGTTTAATAAATATTAATACCACTCAAAGAAGTTCCAATATATCAAATATCTATACTAATACGTGAAGAGATTTCTATGTATGCATTTTTAAGACTTTAATTCTTTATGTCGAGACCAAACCTAGTCGGGCTTACGCACTCATATGTATTTTGTGGAGGGGGGAGGGAGGGGGATTGTATAAAACGAGTTATCTACAAATAACAAACGAATAAAATTACAAACACATAACCAGGGCTGCCAGATTGTATAATTGGATACAAAATTCGTATAATTCGGTTATCTTATGTATCCTGTTTGTATAGTAGATTACATTGTATAGTTGGATACTATGTCATTACTGATGTAATAGCGTAATGAGTGCGTACATACACATGGTAAACTGTTAAGTCCTTATACGTTAAACATAAAACACCTATTATTGAAATACCCAAAGAGTGCCGTAATATAATTGTACAACACTGATTTTGTATAATAGTACGTGATTTTTATAAGTTCTGAGACTCGGCAGTATAAAATAAGTTGTCCTTACTGACAGCCCTGGACATAACACATGGTCAGTAGCTCACATCTACATAATATATTTATTAATTAATCTAAATAGCCTTGCTCTTGATTTGTCACGACTAATAAACAGTCCACATAACACTCGATATAGCTTGTAATAGTACTATTATTTTAATCGTGTAAAATCTAGTACTTACAACAAATGACTTAGGTAACTTCCTGATGGGCGAGAGACTTGAACTAAGCTCAGAATTAGATGACAATGCAAGAAAATGAACATAAAAAAAATTAAATGACTTAGATGATTGTTGCATTAATAATTAAACTCACAATGACTGGCCTGTTGGTCTAGTGGTTAGTGACCCTGACCGCTATGCTTATACGTCGGGGGTTCGATTCCCACTTTGCTACTATTAGTTTGGGTGTTCTTTGTGTCCGTTGTTTCTATGTTAAAAGTCCCCCGCAACACTGGAGTAATTCCTAATTCGGGAGTTGTCTTTTAAAAAAGGAAAAATAAAAAAAAATAATGTCCGCGCCACATGTTGTTTCTCATCATCATTCATGTGTATAAAGTTTTAAATTTATTCCGTTTTAAAAATGGAAAATTACTCGTCAATAAGTAAATTAAAAACTTTTTAATTAGTACTTATTTAATATTTAATAATTATTTGTAAGCTGTATGTTAGTTTTGCTATTCTTTAAAGAATATTGTATCTGTTCTGTCTTCTAGCTATGCTCAGTTTACATACATTATGTTGTTACAAGGTTTATGACAAAAATATGAGTTAAACACGTGTGTAACCGATGTTAGACTAAACAATAAATAAACGTAAAGTCATCGAAATGAAACAAAGTGCAGAAGTTTCCTTATTATTATTGTCGTATTATTATTTTGCTGTTGTTTTTAATTTACATCCTATTAGTGCTATTGTTATTGTAATAACGTAAATAATGCACTTACGTTATATAATTATAAATACTAGAGATCGTTGATGGTCGATATTCGACCACAATTCATTAAGTATTAAATGTATTGTATTAATTATTATTTATTATATTATAACTTGAACTGTCTATACAATAAAATTATAGACGTGTCATGTACAAATATCAATACAAATAATTAAATTTCAAGTGTCTGTTTGTACTGTCAAAATAATAGTTTTTTTTAAGCTCATACAGTTGTTTGGACGGTTTAAAGGGTAACAAACGGGATCCTATTATTAAGCCTCCGCTGTCTGTCTGTCTGTCTGTCAGCGGGTTGTATCTCATGATCCGTAATAGGTAAACAGTTAAAATTTTCACAGAATGTGTATTTCTGTTGCCGCTATAATAACAAATAATAAATTAAAAATTAAAGGGGCTCCTCTACTTTTTTTTTTTTTTTTTTTTTTTTTCGTGTGGAAACCCCCACGGGTCATCACCTCACCGGAGCTAACGGTGAGGTGGTATGTCGGAATCGAACCGACTAAAACCACACGGTGTTCCGTCACAAGTGGGTCTATTGCAAGGGACCCGGGATACCCTAAGAAGGAAGCCTCCGGGAACCCCTGCAGACCTTGGCCGCCTCTTGATCAACAGGCGGCCACACCGTGGTGTACGGGGGGCCTTGCCACCCTCCGATTTGGAGACGCGCGCTCGGAACACGTCGCGCCACCGTCTCAGGCCTGCTTCTGCCAGGGTAATGGACAGCCCCATCCGTCACCCCCAGGCCAGCGCTCATGGAGGCCGGAGGTCGTTCTGCGCTCTCCGGCGCCTGGTGCGTCTACTGCGGGACGGGAGAGTACTCGTTCTCTCCCGTACCCTTTCCGCCGCCTCTTTAGCCATCATCACTTCCTCGCAAAATGAGGCTGCGGAATTCCACGCACTCTCGCTTTGGACCATGGACAGAACCATGGTGTCCAGCGAGAGGCTTCCCACACCGATAGCCGTCGCGAGGTCGTGGCGCTGTTGCATCCACGCTGAGCACTCCACAAGAGTGTGGAGTGCAGTGTCCTCGCGACTGCCTCCGCAGTGGTGGCACGCAGACGTTGGCTCCCGGCCTATACGACACAGGTACTTGCCGAAACAGCCGTGTCCAGTGAGTATCTGCGTCAGCCAAAGGGGCTCCTCTACTAGAAACGTATTTTTTCCTTCCTTCATGCGCGAGTCCGACTCGCACTTGGCCGGTTTTTTCTACTACTTTCTACTTATTTTTTCGCTCCGAATCATCTCATAGAGTCAGAAATATTACGCATAATTGTTCATCGGTCTTTCGCTCGTTCTTGAGTTGATTTATGAGGCATATAGAATTATGACCTAACAAAATTACAAAATTGATTAACAAATTTGTCACGTGCGTTCTTAGACATAACATTTAAGCATAGCGTATTATGTCACTTTGCTATAAACTTAGAATAATATAAAACAACTCTGAGAGCACAGCTATTTTATGTCGAATCGGAAATATTGAGTTACAAATTCTTCAAGTCGTTCTAATAAGCAATATTAAAATGCTTACAACTTCGACATTTTCAACGAATTCTGATTATTGTATTTTGTGGACTGTGTATACATTTTTATAAAATATGCATGAATGCACGAAAGAAGCATATGAGTAGGTAATTGTGTCGTAAGACTGAGAAGTGATGTATTAAATGTCTCAAGTAATATTAAAGGAACAATCGTTTCTTTACTCAGACAGCGTGACAATTGTTCAACTACTACCTTAATTACTGAACAAACAACCTTTTTTTAACCGACGAAAAAAAAGGAGGTTCTCAATTCGACCGTATAGGTATATATATATATTTTTTTTAGGTTTGTTCAGCCCTCTCTCCGTCATTTATGAAGCGATTTTGATTATTCTTTTTTTTGTTAGATAGGGTATACTTCAAGGGTGGTCCCATGTCAAGGAAGTTAGGATCTGATGATGGGATCCTGATAATATTGAGAGAAACTCAATTTTCGAGAGGTTCTCTCTTAAATATATGTAAATAAGCTCAAGACTTAAGAGGTTTATTTATTTTTTGCTTTTTAATTCTTTTCGTCGGTTTAATTTTTTGTTAAAAAGATTTTTATATAGTTTTGTGTTCAAAAGGAGAGATTCTTACTATTCTGCTTCTGTTTTGTTCTCTCTGTATGTATATATTATGTTTACTTGAATAAGAATACTAAATCAATCAAATCAATAAGAATACTAATTCATCGGATGTGTGTGAGTCTGACTCGCACTTGACCATTATTTTTTTTTACGGATATGTTAAAATCTTTGTAATATATTCATATAACTCGTGTATTTTATTAGGTTCGTGAAATTATTTATATTTATTAAATACAAAATTAATAAACTATCAAATTTTATATTAACTTATTTTGAGTCGGCGCCAAATAATAAAATGATGAATTACCTACGTATAGCCATGTCCATTTCTACGTAGGTACATATAAAATTTAGATAATTAATCAGTTTGTTGTTTGGCGCCGACTCAAAATAAGTTAATATTAAATTTGATAGTTTATGTAAATAAGCTCAAGACTTAAGAGGTTTATTTATTTATTGCTTTTTAGTTATTTCGTCGGTTTAATTTTTTGTTATAAAGATTTTTATAAAATATGTAGTGATGAGAAACTTAGACGCAAAAACAGTCCTAGAACTCTAGATCTAACCCCTATGAGGTGATCAAACCTTCACTACAATAAAGATTTAAAAAAAACATCCCAGATTTTCGAAACCACAAAAAAAAATTGGATAATTAAAAAAGAACACGAAGCAGTTCTCAAAGAAAGGTAAACAAGCTTATCGTTATCAGTAATGACGTTCCATTGTTTTGTTTTTCTACCGTACCTAAATATTTAATCAGCATGGCTATCACAATGATGTAATACACTACGCGGCGAATAGCAGGTTGTACTATGTGAGCCTACCTTTACGTTCAATACCGTTGCGTTATCGGCCTAGCTCACGTGTTTCAGCACGCCTGATATTAGGAATGTGGCGCCATTTTCTGATTGAATGCATAATGCATTTAAGACGCATATTTTATGTACTATTGCAAAATTGTATTGTTGTTGTCGAATACGGAGTTACGTGGGTAGGAGTGTTGAAGTCGTTTTTGGGTTTATTTATCGCTTCCTGTCTGATTCTACGTTTGAATAGATAGGTTTTTAGATGCCTTAGAATAAATTTAATCCTTAGAAATATTATAAATGCAAATGTAACTCTGTCTGTCTATCTGCCTGTCGCCCTTTCACGCCAAAACTAATGAACCGATTTAAATGAAATTTGGTACACAGATAGTCTAGAGCCTGAGAAAGGACATATGCTACTTTTTAATGCGAAAAAAGGGGTGTAAGGGGTTGAAAGGCGGGGATGAAAAGTTATATTGTAAAGTTATGTTATATATAAATTGTATGGAAGTATCGTCATATTTAGAGCTAGAAGCTTGAAACTTATTTTTTAGGCTGTTGATTCGATATAAATACACTATTCCACGCGGACGAAGTCGCGGGCACAGCTAATTTGATTATATATGGCTAATTTGTTTAAAATTGTACCTACATTGCGCTAACTAAATTCAGTAATTCAGTCATTGTTTTATTCCATAGTACATTATTATTCCACAATGATTTTGCGAGTCAGACTCGCGCATGAAGGGTTCGAAGGGTTCCGCAGCATTGCCAGCAAAAAAACACGTTATTAGATGGGTAACCCTCTGTAATGTTTGATTTATTTTTATTATTTGATGTTATAGCGGCAACACAAATACAAATTCTGTGAAAATTTCAACTGTTTGCCTATTTCGGACAAGGAGATACAGCCCGCTGAAAGACAGACGGACGGACGGACAGCGGAGGCTTAGTAATAGAGTCCCATTGGTACCCTTCAGGTACGGAACTCTTCAAAGGAGCCCTTATATGATCACTTTGTTGTCCGTCTGTCTATCTATATGTGTGTCAAGACCCTTTTTCTCAGAAACCCGTGGACGTATCAAGTTGAAATAAATACCAAATACCTATGTCTGCAATCCCTTGAAGCTGTAAAAAAATCAAGTTTCTAAGTCAACGCAGTCAAAAGATACGGAAAGGAATACATATATAGTTTGTATGCAGTATGTTATCTGTGGAACTACTGACCTGATTCTAAATAAAACTATTTAATAAGAAGCTTAATAATAATAAATAATAAAAATAACAGGCCATATTATTTTGTGTTAATAACAAGTTTTCAGTTCGACATTTCATCATTTGTAAATCAAGACCCAAGAAAAATTTCTGTTTCCATAATTTATCAGAAAGTATTGTGCCCTTGTGTAATGATTGTTGAAATAACGGAACGTCTCGTTAATTAGATTGGTTTGTTAGTCCCGATCCTAAGGTTCGACTCCCAAGTCAAGCAACTTGTTGAGGTGTACCTATGGGTTTTTCTGTTTAAAATTTCTCAGAAGCATGCCTCGGTATTAATCAAAATAGAATATTTTACAGGTAAATACATAATAATAGCGTAAAAGTAATCGAAGATCGAACAACCAGCAACAACCAATAGCCAGAAAACTAGTGTAAAAACGAATTAAACACATCTTAAACGGCATCCACACGATACAATTTTACTACCGGATCAGATTTGTGATTGAATTGTCTTACGAACAGATTGTTTTACGACAGAACTAAATTGCCAATTTTCATTTGATTTTATTTTCTTGCTTTTATTTCCTTCAGGGGCAGCCCTTTCGCGTGATTACGTACCGCGCGGCTGTAGGTAATTATTTAAAGGACAGCGCCGAGTCACCACATTGAATAAATAATATTACCGTGACATTGCTAACAAGTCTAACAACACATCATAATTATTTCTATATTCATTTTTTAAATAAATTAATTAATTTATAAAACATTAATTGAAATAATAGATGTACATATTGTACATATCAATGCATCCAATTATTTAATATTCATTTTATAATGAATTATAAAATTGTTATTACACTATTATTTTATAAAATACCGATGCACATGGAAAGCAACGCGCCTAGTTTTCTTTTAAATAACACAATTTATAACACGTTTATTTAATTAACGAGTGTACATAGATAGTCCTGCATTTAATAATTGAAATTTACAAGTTATAAACTATAAAATGAAACTGATTGTAGTATACTTTTAAATAAATTAAATCCCAACACATTTATTAAATGTGTTCATATGAAATAATTGAATGCATAAATAATTGTCTATTAGATTGATTATTTTGATACATTTTTTTTTTCATATCATAACACATTATGAAAATACATATAAATGTAATTGTAATGATCCATTGTTTTCAATATTATTGATTTGTAGAAAACGTAATAGACATTATATTGGAATGAAATAAAAACAACCAATATTTATTAATCTTTTCGTCTTTTTGAAGTAAAAACTTCTTTAGCAGCGTTGTGCACTTTTTGGGATGGGTAAAAAAATGTAAAACTCGCATCAGGACACGACCTGATCGAAAATTCGTAAAACGGAGCCGAGATTCTTATATTTAAAAAATATTTTTACGCTATCTGTGGATTCTGCGCGATACTACTGTAATTTGATATTTACTTATGTATTAGATGGTATAGACCCACGAGAGGGCGCTAATCTAAACATTGAGTTTTATCAGCTCCTTATTAATTAATCTTTAAAAAATGTGTTTTCACTTATGACGTGCAGTCCTACGACTGACAGGTTTTTTAGGATATTTTCGACTAAAATGTAAATGTAAGCATAAATAAATTACTAAAATATCAACAGGTTAAATCATAATTATTCAAGACACAAAATCAGAAGTATAACTTATTATACCTACTGTGAATTATTATTTATATAAATACTACTTTTGTAGAAACAAGTTTTGTTTTGATATCAACTGTGCTGTTCAGAAACAAACGTAAATAAAAACGAATTGAAAACCTTTAAAAGAACTCCAGTCTAGGGTTACCCTAGGTACACGTGACAGCACTCGTGTTGTGAACTTTTCTAGACACCGGTAACCACTTACAATCAGGACGCACTAGCTTTTTCAATCAATTCAGAGCCGTCTCGGGAGCAGTACTTTTTGCCTTATGGAAGGTATCCTATCTCCTTTTACTGTATCGATCTGATCGGCTGAGTAATTAAGGAGTGTTATAGTGACAAACAAATTCACACCGCTTTAGCTCTAATCTTACCCCTGTATACACAACAGGCTATAGTAACTTGAAATAAGTAATAAGAATGACTACATATTATAAAACAAAGTCCCCAGCGTCTGTCTGTCTGTCTGTTCGCGATAAACTCAAAAACTTCTGAACGGATTTTCACGCGGTTTTCACCAATAGGTAGAGCGATTCATGAGGAAGGATTAGGTATACAATTTGTTAAGGTTTTCTGTAAATTGGTTGAAATATGATGATGATTGTTGAAGACGTCTCTGCTACCCGTGCGAAACCGGGGCGAGTTCCTAGGAAATAATAAAATTGCAGCATACCTAAGTCTATTTGCACACTAAAATATTCACCCAAGCGAATAAATAATGCCAATTTTTTGTTCTCGTGAATATGTTATCTGATGGCCAACCCACATTTAAATAGTCCACGTCTTTTTAAATACATAAGGTACACAGGAAATTTATGTGTTTACCTACAGTATATGTACATTGCCAGGTATAAAAAATGAGCACAAGTCGCATTGCGGACGATTAGCGAGAAGCGAGTTACGAGGAACTCGTTTACTCGCGTAACTCAACTCTTAATATTTATTACAATTTTACTAGAAGCATTTAGAATACAATATATCGTTCAGAAAGGGTACATACTGCAAGGGGTGCACAGAGATATGGTTGTTTGGAGGAGGGTGTGTAATGTAAGTTATGTGATAAGTGAGTGGATATGTTGCGTGGAGATCATTACTTATATTTGTGTTATATAAGTACATTTTATTTGATATTATATAGTAACGAATAACAAGTTTCGGCTCGGACGGAAATCGTTCGATTGTGGAAACACTTCCACTCTTGGGATAACCCGGAGTTCTATGTGAAAGGGGATAGGGTTTAGCAGCATTTGTAGGCACCAGTAATCTTTCATTTCATATAGTGCTTTGAACCTAGCTCCCCTATATTTCGAAACAGTTTAAAAAAAGAAGGTTTTAAGTCTATGAGTTGTTTTTTGGATGTTCCTAGACCTTTATGCGATTTCTTTAATGGTTAAATAATAAATTTTAGTGATTCTTTAAAGATAAAATTAGTCATGCAAGTGAAAAATAGAAATGAATGTTTGAGTATTATAATTTTGTTTCTTTTTTAGTTCTTGAAGATAATAATAATGCTGAATCAAAACATGTTGAAGCTAAACTAATCGCTCATTAGCTTATGGTGGGACCATAACTTGGGTTTGCAAATAATATTTAATCTGTCAATATTGACACAGATAGCTTACAAAGAATATCAGCTGTCATGCTCATGATGTGTGCTACGAATAATTCCACATAGTGTTTCTTAGTTGCCATCGTAAAAGTAACATAATTTGTAACACAATTTGTAATATAATTACATTGCAGCGGTACGCAACAAATAAAGCACATAATATACATTATTGATTTTTATGTTAATGGGTATTTTAATAGCATAGTTGGTATTGTTTAAAACACGAAGGGCGTGTAGTGCCTACTTAAACAATAAATTATCTTTGTTACACATATTTTAAATATTAGGTACACCTAGGCCTGCCATCACTTAAATTGCCGACGCCGGACAAAAACTTAATAAAATCCGGACACATTGGTGAAATCAAGATTCTCGTCCGGATACTTTAAAAAAAAACGCCAATTCCATTTAAATTTTTAGCTTTTTTACGATTCATCTAACAATTATAGTTGTCCCCTGGCACAGACTTTTTGAAAACCTGCCCGGACCCTCCCCGGACGCCCACTAAACTAGGACAAATCCGGGGAAACCCGGATGGATGGCAGCCCTAGGTATACTTATGTTTAAACTTTATTGTTTTATTTTATACACAGTTTGCCCTAAATATTATTACAATCGCATTTTCTATGACACGAAACACTTATTACTGCAGTGTGCATTAATTTATACATTCCTATTTTAGCAGTTAAAAAGCATGAGGCATTCAAAAGATCTACAAACTTTTATACGTTGCGGCCAGTTATCGATTGAAACATGCACTTTCACCATGGGAAAATTTTCCACTGCCAATGTTAAGGAATGTTTTAGTGGCTGCAAATTATCCTGGCGTTTGGAGCAGTCTATACTTTCGAAAAGAGAGGCAAATGGATTAAGATCGTGACTAGATGACGGCCAATCTTCAGCTCTAATGAAGACAGAAAAGTTTCTTTCCAGCCACGCTTGTGTGGACCGAACTTTATAACCCGGTGCCGAGTTTTTTTTCTTTTTTCATGGTATAGGGGCAAATGAGCGGACGGGTCACCTGATGGTAAATGACTACTGCCGCCCATGGGCACCTGTAACTCAAGAGTCACAAGTGCGTTTCCGGCCTTTAAGGTAGGAATAGGGGAAAGGTGGTAGAGGTGGACAGGGGGAAGGAGAGGGGTGGAGGGAATGTTTAGGGCCTCCGGTAACCTCACATACTTAGCGAAAAGCAATGCAAACATTGCTTCACTGCCGGTTTTCTGTGAGGGCGTGGTATCATTCCGGTGGAGCTGGCACATACGTGCCGAAGCATGGCTCTCCCACAAGTCTTGCTGAAAGTACCGTTCTTGGCTTTGGACCATCGTGGTGTTAAAAGGCTCAACCACCTTCTCAAGAGTCGAATATTTATATACTTGGGCCGAAGTTTTAAACAGTATACCTAAAATAACAGTGGATTTTGATTTCACAAATTCAGTATGCAAAGTTTCTTTTTTTTATATTATAGGGGGCAAACGAGCAGACGGGTCACCTGATGGTAACTACCCTCGCCCATGGACACCTGCAACTCAGGAGCCACAAGTGGATATGATTGCGTGGAGATCACTACTTATATTTGTGGTATATACTATTTAAGTACATATTATATAGTAACGAATAACGAGTTTCAGCTCGGACGGAAATCGTTCGATTGTGGAAAGACTTCCACTCTTGGGATAACCCGGAGTTCTATGTAAATGGGGGATAGGGTTTAGCATCTGTAGCATTTATATTAAGTGTCTAAAAAATCAGCCCGTGTAGGCCAGTTCGTGACTCATTTGATGGTCTCTATTTTTAAAAGTAAAGTGTCAAGACACTTGCGAAATTGTAAAGGTTTTGTCGCAGAAGCCATTTAATAAGAGTTGAAGTTCGTGACTTGAAATTTATGTTACAATGAAATATTTCATAAAGCCAAGCGTTTAATTGTTTTACTTGTAAACATTAATTGTATGGAAATTAGTCCAAGGATATTTCCTAAGTACATTTTATTCAACTAAGACAGAACACAGAACTTAGTGGTTTTCTTACTTAAAGGATTTTCGACAACGGGTCTTGAATCTAAATATTCATGACGTTGATAAGTATCAATGTAAAAATTACATATACACATCGCCTATTACCGAAGGTGTATAGGGCATCCATGTTTCACCAGTTTATGATATATCCTGTGTAATTAGCAGCGACCTATTTGAAATATTGGGTTTTTATCGTGGGAGAGCCATGCTTCGGCACATATGGGCCGGCTCGACCGGAGTGACACCACGGCCTCACAGAAAATCGGCAGTGAAGCAAAGTTTGAATTGCTTTTCGCCGAGTGAGTGAGGTTGCCCCTCATGCCTTCCACCCTTCCCCGGCCGCCAACGCACTTGTGACTCTTGAGTTCCAGGTGCCTATGGGCGGCGGTAGTCATTTACCATCAGATGACCCGTCTGCTCATTTGCACCCATATCATAAAAAAAAATTCGGACACAATCTCACACTCCGACATCACAACTGAGTATTACTTAGACGGAAAACCATATAACAAGTTAATAAAAAGCTTTTAAAATGAAAGAGATGTAAAATTACGTCATCACCAACATTTATTGTACTATCAACCACAATATAATCTTGTGCTCACACTGCTTGTTTATATTATGATATCATTGTATTATGTAAGAACTTTAATATTTTAAAAGTAAATCAGACAATAACATGGTGACTAATTTGGTAATCAAGTCTGAAATTTTGTTGGTTAGGTACCAAGTAATTTACTCCTTTATCATTCTGAGGCAAATGTGTGCCTATGACACTTATAACGTCACGCATTGGCTTCGTGGCAGTACCCTGTGTGGTTTTAAGCTACGGAAATATAAAGCATAGAGAAATTTGATTATTTCTACTGTGTCTGGGTGTAATTAATCCTATTAATATTTTATACGTGAAAATTTTTGAGGATGGATGTATGTATGGATGTTTGTTACTCTTTCACGCAAAAACCACTGAACCGATTGCGATGAAACTTGGTATATAGATAGCTGGAGACCTGGATTAACGCATAGGCTACTTTTTATCACGATATTTTTACGGGATCGGGACTTACGCGGGTGAAACCGCGGGGCGCTGCTAGTCTATAATATGTATGTATTTGGAAATATATAAGTATGTTTATCAGCAGTCTAGTTTTACCATAGTGCAAGCCCTGCCTAGTTTAGTTTGGGATCAGACGGCCGTGTGTGAGATGTGTAAAAAAAGAAAAGAAATCTATACTAAAATGTAATATGTAGGTCCCTATATCCCTGACTACTGAATCTGAACTCTAGGTGAACGTAATCTAGGTGAATCTTACCATCGTAAGGTTCCATGGCATGATTAGAACTACATATAATTTTATTACCGTTACAATGTTATGAAGTAATAACGTTAAGAAAACCAAATTCACCTAATAGTAGCCTTTTTATATAATACAAGAAAATATATGTAGATAAGACCTATTATGTAACAAATGACACTCTAGAAAGCAACATTGCCTTTTTTAAGTCGTTCTCTAATCTAATCTCTGCGAAAGAAGCTTGTTTATTGAAGTGAAAACTTCTTTAGCGGCATTGTGCACTTTTTGGAATGGGTAAAAACTGTTAAACTCGCGTCAGGACACGTGACCCTGATCAAAAATTCGTAAGACGGAGCCTAGTTTTTATATTTAAAAAAATATAACTTTCGAAATTCAAATATTTATGAGCGGCCAGGAGCGCAGAACTTCCAGTGTATACATTTACATATGTTATCACCTTCTTTTTATTTTTAACCTATTTATAAATATACAGATGTGTGTGTATGTATATGCAAATACATTGTGAAGTTATATTTTCACTTCTGACGTGAAGTCCTACGACTGATTGTTTTTTTTTATGGTTTGTTTTAAATGTCAATATGAACTATTATGACTAATGTGTGAATATGTTATTAATCACATACTAACTGTTTCACACAAACTAATTATACAAAGTAGATAATCCTTGTAGGATTACACGGATTACTCTAGAAACCGGACTATGCAAAGTTATAAATTGTGTGTTTTATTAACCATTCAATATTTTAATAGATTTGTTTATCTCTACCCTTGAATTATTCATCTTTTCAAACTTACTTGTTGTTAATAAACACTTCTTGAGTTTATAAGTCTTAGTTATTGTTTTGTTTTGCTCATTGAATTCGAATTTCAAATATATATAAGAGAAAAATAACCTAAAAAGCAGCCATTTTGGAAACGCACATAACTTTGCACTATGATTAAATAGAACCTATTTACTCAGCCTTTAAATTTAGTCAGGGAACTTTGGAAAATATTAGGAACAACCGCTTTATTATGCTTGTTAGTTAGAAGGTTCACTAAAAAATATGGAATTAATTATGGCTGCAAAAGTTTAAATGCTGCAGTAATGCAGCAATAATTGATGGTCAATTTTATGAAATAAAGATATTGAATTTGAATTTGAATTTGCAGTGACGGCTTTTCTCCAGGTGTCCAGTTTTGCTTCGTAGCAAAGAAATAGACATTCATTTTATAGATAAATTAATCATAAACAATTCAAACAATATGCCGTGAGTTTGTTTGCCCAATTCTTAAAAAAAAAATCTCATAAGGCTCAATTACTTGGAAACGGGCGGTTAGAGATCGACATTGGCAGATAGCGATCCTATCTATTTGTAGCGCGTTATTATTTATTTTATATATTATTTGTTTTACTTTTTACAAAACACATACATATATACAATACCCACTTATAAGCAGGTTTTTCCGTGATCATGAAATGAGAGTCTTGGAAAAAATATGATTCTCTAAGTCTAGGGCTGTCAACGTTTCGTTAACCCAACTTAATCGTATCGAATCTCATTTCAGTTCAGTCGCTTTTCATTTTAAGCAGTATTTCCCAATGGCTGTCAAAGTTTCTGTTTTTCTCAACTTAATGATATTGAATCGCATTTGAGTTTAGTCGCATTTCATTTTAGACGCGACGATTTTTGTCCTGTGGACACCTCCACGGGTCATCACCTCATCGGAATCCACCACCAATAAACGACACGGTGTTCCGTCACAAGTGGGTCTATTGCAGGGGACCGTGTATACCACAATGCCCTATATTTATTTTTACCTATGATTGCGATCGGATCAAATCAGAACTTCAAAGCAACTCAAGGTATTAAACCTAAGTAATGTTACCGTGATTAAATCTTAATTGACTGCCAAAAGCCTTCAGGTACGAATTAGAAAGACAGGAAAAGACATTATTTACTTAGGGAGTTATGTTAATTTTATAAGTAAAAAATTCAGTATCGTTAACAAATCATTTCAAACACAAATAGGTGCCACTACTACTATCTTTGAAACATGGGGTTTGCATCTTGTGCGTCTATTTGTTTAATCTACAGATTGTAGGTTATCACTTATCAGTCACGTGCAGAGCGTTAAAACAAAAGATAGAATACAAACATATCAACACGTAGAGACTAATAGGTTGTTTGTTGTTGTTCTCCTTTTATCAAGAGCGAACAGAAAATTTACGAGGCGCATCGGAGAAGAAAGTACAAGTCCCACAGACGAGTGATTATATTACAGAACACTGCTTTAAAACTAAAGACAAAAGGTCCTAAACGCATTCAGTATTCAAAATAAACCTTTAAATTCCCGTAAATTCTATTACTTACACGTCACGTTACGATTCACGTTACGATCAATTTCCACTAATCGTGATTATGGGTCCACGATGAATGCAATTTAATCGTAACGTCGGGCAGACAGAAAAATCATAAGTTATAGATATAACGGCGATTAAGTCCTGATTTGATATAGGTACTGATCGTGGTCAGGAAAGGACTGATGTCGCCCCCGTAAAATTTGTAAGAATAAAATTTGAATTCAGCAGATTGATACCTATATAATATGTACTAAATACTTGAAACCCTATCATCAGCTAGTGTTACCATCAGTCTTGTTTATTTCAGACCATTGTTGTGTCTAAATATGGACAACTTTACACATAATAATTAGAAAAGTGGGCATCCAGCAAAGCGCCGAGATCGGTCTAGCCGTGACAACGAGTTAGGATATCAACGCATGTTTACTGAAGCCAGATACGTCGCGGAGCCCCGCTCTTTGCCAATGCTCTATTCTAACTATAAGTAGGACACTATTTTGTGCCGTAGTCTCGAAATTTGCACGTCACGCCGCTGTCAATACTGTGTAACTTAATTATGATTGTAGCGACCTATTCTTAATTGGCGAACAAGAAGATATACGAATATTCGTGCGTTGCCACCTTTTTTGGTGGGGGATATCTCCACCGATCGTCACCATGGTCGTTATTCACGGTTGGATAGTATCTCAAAACTCGGTAATCGAACCGACTTAAGCCACACTGACCCTCTTAATATATTATTACTAAATAACATACAATCTTTACTATACGTAATCTGAAATTTTACCGTTTATCCCTACATATTATAAAACAAAGTCCCCCGCCGCGTCAGTCTGTCTGTCTGTTAGAGATAAACTGAAAAAACTACTGTTCGGATTTTCATGCGGTTTTCACTAATAGACAGAGTGATTCATGAGGAAGGTTTAGGTGTATAATTTGTAACCGTGCGAAGCCGGGGCGGGTTGCTAGATAAAGTATTATTTCAACTTAACAGATCTCGCGAGTTCGAAATCTGAAACTATGTTCAAGCTCTGATAAGATAATCTTATCGCCACTAGACTGTTCTATGAGCTAGAGTCGGCTAGACGATTTGCAAATATATATATATATATATAGACGATAACTGATAATGTACAATATCAACATGAACGATGCGTAATAGTTGAAGGCCCGATATGAAAGAAAAGCAAAGTAATTTTTTTTTTAAGGTTTATTAGATAAAAATATAAAAATATCACATTTATTACAGAAGATATATGTTACGTATGTGGCGCGACATTAGCTCATTTGACTGCAACGAATATCAACAAATAAATATATTTACATTGGCCTGGGTGTCTCTATATGTAACATGTATTTATTTCCAAAAAAAAGTCTAAGTAAGTGTATTTTATCAGTGCTCTCGAACCCATGCCAAGCCATTTGAACATGATGCATAAAGAAAATTGAATTGTTTTGCACGCAATATTACCTTTTGTAAGTGTACAATTCTTAACTATGACTTCTTGCTAATAATAATTAAAAATATGTCTGTTTAGAAGCAAACTATTATTGTTAAATTAATTAATAACTACCGTTTTTCTCCCTAGGTGACACTGTATGAAAATAGTATCGCACTATTTTATCGTTATCGAAGCTACTACAAACATGTAAGTCGAACTTTATTTAGTAAATTGTATTGCTCTAAAGGAAGTTGACTTTTATATCAACCTACCGGGCTTTTTGGGTACCTTTTACAATTGTGCTCGGTTACACATGGTCTTTCGAGCCGGATGGTACACTTTTGTTGTCTGAATAATACACGTTGAATACAAAGTTGTCAGTCCGGGTTTGTTAGTTAAAAGGATATGAATGGTTGAAAGAAGAAATAACAGGAATGCTTATTGATTGGAGCTTAATCAAAATATTATTCACTTGCAAATAGCTAAATATTTCATTCTATCTTTAATTTCTCAAAAAGCGTAAGTAATAGTGGATGGCATAACTAGCGGTAGGTTCGAAGACAGTTTAGTCAAAAGTTATGGTCTTAGATCCTGGCATTATACAAAGAAAAATACAGCGTAATGGTAGGACGATGTCTTCCAATTGTTTCTCAAGCATTAAAATTGTCAGTCATAAGCAACGTTCATGATTCGCTTTGAAGAGACCACACTTAAAAAATTAGGTACTATTTGATTGGAAGGAATGTTATGTTATGTCAATATGATAGCCACAGCTTCCAGGACACGGATAAATATCTATAAGAGAATCGTTACGGTCACTGTGGGCTTCCACAGGAGTAAGAGCGAGAAGTAATATGGCACACAGCATTGTAAAGCTATGAAAAGGGGCCACAGCAAGTGCTAGGCTCAATACATGTCACTCTGACGTTTGTGTGTCGTTTCACAACTGTACCCGGGTTCCGGATGCAATATATACGAGTAATAGCAGCACCCCGCGGTTTCACTCGCGTAAGTCCCGATCCTGTTAGAATATCGGGATAAAAATTTACCTATATGTTAATTCAGGTCTCCAGCTATCTACATACCAAGTTTCATCGCAATTGGTTCAGTAGTTTTGGCGTGAAAGAGTAACAAACATCCATCCATCTGCTAGTGTTTATAATATTAGTAGGATGTAATTAGATTTTACTGGATTAGTACTATGGTACAAGTCTAGTTAATATGTTTATATTAGATACAGAATCATAATAATATTAACCCTCATTTAGTAAAACAATAACATATATAATGGGTTGTTTTGGTTAACCTTTCTTGTTTTGATACAGCACGTGGAATATTTTCTAAGACATCAATATTTATATCAGCCCATATTAACATTTAAAACATACAATGGACGAGTACCTATTTTTTATGGCAGTCGCAATTTTTTGGCGTGTTATGTAAAGAGTCCTATTATTATTATAGGTAAGTACTTATTTTATTTTTTGATAGGGCAATGTGATATTTTATTATTATAGATATTGAACCTTATGATACGTCGTCGATTTACGTTAACGTCTTAAAAGATAAAGCGTAAGTAAGTCTGTAGCGGAAAAATCCCACTAATATTATAAATGTGAAAGTTTGAATGGATGGATGGATGGGTGTTTGTTATTCTTCCACGCAAAAACTACTGAACCGGTTGACATGACACTTCGTATGTAGATAGCTGGAGACCTGGCTTAACGCATAGGCTACTTTTTATCTCGATATTCGGAATCGGGACTTACGCGGAGAAAACCGCGAGTTGCTGCTAGTATTTTTCATAATTAGCAAAAGATATACATATTAATCGCAATAATTAGTTACCAAGTGTATAATTAATAATTATGTTGTGATTTTAAGGGACCACCCACCGGCAGAACGATAGTCAGACGTTGGTTTTATAACATGTGACGCCATGTCATGTGTCATGATAGTGGATGATTGATAAGTCGATATCTTATTAATACAGTTCTAACGGCCTACTCGATTCAAGCGTAATGTGGCTATATGCATATTATACAATCTAGTTTTAATAAGCAATAGGAATACTATATTTTAAGTTTGTCCTTGAGGAAGATCGTGTGAAATACTACACAATATAGGTATCTGTGTTTGTAAAGATTCGTCTTTTTTTTACTTAGCTTTACTGTATCAATGTTTGATATACGATAACAGTCTACATAAATCTAATCTTCTTTTTTTATATTAAACGTCGCCCATGGACACCTGCACCTCAAGAGTCACAAGTGCGTTGCCGGCCTTTGAAATGGGAGTACGCTCTTCTCTTTGAATAAAAAAATCAATGTTCGATTGTTCGTATTTTATGCGTTGCGGAAGGTATCGTTCATCCGATGAATCCGATCATCATGAAATTTTGCATACACCTTGCCAGATCAAAAAAAATACCCGAGGGCAAAGCTCGTCGTAAATATGAGTACATCAATATCCATGCCCTTGTATAAAATACTCTCTCACTACTCTAAACTCTGACACCGTTTGACAGATCACTTTGAAAATTTGCATATCAAAATTTTTTCCATCCTGAAAAATGTACATTATGCAATTTTTTTAAACTCGCAAAAGAAAATAAATACCTACTTTATAGATTCTACATTACATACAGATCAACCATTTTATATATTCGGGAGTAAATAAATCTGCACAGGACAACGTCTGACCGGGTTTTGCTTGTTCATACCATAAAGTAGAATAGTTTATTGGTGTGAATAAACTAATCGTGTGTGTATCTAATCTTATGTCATTCTTGCTGCGATTGTAATTCTTTTTAAAAGGTTTTTTAGCACAACTAAACATATGTCGGAATTAAATTTTCATCTACTTCTTTCAGCAGCGCCCCGCGGTTTCACCCGCGTAAATCCCGATCCCGTGGGAATATCGGGATAAAAAGTAGCATACGCATTAATCCAGGTCTCCAGCTATCTACGTACCAAGTTTCATCGCAATCGGTTCAATGGTTTTTGCGTGAAAGAGTAACCATTCATCCATCCATCCAAACTTTCACATTTATATATACAATACATACAAAGTTTGATTGAAATCAAACTTTGTATGTATTGTATTTCGGATGACAATACTATAATTTGGCAGCCAGGAGTTGGATAGCGGAACTCTTTAGTGGCTACTAGTAAAGTCCTCGAGTTTGGGCTCATATGATTCGTTTTGTCGAGGTCAATAATGTCTTAGAGGCTTAGTAATGATGGACTGATGATGGAGCCAGGATATGTTACGTTTAGGTCAGACAACTTTAAGCTCCGAGCTTTAGGAGAACATTTAACACAAGTAAAATAGTGGGCACAGGTTGTCGTGTTTATTTTATACCACTAAAGTAACAAACATAAGGACCGTCTCATAGCAAGCGTAAGTCGTACCTATTATATATGTATACTGTATACCTATTATATAATATACATTTATGTATATTCTCTATAAAAATAATTTCAGGAAGATCATTTACCAAATTTTAACGTTAACGAAAGGGGACTATTTCCTTTGGGTAACCTCACCACGTGTAAGTGTTACCATGATAAAAATTAGCTGTAGAGACATTGTCTAGAAAAATCACTGTAAAAGCAGGCAGGCAGGCAGATTTTTTGGAAATGGATATAATAAACTTTTACGTAGAAACTACTCGTTGACCAGCATTCCTTACGTAAAGCTGTTTTCTGTTGACGTTGACGACGAAAGGGTTGGTAACGCATAAGTGACATTGGGGTGTTACGATTGTTTAAAAGAACCGTGGCCAGCAATCTGCATGTTTACTTAGAAGTGTAAAAAAATGTACTAAACAATTCGGAAATATATGGCAGTTCGTAACATTATTGTTTTTTTTTTTCTTTTGTTTTTTTGCCTCAATACTGGATTCATTCAATCTATATACTTGTTTAATACATCATCAAAATCATATATCATCGTCAGTAAAAAAGTATGGATATCTATTTGAAAAAAGCGAAATGTCACCAAATAACAATACAGTATTATCTAATCATGGCAGTGATCATGAGTTCATGCCTGAAGTCAGTGAAAAAGCTAAAACTTTATTAAGAAAATGGACATATAATTTTTTTTCTTAAGCGTTCTTAAACTTCTATTACACAAAAAAAAAGGAGCTAATGACTAGAGACACAGATAGCATAATAGTTATGCTAGCGGGTAAAAAATTAATCCCAAATAAAGACAATAATATAATGTCATAATTTGACCTTAAGTGCCAAGCGACAATGAGCTCTATCTCTTGCACTTTTGTTCTTTTTGTAATACAACGTGACTTGAAATTATTTTCTTTAATCTGTTGTCTGTGTCGTTAATAATGCGAAGAAACCTGACGCTTCCAGACAAAACAAAGTAGCTAGTGTCATTTGCAGCGCAGTGTTTCATGGTTATGAATAAAACAAAAGATCGCTTACATTTAACTAGTTGCATTGCTACGTGACCCGTACTCAATACCTACATAATCTTATGACTAAGAGTCTCTACAGCTCTATTTAAAAACAATAAACTAGGTACATTAAATAGTAGGCAACGATAGACTAACAACAGTATCTCACGTGTCGGTGCGTGTAATGTAACGTATTTTTGTTTTTTTAATTCAGCTTCAAACATCGAACACGTTGGCCTATCGTTACGATTCGCAGCTCAAAAATAAACTGGCGAGAATATCACGAATTGACCTTGAACGTTACGAGCACAACACTAGCAATAGTATAATATTACGCTCGTGTAATCTAGTTATAACATAGAAAAATATAGTTATACAATTATTGTATTATATTACCTACATTCAATTTATGTTCACATTATAATCACAGCTATAATGTACCAGTTGCTAATAGATTATAACAAGTTAATTGCGCCATTTTATCTTCTTTACAATTAATTGATCTTAGTAGCCATTGTATTTTTAAAACAGATTAAGTTATACATGTATAACTACGTGCCGGATAGTGGTACCTTACATAAAAAGAATTCGCTACTTGAATAATAATGAATATTATCCAACGGTGTCGTATAACACGAGGCGTCCTGCCACGTGGCCACGTGTCTGAAACGTTGATGAAAACATTTTTATTTATTAAGCCCATGTCATGTTATAGTCCTGTGAAAAATTTAGCTCTGTTTACATGTGGCACAGGCACGAGGCAGAGCCGGTTATAAGAGGCCTTATTCATATAAAGGTTCAATTGAGGCCTGCCATCACTTAAGTTGCCGACTCCGGACAAAAACTTAAAAAAATCCGGACACATGGGTGACACCTTTTAAAAAAACGCCGATTCCATTTAAATTTTTAGCTTGTTAACGGTTCATCTAACAATTATAATTGTCCCCTGGTACAAAGTGTCCGGGTTTTACCCGGACACTTTTTGAAAACCCCGCCCGGACGCTCCCCGGACGCCCTCTAAACTAGGACAAATCCGGGGAAACCCGGACGGATGGCAGCCCTAAATTGATCTAGCCGCATGGCGCAACAAAACGAATGCTATGCTGCATGGCATGGCATTATGTAGAACGAAGAAATCACAAAAAGAATTATCTTGACACGTGGTGATGATCAAGCAACATAGTTCGGATTCCGGAGACCTACATTATTAGTAGTGGTAATACCGAAGTGTTTACAAGAGGCCTATGTTCAATAGTCTACCTCCTATGGATGATTGATATCATGGGGTTAACTACCCTGGTTTTTGTTTTCTTACGTAACTACTGAAGTTATTAAAGTTTAGGGATACCCAAAAAAGTTTATAGTATCGATATATCGCATGTAACCGTATCGCATGCGATAACGTATTGCATCGATATGCACGACAACGAGTGTATACGGTACGTTTTTAATATTTAAACGATATTTTTTGATTTTTAAGACAAAAAAGTGTGTGTGTACTTATGTACGCACTTTTATCTATTTAAATAAAGTTTATTTAAATATCATAATAAATAATACATACCGTCAACTAACCTCAAATTCTACAAGCGTACTCAAAGTAATTTGTAAAAACCATTTTTATCACTATCGTGAAGTTGGTAACTTTTTTTTGAAAAACTAAAATGTTGACTGGCTAACTTCAGGGTGTCGGTTTTGCGTGACGGTGTGCGCGCGCATCGTAAAAATTTACTCTCATCATTTTTCCATAACGCGCCAAAAGAAGTATAACTTCAAAAAACAACTAAATGTATTTATGGCCAACATATCATATTAAATATCGATATTTCGTAAAGCACTGTATCCATGTTCCGATATATCACATCGGAACGGGCATCCCTATTAAAGTTACGTTAGAGTGGAGTCCGTTTGAGCACAGTATAATGTATATTTACTGTGGTTTGAATAACGTTAAGACTTATTTTACAGTGCACTAAATACCCATACCTAATATTTCGTGTAGGGCAAAAAAAAATCGGGGAGAATGGCTTAAACCATTTTACATTTGCCCCATCCCTCTGGACTGTTTTTGCCCTCTCCTGGGTTCCGCCAACTAGGTACGGTCACTAACCACCAATGAGTAAATGAATAAATCAAGAAGTTTAAATCTTATGCATTTGCTTTTATATGACTAATGACTATTCTAGAATATAAGGCAACGTACCTATTGCATTTACTTACAAAGTTGATATTATTACTTTTTTATATCATTTCATTTAGATCACAGGTATATCATGATAACGATTTTTCGTGTCTCTATTAATATACAGGACAGTGAAGATGCGATTGATTTAGAATTTGTTAACCTCGAAATATCGACATTTCAACGCTCATTTTAACGCAAATTTATTCTTAGGTTTTCAACATTACAATAATAAAATCTTCTGAATTCTTTTTTTTAATTAATACCAAGGTAATGGCTAATAGTTTTGTTACTATAACCGTTTTTTCTACAGACCTTTTTTCGTAACAATAATATAAGGCGGTTACTAGAGTCGCCCTGAGTTGCCCCACCCCTATAGAATAGGGGATAAAGTTAACTGACGCCACCAGTGTGGCGAAGGTCTAGGTCCCGGTAACATTAACTATCGGATAGGCTGCACGTTTATATGAATACGGTACAACAGATTATAACCAAATATAACTTTTTTTAATAAAAGTCCTATTCAAAATCTCTTCTTCGTTTTGATCTTTTGTTTGAGAGCTAGGTACGATGCCACAGATACACGTAGGCGTCAAACCTGTTTTTTGTATCAGCGCTTAAAAAACAACTGCTTAGTTTCTCAATATGGTGGGTTTACAAACCAGATCACTTGAATTCCGGTACAAATTAATTGAACGTAGGTATGAAGGATTACCTGAAACAAAATAAAAAAAAATCAGTAATGCTCTACGGACATCACTAACACCTGTCAACAAACAAACATAAAAGGCAAAGACATTTCGCTATTCAGCCTAAAATACTTGTTCCATGAAAACATCAAAACAGAGGTCGGCGTCACCGGTGACATCATCTTTATCGATCATTACTACACGCACGTGTTTATATATCTAGAGAAGCTGAATGCGATGTCTGTGCGTTTAAAAATATTGAAAATATATTACTATCGCCTCGCCGTAATGGCGACGCTAGTCCCCCGAGAGTCTAGGGTTGTCAGATTATATGTATATTATTAATTCTACGACTTTCAATTACTGTATAGCTTCTCGGTAGTCAGTCATTATTAAAAGCATTGTTATTAACATTATTGCCTTGTCCATATAATTCGCGCTATATATTCAAGCGGCTTTAAATACATAGTTTCATTTGTGTGATAAACTTCGCTTGCTTGAGCTGCAACTGCTGCGGGGCATGACAATTTCTTGTTTTGTTTCATTGTTTTAATTCACGTTTATGACAAATCAAGTAACATATTTCTTAAGTATTTCTCAACTTATTATTCATGGTTCCCAAATGATTATATTTAATACTTCAATATTAAATTAGCCATGGCGTACCGACGAAACAAGTATGTATGTTTGTTTTTCAAAGTCCTTTAAGATTATAGCGCCCGATTAGCTACTCATTATAAAAAGAAAAAAGGTCTTTATTTATGATGAGATAGATGTGAGGATAGCAATTTATAAGTAGGGATCTATTTTAGCTGTTGATTTCAAATATAATTTCTAAGGTAGTTTTTAATAAAAGTTATTAGTAAGGAGGTTAAGCACAAAAGGATTCTGTTTCAATCGGAGCCCGCCCGACTGCAGAAGTACCTCGGACTTAGGGAACACCCGATTTGACAGCAACACTTTACTATTATTTAGCAGTTACACTGTTAGTTGATTTTGTTAGTATTTATAGGCACCTGTAATTGGTCACCATCAAAGAGGTCGTTTGTTATTCATTTGCCTCCTGCGTGGTATAAGGAAATATGTTCGTTACTTTTAGACAAGTAACATAAATTGAAATACCAAAAACGATATTTGTTTTTTATATTTTTTCTACTCTCTGGCAACCCTAAATGTGGAGGGATCTATGACGCCATACGGTAGTGAGCCAAGATGTTATTTGTTTCAGGAACATTAAGACCTTGAATACACTTGACTCCTCACATACGAAGGTTTAAAACCTGTTCAATGTTTCCATTTAGATATACTGCAGGTAGGTACGTTACCGAAATTTAAAAACTTTTTTTAAATTTTTGATGTTAAACAGACGACTGACGTGTAAAATCTTCTTTATCTTAACAAAGTTTGATCGAAATCGTTAGAGCCATTTCCGATATATACAAGAAATAATTAATAACATTAACAGGTAGGTAAAAAATCATAATTTGTTTTAATCGTATATGGGAATCGTAGTAAAGGTTCTTCATAATTTTAAAATGGCACGGTATAGTAATTTGTGTTATATTTTTGACAGTAATAAAATATGTATAAAATTTTCGATTTTCAAACGTAATAAACAAGAAAACCAACCAATAAATTAAACAGTTACTTAAGGACTATTGTATTACAGGAAACGGTAGAAACGAATAACAGTTATCATCATCAGACTATTATTAATTCGACGTTATAAAATAATGAAAATGCCACCATTGAAAGTCTCAATAACACAAATAAAACTATCATATTCATCAATAAAAGCCAAAAAATATGAACTAAGAGCCTTTTACATAAAACGCTAGAGATTTTTGCAAATTTGTATATTCTTTGACGTCGTAATTTTCGGTAATATATGCATTAGTTTATTTTCACGTGGGAGAGCCATGCTTCGGCACGTATGGGCCGGCTCGACTCCGCTCGATACCACGGCCTCACAGAAAACCGGCAATGAAGCATTGCATTTCGCCGCGTGAGTGAGGTTACCGGAGGCCCTAACCCTTCCCTCTCCCCTATTCCCGTCCTTCCCCTCTCCCCTCTTCGCCCCTCCCCCTCTTCTCCTAGTCCCACCTTAAAGGGCGGCAACGCACTTGCGACTCTCGAGTTACAGGTGCCCATGGGCGACGGTAGTCATTTACTATCAGGTGACCCGTCTGCTCGTTTGCCCCCTTTACCATAAAAAAAAAAATTTGTTTGTGAAATATTATGATAGTTCTATTCATACTATTAGACATTGGAATAGTGAAACATCTTTGTTATGGCTATAACTCGCTTTTATGGAAAGAAGATTTCTGTCTTTAATAGCCTTTTTAAATTATTTAATCAGTTTATTCAAGCACACAATCGTAAAATAAATGACGTTAAAATTAATTTAAAGCTTGTTTTACTGGCTTAGAAAGTTCAAATATCTACTTCAAAACTCCTCTAAGATCAAAAGACCATAGACAACTAACAAGCGTTATGTCAGCTATATCACTATCAACACTTTCCGTTACACGCTATTCCCGATAACCTTGGCGCTCGGAATTTATGCCAAACACGTGGCACGTGTAGTGCTTGCCGCCATGTTGACTAGTAACAGCAAAAGCCCACTTAAATAAAATCTATAGACTTCTTGCAGAGATCGGCTATTAGTTTTTGTTTTATAGAAGACTACTAGGAGCGATGGCCTGAGTGTATTATAGTGTCAGAAGCTTGTCGCATACCAATTAAGAAAAATGGCTAAATAACAATTTGAAGATAAAATACAGTAATCGATGATGAAGGAGTAGAGATTAGGTGTTTCTTTCCGTACAAATATTCAAATCAAAATCGGTTCATCCGTTTAGGAACTATGATGCTACAGAGAGACACACAGGAACACACGTTAAACTTATAACAAATAACCCCTCCTTTTTTAGTCATGGGTTAAAGAAGAAAGGAAATGAACGATCACTTGGTATTTATTTTATCTAGCATAATATGTACACATCTTGCCCAAGTCCTGTGAAGATACACACACACACACACACACACACACACACACACACACACACACACACACGCACGCACGCACGCACGCACGCACGCACGCACGCACGCACGCACACACACGCAGACGCACACGCATAATATTATAAGATTAATTATGTATGTATAGGTTATTCCTCCCTTAAGCAATTCACCTCATGCATATACATCTACGATACACTACACTATCATTAACTACCTGTTGCAATTAAGTACGAGAGCCCTGAACCCATACCATAAGTTAAATCTTATTTTGGGTAGTGATCAACATAATTATTGCACATGTTAAGATTGTTATGATTCATGAGTTATTTCTTTATATGTATCTTTCTGAGACAATAAATTATATTATTATTAAAAAAAAGAATATAATAATAATAGTTTATTATCAAAAGAGCGAAATACAATTTGTCCATCTCATCTAAACTAGAAAGTACAGTTGTTTATAACGCATAAGTATATTTTTTTAGAGATAGAGTGAACGTCAGTGTCTATGATAGTGTTAACTGTGTTACAGACACTGGCGCCTTCCTTTTACAATCTATGTGATATTAGTTGTTTTAGCATTGACAAGATGAGTTGCTGTTACATACTTAATCAGTACATAATATATACATACTAGCTGCGCCCCGCGGTTACACCCGCGTAAGTCCCTCGTTAAGTTTTCTTTTTTGTGCAAACTTCACATAAACCATCTACTAAATAGTCCGAACAAAGCCTAAACATTTGGTTTGGATAGGTGAGCCCGTTCTTGTGAAAAGTGGCATTGATTTTTATATATATATGGACTATACAAATCGTAAAACCAAAGGATTCTAAAAGAGATTACAGGTATCATGGTGTCAACTCAAAACTTGAAACAATTAGGTATCACGCCTCACTGCACACTCCGGGATTTATTGTTGTAATAAACATTTATAGCACATAAAGAAATAATTAAAAAATATATAGTTCTTAGAAAAGGTTGTCAAATAACGTAAATAAATAAAAAAGGAGTTGGTCATCATTTGAATCAAGATCGTTACGTTACATAATGGCATAATGCGAATAGGAAGTACAGTGCCACGACGATGTGACTAGTGATGTTTTGCCAGTGTTAATTTTAATACCTGTTTATAGTTGTGTATGAGATAACATTATGAAGTTGCCAAAAACAATCGTGTGTGGAATTCCAGATAGTGTAGAAAACACTAACAGCTTGTCCGTATATTGTAACAGATTGTTTATATTTTTACCGAATTCAAAAGCAAGAAGAGATATTATCTTTTTTATGGTATAGGGGGCAAACGAGCAGACGAGTTACATGATGGTAAGTGACTACCGTCGCCCATGGCCAACTCAAGAGTCACAAGTGCGTTGCCGGCCTTTAGGGTGGGAGGAGGACAAGGGGGAAGGAGGGAAAAGGGTTAGGCCCCCGGTAACCTCACTCACTCGGCGAAAAACAATACCAAAATTGCTTCACTGCCGGTTTTCTGTGAGGCCGTGGTATCACTCCGGCCCATAGGTGCCGAAGCTTGGCTCTCCCACGAAAAAAAAGACAGATTTTACACATTTCTTGGTAGCTCGTACTCGAGACTAATCTAGTCAAAATTAATTACCATAATCCAAGGCTGGCCGCATAAGTACCTGCATGTACACCTACACACTTATCTACGGTTAAAGTTAAAAAAAAAAACTAAAAATTACCTTTTATTATGACGACGTGTTTTTGCGTCCTTAATGGAAGCGATGAATTATGATTTAAAAGTCGTTCCAATTTCAAAAATTGAATTGTTCTCGAAATGCTAACTGCGCAAATATGAAGCAACCTCAAAACTTGAATATTTTATAAAGAATAATTTCAATCGCAATTATTAATCTTACGAAGCATTTATGAGTGGGTTATAATTCTTATACCATGTTCTAAAAATGTATGCATTTTCCATTTATGTCTACTTCGATGACGGCGAGTAGGAGGTACAACAAGATAAAAGCAGGTAGTATACGAGAGACCTTACGACATTTTTATGATAATATTATGCCTTAAATTTGGCGCAGAAAGGTATGGAAACGATTTCTAGATTCCGTAAGATCGAGGTTATAACGAAAGTTCTAGTATATATCAAATTATACATATCGAGTATCCATATCAGAAAGTGATGGCTGACGAAAGCGAAAAATAGTGGAACAGGAAACAAAATTTAGAAATATAGTTAAGTAAGTAACATAGCTTAATAAAATTATGTGGCTTGATCATATGACGACCGGAAGAACAACTGGCTAGAGAAAGATTTTATGTTTTTTTTAAAGTACATAGCTTGTTTCCTTCTGATTTGTATTTCATTTGACTTCAGCATCACATGAATTGCATTATGTCATCAATTACTTCACTGTACATAAAGTATAAATAAACAAAAATAACCAGTAATAAATAAAAATAAATAAATAAAAGAAAATTGCCACATTTCTCCAACTTGCACGAAATTGAAAAAAAATCGAGTAAGCTACAGCAGCAATAATACAGGCTGGAAATAAATACTTTGTCGATTGCACTTTTGACACATAAGATGAAAACCGATTAAACCACTTTTACCGCAGATTATAAATGGACTACCTATTTAAAGTACATACATATCCAATCTTAAATGCTATTACTAAGCGTTCATGAATAAGGCAGTAAGATTTTATGTAATAAGTCTGGAGCCTCCTAAGTAAATAGGGAAGGAGAGATGAAATCAACATCCTCCTTGTTACGTAATTCCTAAACCGGTTCCCATGTTGACTTGCGTACCGTTGCATCTTTTGTCCCCACTATTGATCCGACCCGGGACTAGGCCACATTTACGTTCAGGGTTACGTTTGTTTTCTGCCTATCCCTTTCTATCCTATATTTTCATTCCTTTCTAACATTGTTGGTGAGTCCCGTAATCCTATAAACTTTCTTGATACGCTGTTAATAACTTAACTGAAAACAAATTTGAAATAGGAATACCTACCTTTATTTTTTACTTTGTATCTATATATTTAATCTGTTCAGGTTTCTATGAAGATCCGTAAGCAATTCTGTATTGCAAATTTAAAATTGGGTTTCATAATATTTTGTTGACCTAAATCAATAATTAGAACGCCTAAATGAAGAGGAAATCAATTATTCGTATAATTATAGCACAGAACAATATTAAACCTTATCGGTTATTGGACATAACCTTCGTTGTATGAACAAAACACGGATTATAAACATTAGAGTAATATATTTCACAATGTAATGGCTTGTAATGGTAGCTAAAAAAAGGGTTCGCAAGATATTTGATATATCAGTTGTCGTACAAACAACAATGTTGCCATGTAATAAAAATTAAACAATCATAATAATAAAACAATTATTAATAGGATAATGCGTAGATGTACCAATGTTTTTTTTTGATATTATGCCTATTTGTTAGTTTAAATTAAAATTGCTTAAAAATAATAATACCCAATAGAACAAATTACCTACTACTATATGTGTACTAGTTTCGCAATCACAGATATAACAAACATTACATGGAATAATACTTATCCAGCACGGGTTTTATCAGAGCCTTCTATGTTACACGATTACATAAATGTATTGCTTTGCATAATAAATACGCAGGTTTTAGACGACTGTTTTCTTGCAAAAAGGTTATATACAGATGAATAAATAAAACAGTTCTAGGTTTACACATAAACACTAGTCTCATACTTTCTAGGATACCTACAGGCCACCACCGAACATATATTATGAACCATTTAAAGGGTCGTACTTAAAGCTTTCTGTGGTTTAATGTCGTTCATAATTTGATACTTTTACAAAAAAAAAAGTTAATTTTATGACACAATACAGCGGTTTGAAGACGTTACGTGTTCGCGCCTTTTTTTCTGTTCGTCTATGGTACGGGTCGTGGTGGTACCAGTTTGGCTCTAAAATAAAAAGACAGATTACGTAAATAAAAAAGGAAGAAAGAAAATGATTTTACTGCTACTGTTATGTAACTGCTACTGCTGTAAACCGTCACGGTAAACATTTTGAAACGAATTTCGGAGTTAAGAATATCAGTGCTAAACCGTTTCTTGTATTGAAATCAGTACAACACACAAATGACAATTGTTATTGAAATAATTTATACGTTAACAAGTTCCTTTTTATGATAGAACTTTTCAAATGTACAACAAAATGTTTTTTCACTCATAATTCAGAATGATTACGTATTTTACATAATATACGAAAATAGCTTTATATCAGTTCCGATAGCATCAAAGCAATTTACGAGACAAAATCTGGAATATTTCCAGGCGAACAACGAGACCGCGACGAAAATGTATTTATTTTAATGTGGTACTTTATGGCTGATTTACTTTTAACATGCTTTTGAAAATAGAACGCAACAAAAGTTGCTTCTAAGAATATCATAGCCGGAAATTTGAAAGTAAATCTCAGTTAAATGAAAAATAGTTACCAATATTTCATTAGGTTTTGTGCGTTCGTGTGTGTAATATAAATCAAGAGGCGTCTGTGGTTCGTTTATGCCAAATATAGTTTCATGTGACCGCAATTTTTCATGACGAGTTTTATCACCACCAACAGAAGTGGCGATACATATAGGACTGCCGTCCGGGTTTCCCCGGATTTGTCCTAGTTTAGAATGCGTCCGGGGAACGTCCGGACGGGGTTTTCAAAAAATGTCCGGGCAAAACCCGGACACTGTGCCAGGGTAAAATATAATATTGTTAGATGAATCGTTAACAAGCTGTTTAAATTAATAAAAAGAATTAAATGGAATCTGCATAGTTTAAGGTGTCCGGGAATCTCAAATTCAGCCATGTGTCCGGGATTTTTTAAGTTTTTGTCCGGCGTCGGGAATTTTTTTATGATGGCAGGCCTAGCTACATAGGATATCCACGTTAAGTTCCTGATTTGACTACAAAAATACATACATTGCAATCGATTTTTATTCAATAAAAGTTACTAGTTGTAGAAAAAAATTATCTATCCATATGTAACAATAAATTGATCTATGTTAAACTGGTTTATAAAAAAAGTTACGTAGATTGAACAGAATGATAAATAAACCTTAGGTAGATAAAAATATTTTCACCTGCAAATAGAATCTCTAATAACAAGTACTTATGTTTTAGTTATTTTTTATAACATGGACGATAACATATATTTTGTGACTAAATCAACAAATATTATTTTTTTTAAGTATTCAGTCTAAAAATATAAGTTTAAAAGATTACAGACAAATATTTAATTACTTTGTACATTTGAGATTCTTATTCATTTTTTCTTTATGTTTTTTATCCTACTAAGGTAGCAAAAGAGGTAGGTAATAAAAAGCTATGGTCGTTTGCCTTTGTGAAAAATATGACTAAGGGATTGTCCATTAATCACGTGAGGGATAAAATGGGGGGGAAGAAGAGGAGAAAAAATCACATCACAAGGGGGAGTGTAGTGAGATATCAAGTGTATTTATTTTTTCGTAGTACGCGCGATTATATCTGTATTTAAATTTACTTTAAAAATTTAAATATATTTTTAACTTAAGGGGGGGGGGGTAGTCTAAAACCTCACCACGTATCACCAGAGGGGAGGGGGGATTAAAAAGATGCTAAAAAAACATCACGTGATTAATGGACGACCCCTAAGTAGAGTTTCAAATGCATTCAATTGTTTATTTTTACAGTCGTTAATGTTATTTATTTTGTTATTATTTTTCATATTAATTAATTAATTAGTTTTTAAAGAGTAGGTAGTTGCTTTTATCTAAATAAAAACTTATTAAATTGCACAAACAGTTGCGGCAAACCACAACACGATCGAAAGAAACCAGGTCAATTCAATATTGGATACGTATCTTTTTCCTTCATTGATCGGCAAAACAATGTTTAAACGCATAAATTTTGCTTAGGCTTGTAACTATGTAAGAAGGTTCGAGAATTACAAAAGACTTTCTATGAATAACTTTCTTTAACGTATCATGTGACTATCACTACATATTATAAAACAAAGTCCCTCGCCGCGTCTATCTGTCTGTCTGTTCGCGATAAACTGAAAAAGTACTGAATGGATTTTGATACGGTTTTCACTAATAAACAGAGTGATTCATGAGGAAGGTTTAGTTGTATAATTTGTTAAAATTATATTAAAATATGTTGATGATTGTTGAAGATGTCTCTGCTACCCGTGCGAAGTCGGGGCGGGTAGCTAGTACATATTATGTTCAAAGCCTAATTTAATCCCAATTTTTTCTCTATCTATCTGGCAAATCGGCCAGAACCATATCAGATGCAGTTTTTAAGAACGCAGTCGCCCCGTTTCTCAGTCTAGGGTTCCGTACCCGAAGGGTAATCAACGGGACCCTATTACTAAGCCTCCACTGCCCGTCCGTCCGCCTGTCTGTCAACGGGTAGTAGTATCTCATTATCCGTAAAAGAAAGACAGTTGAAATTTTCACAGAATGTGTATTTCTGTTGCTGCTATAACAACAAATAATAAAAAAACCGGACAAGTGCGAGTCTGATTTGCGCACCGAGGGTTCTGTAAGCAAACAAACTTGTATACGTCCATCTTGGGAATCAATTCTCAAAGACTTTTTCTGTCTTTTTCGAAAGACAAACTTAACTTTGCGGTTGCGATGTACGACAAGGTAAACAATCCAACCGCAAAATATAAGTTTATAATCACAAAAACTTTTTTTTTATGTGATATAACAACAAATTAGCGACTTTCTGATTGTTTTCTTCACTTGTGCTGTCAGACCTTGCTTCTTACCAAATTTCATGATTCTAGGTAAATGGGAATTACCCTATAGGTTTTCGACCCAAAATCTATAGCTAGAATCCGGTAGACCTAGAATTGTCAATTTTGGTTAAAAGCAAGATCTTACAGCACAAGTAAAGGAAAAATTCCGAAAAATAAATAAGTTGAAATCTAAATTTGCCCATATCTTTTTATCGTGTTGACTCAGGACCTTGATTTTTATACACCTAATAGGAGCTATAGACTTCAGTATCTGGTATAAATTTCAACTTGCTAGGTCCACCCGTTCCTGAGAAAATCGGTGGTGACACACGGACAGACAGACGGACAAGAGTGATTTTATTTAAGTAATATTTTTTGTAAAATGATTTCACCAAAAAACAAAGTACATAAAAAAAAAATTAAGGGTTCCTTTTTCATCTTTTGAGGTACGGAACCCTGAAAACATCTCAACAAAGGTAAAAGCCTCCTAATCTTGATTGTTGTCTTCAGTTTCTCGAGTTGACAGTTATATTAAACCTTCAATATGATACGATATCTCTTGGTCATGCGAGTGTCGAGGTTAAAGCTAGCGGAATTATAAATACAAGGAATGTAATATGCATAACGGATTGTTTGCCGTGAGTTTGTTTGCCCGATTTCTTATCACAAGGCTCAAACATAGAAACCGGCGGCTATAGATCGACACAGGCAGATATTATATTATCTGTTATCCATTTTTAGGGTTCCATTCCTCAAAAGGAAAACAAGGAACCCTTATAGGATCACTTTGTTGTCCGCCTGTCTGTCTGTCTGTCAAGACCCATGGAGCAGTACTTTTTGTATCCCATGGAGTAATATTTTTTGTATCCCATGGAGCAGTACTTTTTGTATCCCACGGAGCAGTACTTTTTGTATCCCATGGAGCAGTACTTTTTGTATCCCATGGAGCAGTACTTTTTGTATCCCACGGAGCAGTACTTTTTGTATCCCACGGAGCAGTACTTTTTGTATACCATGGAGCAGTACTTTTTGTATCAATTGGAGCAGTACTTTTTGTATCCCATGGAGCAGTACTTATTATATTCCATGGAGCAGTACTTTTTGTATTCCATGGAGCAGTACTTTTTGTATTCCATGGAGCACTACTTTTTCCGGGATGAAAGTTACCCTATCTCCTTTTCTGTACTCCTGACAACGTGTATCTAAAATTTCTTGATGCTTAGTTGAGTAGTTACGACGTGAAAGCGAAACAAACAAACTAACTTTCGCATTTATAGTATATAAGTAAATGTTATCATAGATAAGATAATAGTCACGTGTTATCCACAATGTACTATACTACTAAACATTATATAACTTGTTACAGTAAGCTGTAGTCAAATTTTAGAAGCGTAATGTACAGCCGATAAATAGCTTAGTCAGCCAGAAAAAAAAAGATGAACAACATCTTCCTAAATATGTATTTGTAACAATGACTCCCTATTTCCCTTGGTTACGGCATCACGCGTGGACCGTGGCTGGACCGATTTCGCTAATTCTTTTTTTTTGTGTTTGTTATTGTCTGGAGAAGGTACTTACGAAAGAAAAAATTAAGAAAGTTGCGCGGAAAATTAGAAAATTTAAGAAAACTTACAGACTATATTAATTTTTCTAATATAACCTTAGCGCTTTTGACATAACTGTCAGTCGTTTGACAGTTGGCGCGTTTGACAGAATGCGCGCTGCAAATTATACCAATTCGAATTCAATATTCATAGTTACGACAGGACAACGTCTGTCGGGTCAGCTAGTGATTATATAATTAAACCTTTTATTATAATCAATACCTTGACCAATATCTATATATGTAACGGAATCTTTCAACATAGTTTTCAGTAACTTCAAGACGTCCGATTAACTTGAAAACTTACACACGTCAACATCATCAACATCAAGGACAGATGACAATCCAAGACTAGAAAATAAATTATAGTTAAAAAAACTCACTTTAATAAGAGCAAACCGAACTAATAAGTAGAATATAATTTTTTATTGTAAAAAAGCGTAGGGTGCTCGTCATCAACTGTTACAAATAGATCATAGCTATTTATTTACGAGTAGAGTTATCACTACATGTTATAAAACAAAGTCTGAACTGAAAAATGCGGTTTTCACTAATAGACAGACTGATTCATGAGGAAGGTTTAGGTGTATCATTTGTTAAGATTTTGTGTAAATTGATTGAAATACGTTAGTGATTGTTGAAGATGTCTCTGCTACCCGTGCGAAGTTGGGGCGGGTTGCTAAAAATTATTTTCTACTTTTTAGTTCGGTTTGCTATTAAACTGTGTTTTTATTTTGTTTGTTAAAACAAAGTAAACTACACTACACTACGTACTACGTACACTAATAAATTTTGAGTCAAAATTCGACGTCGCCCGTAAAGAGACATTTTAATCTTATCAGGTCAACTTTTACAATAAAATTGTATTGCCTTTACCGGCGCCATGGATTTAGTTTTTAATTCCGACAGTAAATCAAAGCATCTCTGAAGTGCGTCAAGCCATTGTGCTCTTCTTCATTAAGTTTTAGTACTCAAAAGCTTCTCGATTACGAACTAGGCCGGTGACTTGATAACAATTTGTATAACAAAGTTTTATTTGATAATTTCTTCGAATCAGATGTATATTATAAGTAGTTTTACAAGCAGTCATGGGTATAAAACTAATTTCATTTCAAGTTTCCACTCCAAAATGTCGAGTATTATTACAGTGATTGCCACAAGTTGCTATTGTTTCCATTAACGTACACCGAAAGCTGGCAGACGTCCATCTGGCGCCACAACCGGGTGATTTTCCGCTTTCCCAAATTGGACGAACGATTAATTTATTTACCAAACACACGCATGCCATGATTGCGTGTATTTGTATCTAATAGTGTTAATATCGATGATGTAGTTGCATTGAAAGAGATAAAATGAAGTATTTATACGAATATATATTTACTAGCAGCGCCCCGCGGTTTCACCCGCGTAAGTCCCGATTCCGTGATAATGTCGAGATAAAAAGTAGCCTATGCGTTAATCCAGGTCTCCAGCTATCTTCATACAAAGTTTCATCGCAATCGGTTCAGTGGTTTTTGCGTGAAAGATTAACAAACATCCATACATCCATCCATCCATCCAAACTTTCACATTTATAATATTAGTGGGATTGCCGTGTGTATCTAAATGATAGAAGACTACCTATCTGTCGCTAAGTTTCACCAGTTAAAATATTTAAAACGTGAATTAATAACAATACAATTAAACAGACAAATACCTTCACAAGCTTACGCATTTATGATATTAATAGAATAGTATCTTGTAGACAATGAGAATGTCTTAAGAAAAATACCTCGGAGGGGACGTTAAGCCATCGGTCTCGGTTGTCATACGAACATCTGTGGCATTCGTTACGGGTAGTTGGAGACCTAAAAAAAAAGAAGTCATACAACCTGGTCTAACTGCAGAACTTCGAAATCGCTTAGAACTTGGGTTGTAGAGGTAATATATCGAAGTTCGGCCGTTTCGTAGTTAAACTGAAAGCCGACCCAGACTTAGAAAAAGGTACGGAGGAAAAAAAATTGTGTTATGCTGCCTAATAGTCCGTATAAAAAGCTCAAAGTCGCTAAACGAATAATATTTTGAGCTATGATTGGCTTTTCTCTACGCTAAGTATACAATTCAGCACGATCACGTCCGTAAGAAAATTAAAGTGACCCCTAGGACAAAAAAACAAAAAACAAGGAATGTGGGATAACCCGTTCAATCATTATTGAATAAGTAAATTGATTTTTGTTTATTTGAGTTTTTAGGACAACAAAGACTAAATAGAATTATCTTTAAGATAATATGTCACTTATAGTTTTTGAGATAAGCTTAACAAACTAAAAAAAATTGTAGTTAGTCTCACACAAAAAGCTCCCTTCGGTATATGTGTACTAAGGGCTTTTTGTAGGAGCCGATCACTCAGAAGCTATGCTGTGCTGCGTCTAATTCCTCGTAAGATACATTGCAATACAACGCTGTTACGTTGGTTGCGCTTTCACGTCGTAACTACTCCACCGATCGTTATGAAATTTTCAATGATCGTTGTCAGGGGTACAAAAAACATAGAGTATCTTTCATCCAGAAAAAGTGCTGATCCCGAGGGGTAGAAAAATTACTTCAACGCGAGCAAAGCCGCAGGCAAAAGCTAGTACGAATAAATCAATTTACGAGTAGTTTAGTTTAACCTTCTAGTCGTCAAGTTTATTTGAAAATTAAATGTGATTGAGATTTGCAAATTATATCTGTAACTTCGATGTAAATAAACCAAAACAGCAATGAAAATCAAATCGTTAAACGTTTTGAATAGCCGCCAACCTATTACTTCTAACCTTGATTACTGACAATAAATTTAAAACGGTATTGGTGTCTCATCACATGCAAAACACAAACGAAAGGTAAACAACTCGTTAGTTGTCTAAAGCTAGGTATCAACAAATTTTATGATAAAATTTATGTGCAGGATTATGAAACCAACGTGTTCATAGCTAATGTAATATATGGTCATACTAGCAGCGCCCCGTGGTCTCAGCCGCGTAAGTCCCGATCCCGTAGGAATATCGGGATAAAAAATAGCCTATACGTTAATCCAGGTCTCCAGCTATCTACATACCAAATTTCATCGCAATCTGTTCAATGGTTTTTGCGTGAAAGAGTAACAAACATCCATCCATCGATCCAAACTTTCACATTTATAACATTAGTGGGATAGAGGGGAGCAGCACAATAGTGTAAAAATGAATGCTAAGTATTCAATTTAGAAAGATAAAAGAAGGTATTAAATTAAAGCCACGTACTTTATATAGTCCATGAAAATTCAACAAAAACTTCCGAAGTAGTCAGTTTTTGGGGACGGCAACTGTATTACCCCAAGACTAGCCTGTACTGGAATGAGGTATACCAAACTTTCGGAAACAATTTGATGAGTTGGATATTCTTGTTTCTTAAGTAACTAAGTATCTAAAGTTAATATCCAATCACCAATCTAATGAAGAGAGGTTACGACTAAAAGAAGTGGTGGACCAATGGTGGCTTTGAGGTGAGAGTGAGAGTGCTTGTAAGGTTCAGTTCCATCCATAGAAGAGGATGTAGGTAGTAGGTGCCTTCTGTCCACGAAACTCCAAATGATTGACGGACTGGTAAAACTGGAGAGGTAAATATGACAAAAATTATACTATGATGGACTTCTCTTTCACAATACCTTGGGGTAATATGATATAAATCGTAATATTTTGTAATAGAGAAGTCTGAGATAATACTAAGAAATTTAATAGCATGTCCACTTTGTTCTATCGTAGAACTTATAGTAGAACTAGATGGATAAACCCTTACAGTATTCGTCTTGGAATATTAAAAGAAAAAGCAATGAAATGGCTTGGTATGTAGATAGCTTGAGACCTGGATTAAGACATAGACTACTTTTTATCTCGATATTCCCATTATACCGATATTTACACGGGTGAAACCGTGGAGTGCAGCTAGTAATACATAAATTTAGCTAATTCTAACAAGAAACCAGACCGTAGGTACAATTATAATTATTAAAACTAAACAACAAAGTACATACATTCAAACGCATGTCTCAAAACACTTTGAGGTAGGTCATATAAACAAATTTCGCAAACTTTACCGTAAAATAAACATAAAGTGTATAAGAAAACACTCGAAGCTGTTATTTAATACCAATAATAACAAAATAGTTGGAAACAAGTCAACATAAGCGGTAGTTAACGAAATAGCCACCTTCAAATCTGTAAACAAAGCGAATACCTAAACAAAGTGATACCTACTTAAAACTAATTGTCATTACTGTTCAAAAGCCACGTGTCGGCCCAATTATGTTGATGTAACATGGCGATTTCATGTAAATAGTGGTTTTGAGTTTCACGAGTTCATTGTTATGCATTCTTTTTGCTACTGCGCCTCACGTTATACGATATTGCAGGGTGTAAACAAAAAGGTCCCAGAAGAATTCCTTGCGGTACACCCATGATATCCCGTTACTATTTTATACGGCTTGCTATGATCGCTGTATTATTGGTTTCCTAGAACCAACTGGATGAAATAACGATGTTAGGTATCGTTGCTACTGGTAGATATCGGAACAGCGTTTCATAATGAATCATGTGGCAAAGACTGTGGAAAATTTAACGTAAATAGGTCAGTCAACAATTCTTACAATGAATAACAGTGTTTTATATGATATGAAATATATGCTTGTGTTGGAGGAAAAGGTTGTGAGACAATGGTCGACACATGAAGCGATGTTTCTTATTCATAAATACGAACAGAAGAACGTAGTTTATTTAGTTGTTCTATTTTTCCTGATTTTTTTTTTTGTAATATGAACTTGAACAACACAAATAAAAATCATTGATGGTTCAATCAAAATATAGAATGAGTGTATTAAATAATAACTAGAGATCGCGTGGTGGTCGAATTTCGACCATGGTTTATTTCATTGACCAATATTACTTGACCTGTCATTGTATAGACTTTTGTACCTTGACGGGTCAAAATATATACATGACACTCATAGCTGTATGTACCCGTTTTTGCATTTTTTTAAACTTTGTAGCAAATATTATTTAAAAATTTCAGTATTCGCCACTTCTTCTCTGTATAAACTATAAGTGTGCGAAATTTCATACTCCTCCGTCCGCCCAATTTTCGTAAAAAGGGATCCAAAGTTCTCGCTTCACGTATTAATATATAGATAACTCCACACACCTCACACACGGCCGTCTGACCCCAAACTAGGCAGAGCCTGTACTATGGTAACCAGACTAGTAAATATTACATCAACATAATTGGGCCGACACGTGGCTTTTGAACAGTAATGACCATTATTAGTTATCACTTTGTTTAGGTATGCGCTTTGTTTACAGATTTAAAGGTAACTATTTCGTTAACTACATACATAAATGGCAGTGATATTTCGAGAGTTTGGTGATGGTGGTGATGAAAATTATTGACCTGTCATGGTAAGTAAGTCTATACAATGACAGTTCAAGTAATATCGGCCAATGAAAAAACCATGATCGAAATTCGACCACTACGCGATCTCTAGTTTATTTAAAAATACTATTAGGAATATTCCTGTATCGCGTGGGGCTTCACAAACATTCAAACAAGGGACACAAAGAACACCCAGAATCGGGACAACTATTTGTGCATCACCAATTTGTCCCGTGTGGGATTTGAACCCACAACACTCGGCACGGCGTGGTGGCGAGGTGACCACTTAAACCATTGCGCCTATGCGTCTGAGTTGCAAGGTTTAAAAGTTTACATTTTAATATTTACTTTTAAGATTTTTAAACTCATGGTTTTGTGTGTCCAGTTATATTTTATTTCCATAGCTTCGGAAGCTATTTTAGATAGAAAATAATAATATCCTGGGATATATTACACATCGCTATATAGGCCCAAACTAAGCAACGCTTTTTTTTATATTATAGGGGGCAAACGAGCTACCGGGTCACCCGATGGTAAGTGACTACCGTCGCCCATGGACACCTGCAACTCAAGAGTCACAAGTGCGTTGCTGGCCTTCGAGATGGGAGTACGCTATTTTCTTGAAGGTTTGAAGGTCGTATCGGTCCGGAAATACCGCAGGCGACGCTTGAGCTTGTACTGTGGGTTCCAGAACACGGATAAGGTTCAGTAGTTTTGCGTGAAAGACCAACAGACATCTATACATCATCACAAACTTTCACGTTTATAATATTAGTAGGATAGAAACATCCAGACCAATTTAAACACAGACACATATTCCTGGACTGAGAGGGAATCGAATAGAGATCGTCTCAACAAAAAATACATTATATCAACAATCGGTAGGTTACAATAAGCTGTCGTGTCATAATGGCGGTCTCTTCTAATCTTCTTCTCTTCTTATAATCCACTGCTAGCTCTTCCAGACAACCTTTACATGGATTACTGATGCGCCACATGATAGTTCGTTTTTCTTTAAAACATATAATTTACAAATCTGCTTTTTGATAGATATCAATCACTGCATATTATAAAACAAAGTCCCACACCACGTCTGTCTGTCTGTCTGTTTGCGATAAATTTAAAAACTACTAAACGGATTTTCATGCGGTTTTCACTAATAGACAGCGTGATTCATGAGGAAGGTTTAGGTGTATAATTTGTTAAGATTTTGTGTAAATTGATTGACATATGTTGATGATTGTTGAAGATGTCTCTGCTACCCGTGCGAAGCCGGGGCGGGTTGCTGGTTTAGGAATAATAAAAAAAATGTGGAAAGAAACTGTTAATATAAAAGTTGTTGATATTGAGCAAGTCTTGCCAACTCTTCGGAACCATTACTACACTCCAATCACTGCAGCAGTTTTTATACTTAACGCGCCCTACAACCCAAAACACGACTACACGGATAAACAAAAATAGCTGATTTTAAAATTTTTGAAGATGTTAACTAGAATTTTACATAAAACATAATGCATTAAAATTATAAATAAAACAAATTATCTATGAACTAAAAAAAAATACATTCTTTGTACTGCCTAATGAAAAGCTAGATTGAGGTCCAATCCAATTTTCACACCCCGCCTAAAGACCCGGGGAATCTAATCCAAAACTTTTAGATTTCAGATTTAATCTTAATAATATTCTAGAAGACTGCCGTAGCAAAGGTTTGCACATAGGTTTACGTACGATTTCGTGAGATTCTGGGTGGGATGGATACCTTTGTCGTTCGGATCATCATAAGTTATTTTTGTTAAAAAATTCGTACCAATACGTAGTAATCATGCCGAAGCCGGCAACAGGCTCGCCCTCTTTACGTGGGACCAATAATCGTGGGGAAATGTAGATTTATACAGGGTGTAAGTGACACCGTAACGAATCCTGAAATAGTGTATTCAGACCATAATTCTGAGTGGAAAATCATTGGAAATTTCATTTTTTTGCTTAAAAGTGATATCACAATGAGGAAACAGAACATTTTACTGCAAAAAAAAACAGTAAATACCCCATTCGACCAAAAACTGCATTGTAAAACAATTATGCAATCAGATGCTTCGACGGCACCGTGCGCGTTTGCGCGTTACGTTGCGTAGTTCAAAATCAAAGAATTGACTGTAAATCCTTAATCTCGCATTTTTATAATGAACTGACTTTTGCATTGTGATAAGTATCCAAAGAAAGACGTTTTTGTAAGTTACTCGCGACGGTGATACTTACACGCTGTATAGCTCCGGCTACTTTTTCACTATTTGTAAATATGAAGTTTGTGTTATTTCAGAATTTCACAACCAACCATCGTACATAGGCCGTTTGATGAGTAGCAGTTACCGTTGCCTATAAAAGTTCGCAACACCAGCAAAATCACACGCGCTTTATTAACCTCATCCCCGTACCAAAAATCTTGCGTAACTAGGTACGAAATTATCATAGCCTCTAATAACTTGAAAAAAAATAGTTTTACAGAAACACTACCCTGTTGTCCTTTATATGAGTTGTCGGTTGAAGTAAACATACTCGTAAATCTAAACATATACACGTTATTATTGTACATGCGCATACGCAAACGATACCTTAACGGGTGCGTCGAAGTTACAAATTTTCATTATTACCTACTGTTTATAGGTTCGTGGAACGTGACCGACAAGTGATTTTGTTTTATCGACGTGTTTACTTGAGTTGATAAATACATCATCAATCATTTTAAATCAAACCATTTATAGTTCCCGATATTTATACGATTCATTCAATAAATGACTAATGATTGCAGATGGTTCAGAAACGGGGTTTTGTAGTTTCCTTTTTTCCGCCATAAATTTGAAAATCTCGAACCACATAAACAAGACCATATACCACATATGCAAATTATGGCCTGTCAACACGATTTATCACTAGCCACGAGAAGCTGTCGTCTAAAAACCAATTTACAGGTTTTGGGCACCATCTCTAGTCAGAGTCTAGACGGATCTACTTGAAGTAAAGACTGTGATTCTCTCGATAGTATAGATTGGATAATCTCTCGCGTTACCCTCTCCGACCCTATAGTCGGTTGACAGTGTCTGGTCTGCACCAAGCGATATGGGTGATTTTTACAAGACTTTCCTGCATTCCCAAAGAGATACCTTTCCTTTCCAATGCCGGCCTGACTTATACCTTGTGGTTGCTCTGTGCCGGACTGGGTCCAATACCTACAAACGGTTACAGATACAGGGAACTTGCTCCTCCACTCAAAGATTTCAATCCGTTCTTGATTTGACTGCTCGCCGTTCTCGACTTCTATTTATCAGAGGGATGCGCTGAGAAACAGAATTTCCCAAAATACGAATCACTCGCGCCTTGGTAAACGCTACCTGGAAGCAGCAACGACTCTCCGATACATATATACATATAATAATACGCACATAAATTACTTTTTTTTGCTATTACTAAGCACATCCTATCTGTGAATCACTTTATTTTTATTACAAACATATGTTGTTGTCGTTTCAGCTCCGTATCTGAGGACCTTGGCTTACTTATACATAAAATTGTAATTACTAAGTACAGTTCCTAAGAAGACTAGCCAGTGCTGCGCAACTCAAGGTTTGCAAAACAGTTTTAGCTCTGTCGATCGACATTAACCTTGGATAAAAGATGTAAGTACTAAGATACCTGTCATAATGCAAAAGCAAGTATGGAGTCAATAAAATTACAGTGTTTATAGTAGTATAAACATGATTATCGATGAGATCAATTCATCACTGGGTGTCGCTAAAATGAATACTATCTCAGTTTTAGGTACTCACTACCTTGAGACCGTAGAAGATCTTAAATCACTTTTATTTTCTTGTTTGAATCTTTTTGCTCTTTTTTCTCCCACTTTGCTAAGGAGGAATTTTAAAATTTTAAATTTTTGGAATTTGAAAATTTATTACAAATCCACTGCCTCTCCACACGTCAAAAGTTGTGATCTGATATTTTGGGATGTGACAGTTAATAGTTTCCTTAAGATTCGCCGACTGTGTTGCTCGGCAGTCATAGGTATTGATCCTAGCATAGAAGAGTCACAGCAATTGGAGTGTGGATAATAGCCGAGAACTCTTGTCCGGTTGTTTGTTTGCTCGGACAAATACCACACATAAAAATAGTAAATAGTCTATTCAGTTTTGTCCTCAGCTCAGACAACAGAAGGTCCCATGCCATGTGTTAGTATATTTACAGTCCATTAATTTTCCTTTTTGCAATTTCGCTTTGAACCAATTGATATTTAACCGTTGATGTCATCCCACTAATATTATAAATGTGAAAGTTTGGATGGATGTATGGATAAATGTTTGTTACTCTTTCGTGCAAAAACCACTGAACCGATTGCGATGAAACTTGGTATGTAGATAGCTGGAGACCTGGATTAACACGTAGGCTACTTTCTATCCCGATATTCCCACGGGATCGGGATTTACGCGGGTGAAAACGCGGGGCGCTGCTAGTAACTCCATATATTAAAACCAGATTACTTCATTATAAATATCAGAGAACCCTCCTTTGCACATAATTATGTTAATGAGACATATCCAAATATAAGTTCGCAAGAGGTTATGACGTCATAGTCATGTTTGAACAACAGACGTTAATTGATTACATCAACATACACGGGCAATATGATAAGGTTTCTTTGAATTTCGAGAATGATTTAACGTTCTTCAGTCATTTGGGAATTTTTTTGTAGAAGTTATGGCTCATTTGGACCGGGATAATATATATGCAAGTCAATCACCAATGTTTGTCCATCCTAACTAATCCATACCTATGGCCATAATATGAGATTGTTTGTTCCGTTTCCACACCTTATCGACTCGACCTATCGTAATGAAACTTTGCATTCAGATTTACAGAAAAGGACGTAGAGTATCTTCCAGAAAAAGCGCTGTTACGCCTCGTGGGCAAAACTAATCATCAATACAAATAAATAAAATTGAAGTGTATATTTGTAATGTCAAAATAATAGTTTTTTTTTAAGCTCATACAGATATTTGCATGATATGCCTAAAAATCTGTTTTAAAAAATTTTGTCTCTCTGTATGTCTGTTAATTCGGGCTAATCTCCGGACGAGACTATTACTAGCAGATGGCTGGTGTTATAAGGAGTAACTTAGGCTACTTTTATTTTGAAAAAAGAATTAGGGTTCCGCGCAAAATATATAAATATGTACATGCGAGCAATACCGCGCGGGAACTGCTAGTTATTTATATAATACTTACGATTACTTAAAAAGAATTTTTTTTTTTTTTTTTATTCAAACACAAAACACATTACTAGTAATCTCGTTAACCCCTCCAGCTAAGCTTAACACTTGCGTTAGGAGTGAGTTCACGACGGTAGTGCACTGGGTGGGGTTCAAACTTGCAACCAACCAGATAGCTTAATTTTTTTATGTATCTCGTGGTTCTTGATGGCCGTATAATAATTTCGTTATAATCCTAGTATAGCGCCATTATAAAGCGCTTACCGATCATCTGATCTATTGAGGCTAACATCTAGGCTTGGTTGAATACCGCGCGTTTCCATTTATTGCATTTTAATAATTTATTTCTCAATTGCTCAATGTCATTTAATCTCCAGGCCAAAGACACAGAATCAGTAAGTCGTCTTCATGCAATAGGCTTATTAAAAAAAAATACTGTCAGTCGTAGGACTGCACGGCAGAAGTTAAAACACACATGGTCACGGGAGTTCAGTGCTTTTTCCCCAACAGTGCCCAACGTGCCTAAAGAAGTTTTCACTTCAAAAATAGACCGAAAGGCTCTCTTATCGGCCAGTAAACGGCTCACGCAGTAGATTTTTTGCGAATGCGACTTAGTAAGAACCTTTAGTAGGTCTTCTTAATAAACTAAACCGTCTGTTGCACCATTAATTAATCTGCCTCTAGTAACGCTGCTTACATGTACGGTGGCAGCGCACATATTATGTCCACAAGAAAACTTACAATTCAATTACTGAAATTCAATGTTACTAAAGACAATAATGTCTTTGTTTCTCTGAGATATGAACGTTTATCACAAAATATAACCACGCGATTTCATGATAAATCGATAAGATTATTTTTAGAACAGTGGTACATATACAAATTGCAAAAACTAAAATAATATTCGTCGCTGATTTAATTTTTGCTTAGTAATATAATATTGTTTCATCCTACTAAACTGAAAGTTTGTGTGAATTCCTTTTTCACATAAAAACTACTGAACCGATTGCGATGAAACTTGGTATCTAGATAGCTGGAAACCTGGATTAACATATAGGCTACTTTTTCTCCCGAAATTCCTACAGCAACGGGAGTTACGTGGGTGAAACCGCGATGCGCAGCTAGTAGTTAATAATTCTCTAATCACCGTTTCACAAAATTCAGGAACATCAATATTACATGCGGATTTCTGGAGTGATTCATTATTGTACTTGTGTAGTGGTCTCTTGGACTATCTCCAGCCCCGACCCATATTTAGATTTAAATGCTCATAGAACCTCTTCATATTGGATGCCATCTAAGCCTGCCAAATGAATAATTATCGTTTTAACATAAATGATGATAAAGAGACATAAGATTATCTTTTGCATTGATATTTATAGTTTGCTAATATAAAAAAAAACTTAACCACCATTAAAAGGAAGTAAAATTTACACGGTTATCTATTTGACTGCATGACTAACTTCTTGTAACATTACAATGTCTTTCAGATACGTGCAAGATACTGTCAGTCCTTTTACGCAGACCGTGGAGGTGCACCCTTTGCGAATTACTGAGGAATACATAACACATTCTAGAACAAACCTGACGCAAACACTTTGCAGCCCTTTGTCATCATGAACACATTATTATACCATTCTCTTCGTTCGCCATATGAATTTCGGGTAAATTCTAAGAAACTACACGTGTAAAATGACTGACAGTTTGCTTCAAGGAGCGTGCCCTTAATTTTATTTTAGCAAACAGCTACAGCTTTTTGCTTCCTATACACACATATATCTGCTATATGTATAACGGAAAACCAACCTTTCCTATAACAGTAGAATATTTAGAAAATATTACCTAGCTAGAGCGCAATTTTTCTAAAAGAATATGGTGCGGTATTTCCGTGGAATCCAAAGTATTTCTTGAATCTAAAGTGACATATTATCTACATAAACATCCAGATTTGATCTGTTAGAATATTGACATGTTGACAGTAATAAATATGTTAATGCCAGCCTTGATCAACGGATTTACGTACGCTCTGACACAGGTGTGATGATCTAACAAGACAGTACACGTTTACGTCTGGTTTAATTACTAATATATGGATGAGGATGTACACAAGATGACACTAATTTTGTCCGTTCGATAGGCTAATCCATACTAGTATTAGAAAGCTAAAGTTATACACGCTAATCTCACAAGTTGCCAGCCTGATTTGAACCACAATCTTTAGATTCATGTTCAAGAGTTATCTTATAACTCTTAAATTCTATCTGGGTTCTCTGTGTGTTCTTTTGAATGTTATTCGGTTTAAAGACATTTATTTCCCTCAAAAAAGAACAATACAGTTCACTTGCATAATGATAAAATGTAACAACACATTAAATTAAGTATCTCTGTGATTAGTTTACAATACACTATACAGCAATATAAAAATAAAAATATGAAGACAATTTTATTGGTGCTAGTACTTTTTTCTAATATAATCTTCTGAACTCTTTTTAAATTTAAACAAGTTATATATCATCAGGTATTTCATTATAAAGTTCAACCTTCATATAATATATTTTTCTTACCATAGTCGGTTCTAGGCTAATTATTGACTTAATTTACATGAATCTGTGGTTTCGTAATACGCTACTAAACAAGGTTGTATCAACATCTCTTGAAACTACGCTCACATTTACAAAACACATTATCACCATCTTAAACTTGAGTTTTCTTGTAAATTTCGGTTTGGGCACAAGAAAGCATGGTCCCTATCGCAATAATAATAAAAATATCGTAAAAATATTCACCAGCACTACACGGCTCAAACGGCCTGCTGAAACTTGTCAAAATTATGTAGGTATGTACTGGTGTAATGCGTTCTAGGCGTCAAACTCATATCATGACGATCAGTCGTTCTTCTATTACTAATAAAATAAATACATTGATATTTGTAAAATAAGTTAATATTATTAATCGTAGGAAACGACGTCGACAACTATTTATATAAAAGTCTTAAGGTTTTAAAAGGATTAAAACGGCTGATACTTTAGTATTCTAGACATCTAAAAGAACAGCTCATCACCTTGAGAATCATGTATGTTTGTTTGTCACTATATTCACTATAAAGAGCTTTTCAGATATCAGCAGAATTTGTCGTACGGCAGTGGACACAATACAAAGTATCTGTGTCTTTAAGGCACATTAGCCAATACCTAGAATCGCGGATGCATATGGTTTAAGCTCGCCATTTTTTCTCGTAAATGCCTTGATTTATTATACCCGACACTCGCATGTTTTCAATGACTGACCTGTATTTTTGGGGCTTCCAAGGACCTCCTCAGTAAGAATAATAAGCCATAATATATTTAAATCAGTTCATATTTTTGACCGACGAACATTGTTCAAAATCTTTAGGAGACAAGGTTTCCTTTTGATGTTTTTGTGGACTGTTACCCTTGTATAATTGGGTAGCGTATTTCATCGGTTGTTAAGGATAAAGTGAGGGGTGTGTTAAGTATATATAAAACAGTTTAATGCATTAGACAAGGCACCGTACGCAACTAATTGAAATCAGATGAGGTTGATGTTCGCATTGCATGCTCCGTGAACTAAAGAAGACTATTGTCTAAATAGTTTACAGGCGATTTCTGCGTAGATTAATGTCTCGCGAATAGGAATCTGTTCACTCTAGAGGGGCTGATGTTGACCAGAACGAATGTAGTATGTAGTTGGTTAGTAGTAGCGCTACTACTAACCATTTAACCAACTACATACTACGTTCCTATCCAAATAAGCTCTGGCAAATGCCAGAGCTTATCTGGATAGGATTGGCAATGTATTAGTGACATAGTTCGTAGTTAGGATGTTGTCATTGTGTTTATTCTAAGATTGTTATGAATGATTTGCTTGGGCAGAATAACAGCGGCTGGCATGTTTGCGGTGTCATCCATATGCTAAGTCCAAGACCATTTTGTCTTTTAATGTCTACCAAATACTGTTTTTAACATCTAGTAATGTTATGTACAAGACAAATTAAGTTTATATTATTCTTATAATAATTGTTATTGCGAATGATTTTAAGCTCCGATATGGATGGATGGAGCTTCCATTAGATGTGTTGTGCGGTAGTTGACCAAATTATGTACCTGGAAGGCTTTGCTCGGTAGCTTTTTGTAAAATCGTTTTTTTTTTTTTTTGAAAAATTGCATTTTTACAGGAAATACAACTATGCAATTGAACTTAATTTGCAAAACTGTATCTGTATATAAAATTTCATTAAAATCGTTGGAGGGGTTTCCTAGATTCAGATTATATATATATACAAGAATTGCTCGTTTAAAGATATTAGATAGATAGATAAACCGGTGTTATTCCTTTCGATTAAAGGTTAACGGCAGTTTAACTGTTCTCTAGTTTTATTTCAAGTTAACCTTGTACCACGGCATTGACATTACGCCAACTAATCGTTGACGGTCGCGATTTCACTTGTAAATTAATTAAGATTTTATCTCCACGCCTCACGTACACAATCTAGATGTTATATAATGTGATTAGTCATGTGTTCGGTGTAGGTATTATTATTGTACGAGAGGTAAACTGTTACGGAATGAGTATGTGTATGCGTTATGTTATTTTCGTGTTTATATGTGGAGCCCCCACGCTGAAAATGTATGTACGCAAGTTTATAAACATGTAAGTATAATCAGAAACTTATTTTTCTATCAGAAACAGTACATGGTAGAGTAGTTGAGGCTTGACAGCGTCACAAACAAACAAACTCACAAGCCATTTTTTTTTATGGTATTGGGGGCAAACGAGCAGACTAGTCACCTGATGGTAAATGACTACCTCGGCCCATGGGCACCTGCAACTAAAGAGTCACAAGTGCGTTGCCGGCCTTTAAGGTGAAAGTAGGGTAAGGGGGACGAGGGGAGCGGGGGGAGGGAAGGGTTAGGGCCTCTGGTAGCCTCACTCACTTGGCGAAAACCAATGCAAGCATTGCTTCACTGCCGGTTTTCTGTGAGGCCGTGTTATCATTCCGGTCGAGCCGGCAAATACGTGCCTAAGCATGGCTGTCCCTTATAATATTACAGTTAGGATAGTGGTATACAAGGGCTCAATTTTGGAAACGTGGCGCCACATAGGTGGTGTGTGCAAACACTCCTAATAAAAGTGGTAACATGCTCCTTGTCAACTAGACCCATCCCACCCATCTTACAAGTTTTAGTTGCCCTATTCACGACCAATAATAGTGTTCTTATATTCCTGTATTCTGTTTAAACCTCCGAGTGGTTAGTGATGGCCACTGCTGAGCCAGAGGTCGTGGGTTCGATTCCTACATGAGCATGATCGTTTGTTTTGTGTCTGGGTGTAATTTTTCTATAATATGTATGTATTTAGAAATATATTAGTATGTTAATCAGCAGTTTGGTTACCATAGATTGGCATAGATAAATAGATAGGTACTCTTTATTGCACACCAAAAAAGGATTATACAATCTAGAAATTTAATATTAAATAACCGTACAATGGGCGGTATTATCGCAGCGTAGACTGCGATAATACCGCCCATTGTACGGTTATTTTTTATATCTCTTTGTATAGGCTCTGGCTAGTTTGGGATCAGTTTGGGTTAGTATGATTATTATTGGAATATCAATTAATTATTTTTCTTACGTGGGAGACCCATGCTTCGGCACGTATGGACCGGCTCAACTCCGCTCGATACCACGGCCTCACAGAAAACCGGTAGTGAAAGAATGCTTGCATTGCTTTTCGCCGCGCGAGTGAGGTTACCGGAGGCCCTAACCCTTCCCTCTCCCCTATTCCCGTCCTTCCCCTCTCCCCCCTCTAATCCCCCTCTCCTGTCTTCCCGCTCTTCCCCCCTCTCCCCCTCTTTCCCTATTCCCATCTTAAAGGGCGGCCACGCACTTGTGATTCTTGAGTTACAGGCGCCCATGGGCGGCGGTAGTAATTTACCATTAGGTGACCCGTCTGCTCGTTTTGCCTCATATACAACAAAAAAAAAAATTGGCTTTGAATTATTGATGTCATAAAATTGAACTGTTAGTAAATCTTTATTTGACCGTGACTTCTCACAATACGATAAAGCGATTGTCTTACGCGTCTACTACAGCTACTGTATCTACGACAAAACTATATTAATATTATAAAGCTGAAGAGTTTGTTTGTTTGCTTGAACGCGCTAATCTCAGGAACTACTGGCTCGAATTGAAAAATTCTTTTAGCGTTGGATAGCTCATTTATCAAGGTAGGCTATAGGTTATATACAATCACGCTACGACCAATAGGAGCGTAGCAGTGATCATAAACGCAGGTCATATTGCGGGAACTGCTAGTAATACAAGATGTTAACTAATATTGTAAATAGTAAAGATTTGAATGATTGTAGTCGATAAACTCTGAATATTTTTGATTTTAATCATTCTTCTGACTTTAGAAAGAATTTATTCAAAAATAAAAAGTAGCTATACCGATAGATAGGTAAAAGCGGGCGAGGCTGTGGTCACAGTTAGTCAGCTTAGAATAATCCTTACTTAATATTATAAATGCGAAACTCTGTCTGTCTGAACCGATTTAAATGAAATTTGGTACACAGATAGTCTAGAGCCTGAGAAAGGACATAGGCTACTTTTTGATCCGGTGAAAGGGGTTGAAAGGTGGGGATGAAAAATTGTATGGAAGTATCGTCATATTTAGAGCTAGAAGCTTGAAACTTATTTTTTAGGCTGTTGATTCGATATAAATTCCACGCGGACGAAGTCGCCGGCACAGCTAGTTTAAAAAAGTTTGAAATGCATAAAACTTGTGTGTTCACACTGTATTTGATGTTAAGCATATTGTTTGTACTTTCAAAAAAAGGTAAAGCCTGTCACAGTTCCAACTGACATATTCCACTTTTGAAATTATTTATCAAATTGACGTCTGTCAACACTGACAGTAAATAGTGAGACAATATGTCTATTTGTCCTGCCTACGGTAGTAGACTGTTGAGTCAAATGAGTTGCTCTTTATTAAATGTTGAAACGATCCGTTCTATAGACTATTGATGTCCATAGTATAGCTAACTATGGACATCAAAAGTCTATAGAACGGATCGTTTCAACATTTCTTTCGTCAAATCATTTTCTTTTAATGTTTGTGTTTACATTTAAAAATAAGAACAAACGTGAAAATAATCTTGTTAATATTATACAGGCGAAAATTTGTAAGGATTTATGGATGTTTGTTACTCTTTCACGCAAAAACGGCTGAACGGATCTGGATGAAATTTGGCACAGATATAGATTATAGTCTGGAATAGCATATAGACTATAATCTATATCCCCATCTTTTTATCCCGGAAAATGTACTGTTCCCGTGGGATAGATCTCACCAAAATTTCCACGCGAACGAAGTCGCGGGCAACATCTACTAACGAATATTTTTTTTATTCTCATAGATATAAGACCACAGACAATGACATGGTCAAATAAGCTGCTTTTTATTCAATGTTAAAACGGTACGTTCTATACAATTTTTGTAATTGTGACGTCATAATTAGCTACCGTCAAATTTACATTTAAAAATAATAACATACGTGAAAATAATAACAATATTTTTTTAATTCTCATATGACTTAATTTCATGAAGACTACCAAATAATTTATGTTACAGATAAGAGGTCATCAAAAGATACCCTCGAACATTTCATTAAGGTCACAACACACAAACCAATAAAGCACTTTGCTCACTGAACTTCTAATTCAGTCAGTTAAGTCCTTAATTGTTTTGTTTTGTAACCATGGTTTTATGTTATTTCATGTTTTATGACCCGTTGCGACGATATTCTTAACCGCAAACGACTTCCGAGAATACTATTTCGTATTAGTACTATTTATAGTACAATATTTTTTTATCGCGTGGAAACCCCACGCCTCTTCACGTCACCAGGTGCCGAGGTACGTGGGTGAAGTGGTATCTCGGACTAAAACCACACGATGTTCGGTCAAAAGTGGGTCTATCACCTACCCTAAGAAGGACGCCTCCGAGAACCTAATAGAAACAAGTGCCGTGGCTTTAGGGTTGAAAGTACATATTTTAACCTTTAAGAATATGAAGCATGTCCACAGCTCTAACTAATGCTTATTTCCAGTATTTTCTTATACGTTTAAATACTTACTTATGTGTATGTAGTGTCAAGCACTAGAAATAATACGACCCAAAGAATAGAATAGTGGAATTACCTGTAACAAAAAAATACATTACATATTAATTAATTTTGTAAATCAATGACACATACAAAGTTCAAAGTGTTGACTATTAAGTGTACCTAGTATATATTTACGTAACAAAAATATATGTGTACTTCATATTTGCACATTCGCAAGAAAATGATTGAAATTAGTTTTTTTACATTCCGGTACATTTTCTGATAAATCTGTTAAACTGCGTAGTTTTTTATTATTGTGAATAGTGAATATTACGTACAGAGCACAGTTTTTTCAGATAAATTTTTAGTCCTAGAACTATTTATTGACTTTTAGTTATTAAAATTTAAAGAGTTAATCTTAAAAAAAAGCAATAAACTAAAAGATAAAAAGCAGTTATTCTTCTTTTCTTTTTAAAATATATATAATATTTTAAAGTAAAGTATAAGAAACAAACCCTAAAAACTTGCTTACGTAATAGTAAAAAAATGCAAGTTGATACAGTTGCAACTTGAGCAGTTATCAACATTTTTTTCATCATCAGCTCAGCTACATGATATGATGATTTCTGAACGCAAATACCTGATAAAGTAATGAAAAGTAAACAGAAACACTATTCATTCCTCCAATTTTCAAGGGGTTTCTCTCAGTTTTATCAGGATCCCATCATCAGATCCTGACTTCCTTGACATGGGACAACACTTGAGGTATACCCTATCTAACAAAAAAAGAATAATCAAAATCGGTTCATAAATAACGGATAGAGGGCTGAACAAACATAAAAAAATTTATATATATAGATATACGGTCGAATTGAGAGCCTCCTTTTTTTTCGTCGGTTAAAAAGTACCCCACAGAACACAGTCTCTAGTAATTAATTGTGTAATCGTCTAATCAACGATTAAAATACTCGGATTCCACAGCAATAATCCGAGGTTTCATTTAAATCAACTATTTTCAAGGAGCGACGGAAGAATTTCAAATGAATGCCGTCAAATTGTTTCTAACTATGCAATCACGTTTTAATTGTGAATAATTGTTGAATGGATTTTCCGTTGAATATAGCAGTAAGAAATACGTATATAATGTACGTATACGTGTATAATGAATTGTCTCAGATGTCTTTGCTGACGGCCATAGTAATTATTTTTCAAGTTTGTTACCTATTCGAAAGATTCAGGGTACATCATTCTATGAGAAACAAATCAGCGTAACTAGAATTAGAAGAACTATATATCCGGCAGAAGACCGAAAACCTCCCCTCACAGAAAGTCGGAATAGGGTGAATTGCTCGTGGGTATCTCAAAAAAGACTATACACAGACAGTTCAGATGAAGGACGTTGGCTTCGTGTTCGGTGTGTTCCCATGGGCGTTAAACGCGCGTTGTCGTAGTTCATTCAGTCCGAGTTCTGTATTCGTTGAAATCGGCGTAAAAACAGAAAATTAAAACAGCAAAACGCGCTCTACGCGATAGTTGGTTGGTGTTGGTGTAGGGCTTTGTTTCCGCATTTAGACTCATAGACGGTCCATTATGCGTTCATATAGGCTGACTAGTTGAGCCAGCCCAGCTCCTTCCAGAAGCATAGAAGCCTCCTGGGGCGTTCGCAGGCTTCTAATAGCGATCTCGCTACGTGATAGTACAGATTGCACTTCTTACTAAAAATTTAAAGTTCGTAGACATTTTAACTGTACAGAAATTAGTAGATATTAGTTCTATAGGTTTTGTTCTTACATAAATAGTTGACTCAGTCTGAAAACAGAGTACTTAGATTATAAAAAACGGTTTTTTTTTTTAATTCGCAGCTTTCTTTCTTACTCGCGAAATATTGGCATTATCGGCAGGTAAATTTTCAAGTTCATATTGTCAGTTTCAAAATGAGGATTCTAAATACCAATAGCGAATTTTCCTAAAATTGTTTATGCCTTACGTTCTTCACTGATGCCGCGTTCCAATAAACAAGAAACGATGCGTTTTGCGTACGGACGGTAAAATTTTCATTGAAAATTCAACGAAATTTTACCGTCCGTAAGCAAAAGCAATCGTTTCTTGTTTATTCGAACGCGGCATGAGTCTACTATTCGACCACACGTTTCTATTAGAAGTTGTATATATGTTTAATTCCTTTATTTATTATTTTATTTTAAAAGCCTGCACCTGCAAAAGGCCTTGATACCTGTGCAATTAATCTGAGATGTTCCGCATTGCCGTGAATTGATACCGTTTGTGAAGCCGACTGACAACACCATCTGTCAACGGTGGCGGCAATTAAACATCAAATTAACTCGCTTCCTTCTGCATTGTAAACAGTTACAGGAACACGACAATTGCGCATTTCAATGTATCTTAATAATTCATATCATGTTATAAAACATGTTATTTATACATTATAGTTGCCTACACAGGTCATTCCATGCAAGTCATGCCACGGAGTATGTAACAATGAAACATCTAACATAATAACCGCAAACCTTGACAATAGTTTGTTCAGAATCTGCTACTAAATCTATTTCAGTAATATTTATTGAAGTTTTACACTTTCTACTTGCTTTTCAAACGATCACAACTTCTAAACGGATAGTTTTTTTTAAATTCTTTTTGTAGCTATGCAGCTACAGAGTAGCTAGAGCTAGAGTCAGGCCCTTTCAGAGATTTAAGTAAGTGTTCCATTGTCATACACACTCTGTATAAAAAAAAAACGCGTGAGGTGTTTTTGGGACATCGGGTTGGAACGAAGTTCCTTTCGCAATGTATAAAATATTTAATAGATTAAATAAATTGTATCAAAATAATGTAAACATTGTAAAAACTCGAAACTAAAATAGCGCCATCTGTGAAAGTAGCCCGAACAATATATAGATAATTAATATACAACCAATATCAAATTACAGTAGTATCGCGCAGAATCCATAGATGGCGTAAATAAAATTAGTCAACTGGCGGTCAGCATTTTTCGTTGCGCTAACATTTTTCCGTCGCGCCGCCGCCGAGCGTCTGAAAGGTGACGTGAAAATTAAAAAAAAATGGCAAATGAACAAGACGGAGAAGCTTAAACGTGCTTATTAACTCTAGCAACACTCATCTAACCTACCCATCACGTAACCCTGGTGAGTGTTAGTGGCGATACGAACCGTGAGCTATGAGAGAAAAAAAAAACCCTGGTGAGGTTACCTGGTGGTACAGAGGTTAGTCACCGAAGACTTTTAACTAGGTCTACTGTCTGTACTCGGTACTGCTATCTAACTAAAGACTTCGGTAGGTAGCTACTGGACCAGTATAAGCAGAAATCTGCTGTATGGGTAAAACAGTTATCACCCCTCTGTTGAATAGTAACAACAAATAAAGAGTTGGGCTGAAGTATAGTTGAATTAATGACAACCGCAGCATCTATAACCTGTATGGTTTTCGTTACAATACGAGATAGAGGCATTAGTTCTTTAATTTACAACTCGAAATACCCAAAGTTTGGATGGATGGATGTTTGTTACTCTTTCACGCAAAAACCACTGAACCGATTGCGATGAAACTTGGTATGTAGATAGCTGGAGACCTGGATTAACGCATAGGCTACTATTTATCCCGATATTCCCACGGGATCGGGACTTACGCGGGTGAAACCGCGGGGCGCTGCTAGTTGATATTAAAAAAGAGATGCGGTCTTTATTGTTCTGAAGGTTAGGTCTGAAGCTGAAGAGTAATCAAGACAAATCTCCACTCAAACTGTCCACGTCAACATGTTTCCAAGTTAAACCAAAGCAACGTTTATACCGCGCCATTAATATATTAATTTATGTCCTACAAATTAAAACAATAGCACTTCACGCCATGGAAAACTTGTTCTCTTGGCATCAGCTAGAGGAAAACGCTGTCAGCCGATATTAATTGCGTTTGTGGCCAAAATGTCTCTCTACGAACTATGACAGCATATTACGCCGATAACCCACAATAATTTATGTTATTCATTTAAATGATTGTTAATGAACTGAAATAACAGATTACCTATACAATTAACAATGCAAATGTGACGCGGTTCATAGTGTCACTTGGTATTGACGTGGACATCATGACTCATAAGTTTAACAACAAAACTGTTCTATCTTTAGATGTGCTTTGCATTTGTTGATCGTTCTTTTCATGACGGCTCATCAAAATGGACTGCAGCTGTGCTAAGGAAAAACAAGACTTCAAAATTGCTTAAAGATCCTTTAGTAACTTTCACTGTCCACAAAAAAAACAATCCCATTAATATTATAAATGTGAAAGTTTGGATGGATATGGATGGATGTTTGTTACTCTTTCACGCCAAGACCACTGAACCGATTGCGATGAAACTTGGTATGTAGATAGTTGGAGACCTGGATTAACGCATAGGCTACTTTTTATCCCGATATTCCCACGGGATCGGGACTTACGCGAGTGAAACCGCGGGGCGCTGCTACTATCTAATTTTCTGCAAAATTTATCGCGTTCAGTATTTTTTGTGTTAAAGTGTCGTATGTTATGTTTACTCAATGTTTTCCTTAGAAGGGCAGCGTAAGAAGCCATCATGTAGATAGGTGATGAAGCGTTGCGACGGTCAAGGATTGACATCGGCATTCGCGCGCACATGGAAATATAGTAGACCATGGTCGGCACACATCTACAAATTAAATATCTCGTTATAAAGCATGTTTTTGAAACTGTAGTAGCATTGACGTTCTACTCATCAATCTTCAAATTTGTCAGGATTAGAACTGAACATCGCATTCACACCGTCACTTGGCACTCTCATGTAAAGTGAAAGCCGCTATGTAAGGAGAATATTTTACAGAATTATATATATTTTACGGCAAAGTCAGTCGTCTTTATTTCTTTTTTCCTTTTTTTATGGTATAGGGGACAAACGAGTAGATGGGTCACCTGATGGTAAATGACTACCGCCGTCCATGGGCATCTGTAATTCGAGAGTCACAAGTGCGTTGCCACCCTTTAAGGTGGGAGTAGGAGAAGAGGGGGAGGGAGGGAATAGTGGGGAGAATCGGTGAAGGGGGAGAGGGGAAGGACGGGAATAGGGGAGAAGGAAGGGTTAGGGCCTCCGGTAACCTCACTCATTCAGCGAAATGCAATGCAAGCATTACTTCACTGCCGGTTTTTTGTGAGGCATCACTCCGGTGGAACCGGCCCATACGTGCCAAAGCATGGCTCTCCCGCGAATACAGTACAGTACAGTAGCTTACGTGTCTATATGTAGATTGACACCACGAGGTAGTGAACAATACACGGAGATATCAGCATACGCTAAAGTTTTGACCGTCTTACATGGCCCAGCACCGGCACCTCGATGCATTCATCCAGTCTTCCTACTCTCCCTGGCACCTGCCACCTGCCTACAATACCTAGTGACAGTTGTCAGACAGTTGAAAAGAAGGCAGTAGAGCGAACTTTAGAAACAGATACATATATTATCTTGATTAAAGAGTTGTTCATCCATTTTAGGTGCAAAGTGTGACCCTACCATACACTTTAAGTAGACCCAATTCCCATATTATGTCACCACATCATTATGTATCTATACTATTCTATACTAATATTATAAAGCTGAAGAGTTTGTTTGCTTGCTTGAACGCGCTAATCTCAGGAACTACTGGTTGGAATTGAAAAATAGTTTTAGTGTTAGATAGCCCATTTATCGAGGAAGGCTATAGGCTATAAAACATCACCCTACGACTAATAGGAGCGGAGTAGTGACCATAAACGCAGCTGAAACTGCGGGGACGGCCAGTTACTAAATGAAAGGAAACAGGTGTGTGTGTGTTACTCACAGTTACACACACATACAAACTGAGTTTTGTTGCATGAAGACAACTTACAGCTCTTTGTATATTGTTGACCAAATGCCAAGAATTTAACAGCGGGACAAAAACCCTAAATAAATATCAAACATTATTGAACTATCTATTTGTCAGTTTATATTCAAAGAGAAAACATGAGCACAATTAGGTCACAATTGTTTGCGTACTTAAACTGAATGATCAGTTGTTTGTGCCAATACTTTGACTTGGATTTGTACCAGAAAGAGTATGTAGTATAGTATGACCTACATCATAATAATCTGTTAAACTGACATATAGTCATAACTTCTAAGTAAATAAAATGGCATAATATTTATAAATATAGAATTACACACCAACCAAATTTTTAGACGCCTTCAAGTCGCATTAGGTATTAAAAGCCATGGCAACCCAGTCTCACTAATCAGTATTTAACAGACATTTACTTGTGTAGCACATGGACAATTAGAACTATCTCTCGAAATAATGTTTTCGTCCTGAAAAAAATAAGCTAAGCCAGTCAGCCTGTGACCACGGCCAGTGCAACCTGGTCGAAACGTCAGGCAATTCAGAGGTATGTAATAGACCTTTTCGTGATCGCGTCAATTCCCGTATAAATACATAATTATATCATGGAACGCGAAAGTTTAAAAGTTAGTATAAAAAATAAGCGGTTCTTTAGTCAGAGTACCGAGTACCACAACAAGTGTTATATTAAGGAACTTCATACAAATATCCTATTATATTTAATTCCACGCCCACTTTTAACCAATTAGACAGATGGACTGTACCTAGTTGTAGCCAGTTTGTTGAAGGTTAAACCTCATTGTAACCTTACGCGATTAGTCACGTCACAGACACCACATCACCTCAGCGTCACGATTTAATAACACAATCTGAGCCAGTTGAAAAATTGCTTCCCATATATTTATTAATTTCAACAAACTTTAGCACCTAATACCAAACTAGTACTTAAAATTAAGTGTCAAAAGAAATTAGAACATGATCAATATTGTAGCATATGTTGCTGGTTTGCGAGAATAGCGTTACAGTGTTAACAAGGAAAAAGAAAGACTGTTATATCATATCCATTCGAAGATGAATTTCTGATTAAAACATGGCATACCAATATTATAATTATAATTTATAATATAATTAATATATGTTAATCATATCTAAATATTTAATATTACGCGAAGGCTATTTTAGACAGGTTAAACTGGTGTGACTCTCGCCTCTCTCTGTAATTGTGTTAATTTGAATACTAGCTTCGGCTAAACCTGCGGCTTCGGCAAAAATAGGCCGAAGCTTTGGCCGAAGCCAAAGACTTTTAGTAACCACCGACATTGAACGATCTATTACGATTTACGACTTACGAATGCACAAGAGCTCAGCGAAAGAGGCGTCACCATACTCACCATTGCCAAACAAGTTCATACGGACATTTTGATTATTTACTTTGGTGTTTTGTGTTGGCTTTGTTGAATTGTGAAAATTATTATTTGATTGAGAAGAAGAGAAGATTGAGATTGCTTAAAGTATATGTGAAACTAAAAACGTGAGTATTATTTTGTTTGCAATATTTTTTAGGTTACTTACTTCTCAGTAGTACTTAAAGTGTTAATTATTGGTAAATTCTGTTGTTAATGGTATATTTTTAAAGCCAGGTCCCTCTTTGGTATTGTAATGTATATATATAAATTCCTTTTAAGTAAATAAATATTATAAATAATACTATTTCAGTGTTATAATTTATAACCAGTTGCAGGCAATTTTAACCATCTCGTTAAGTTAATACAGTCACCATAACTTTTTTAAATTTAGCCAACCACGAACCTAATTTTTTAAGGTTACTAAACCTTCGGCTTCTGACGAAGATTGTGGCAATGGCCTATTAATTGCATCGGCTTCGGCAAAAATCGGTCTTCGGACGGACGCTAGTAATCCTTTAGCCCATAACCCTTTCTCAATAAATTATTTTACACTTTGACAAACCTAGCTTTTTATATCTATGCATTCCTGAGAATAATTGCTCAATTACTAACAAAATATTTACCTACTTAAACATTTTATTTTAACGAAAAACAATTATATTTTCCTCAACTTCTTAGTTTTGTAACGAATCTTTTAAAAAATGTAAGTATTTTGGTCTTGTAAATGTGCCAATCCAGTATATAGGTTAGGTCACACTCCAAGACGAATGGCCTATATCATTAAGACATTTCCTCGTGTAAAATACAATGATTTTGACCTGATAATCACAACATAATGCAATAGAGATACAGAGATGCAGTGTTTAAAGAAAACCCTTTATTTTAAGAAAAGAAGTCCTCATTTATATCTTATATAGTCGGACCGAGTTATTGGTCGCACCTACAGTTACAGCCCTAACAAAACGTATCATATTCTCTACGGAAAATAGAGGACCCTTCAAATACTGAACTCTAAAAGAAAGAGAGAAATTATGTATATTTCGCTAATTACGAGGGCCTCCTGGCTAAGTGGTAACGTAGTAGGTTGGCAAATTCCAAAGTTAAGTAACACTAGCCAGGTCAGTCTTAGGATGGGTGACCATTCTTAACTCGTTGAGACCCCTCCGTGTCTCGGAGAGCACTTTAAGCCGTCGGTCCCGGTTGCCATACGAACACCTGTGGCATTCGTTACAGGAAGTTGGAGCCCTAAAAAGTCCGACAACCTGGTCTAACTCCAGATTTTCGATATCGCCTAGTACTTGCGTTGTGGAGGTATGATGAGACTGAAAGCCGACCCCAACTTAGCAGGGAAAAGGTGTAGACACAACACGACAAGTAAATATATCGTGGGAGAGACATGCTTCGGCACGTATGGGCCAGCTCGACCGGAGTGACACCACGGCCTCACAGAAAACCGTCAGTGAAGCAATGCTTGCATTGCTTTCACCGAGTGGGTGAGGTTACCGGAGGCGCCAACCCTCCCCTACCCCCCTCCTCTCTCTCCCCCTCTTCCATACTTCCCCTACTCTTACCTTAAAGGCCGGCAACGCACTTGTGACTCTTGAGTTACAGATGCCCATTGGCGGCGGTAGTCATTTGCCATCAAGTGACCCGTCTGCTCGTTTGCCCCCTATACTATAAATAAAAAAGTAACAGCTGAAAACTTTAAACATGAAAAGATCTTTCTTTAAAGTCTTTTAATGCCTTAATAGCTTTTTAACCAAAAAAAGTTGGCAACAGTCCCGTTTAAACCATTTCGTTAATCCGTTTGAGAGTTATACTGTACCAGACAAATATATAAATAGACAACGACTCCCGTTCTGGGACAAAAAGAACATAAATATATCAGAATTGTATTATTTAGATTAATTAACCGACAAAAAAAAGAGGTTCTGAATTCGACCGTATATATATATATTTTCTTCATGTTTGTTCAGCTCTCTCTCTGTTATTTATGAACCGACTTTGATTATTCTTTTACCTACGTATAGCCATGTCCATTTCTACGTAGGTACATATAAAATTTAGATAATTAATCAGTTTGTTGTTTGGCGCCGACTCAAAATAAGTTAATATTAAATTTGATAGTTTATGTAAATAAGCTCAAGACTTAAGAGTTTTATTTATTTATTGCTTTTTAGTTATTTCATCGGTTTAATTTTTTTGTTAAAAAGATTTTTAAGTATCCAGTTTAGTGCTAAATTCTAACACCAACTATAAACTTACAGCTTAGAAATAACACACGGAAGTATATTTCTGTCTACAGACACTGCAGGTAACCTTACCAGTGAGCGTAGAAAGGTTGGCTAATGGCATTGACGGTATACAGCCTATTGCGAACGTAATGTCAACTGGTCTGTTCTAGATTACATTTGCTATGTAGTGACTGAATCAGAGACACAGATAAGGATATTTTATCGTGTAGTTTCTATGTAAGTAGATATTTGTTAAAAACAAAATCTACTTTGAATTAATTCGTTGGTTGTTAAAGCAATAGAAAGCCTCGTATAGGGCTGGCATCCGACCGGGTTTCCCCGGATTGTCCTAGTTTAGAGGGCGTCCGGTGAGCGTCCGGACGGGGTTTTCAAAAAGTGTCCGGGTAAAACCTGGACACTCTGTGCCAAGGGCAACTTATAATTATTAGATGAACAAGCTGTTTAATTTAATAAAAAAATGGAAACGGCGTTTTTTAAGGTGTCCGGGAAAGAATCTCGATTTCCCACATATGTCCGGGATTTTTGAAGAGCTTGTCCGGCGTCGGCAATTTAAGTGATGGCAGGCCTACCCATACATAATATGAAATGTGTTATAAATTAAATTGAAGTGTCTGTTTGTAATGTCATAATAACAGCTTTTTACTAAATGCATCTGAATGTTTATACGGTATGAATACCGAAAAACAATTTTTTAAATTTTTAGCTGTCTTTCTGTCGGTCTGTCTGTCTGTCTCGGTGGACCGATTTCCACGAGATTTTCCCATGCAGATAGCTGGTGTTAGAAGGAGTAACTTGGTTACTTTTATTTTGGAAAAAGAATTAGGGTACCGCGCAAAATATCTAAATATCTACGCATTGTACATGCTAGCGAAGCCGCGCGGGGAACAGCTAATATGTAAATAATTCTAGGCTCAAGTGTTTGTATGGTGGAATACGCTAATCTCAGCAACTACGAGTTCAATTTGAAACAAATCTGTGTCAGATAGTCTTTACTGCGAAAGGTAAAGTCACCGTAAGGCTCAAAGCAGCAAAGGAAGGCATAGGTGTAGAAATGTTTAATGAATACTCAAACGCTGCTCAATTAGTAGTGTTTTAAGTCTAGTTATGTAGCTAGAATTCCCTCTAAAGTGACATTGACAACGCGAGAATTTACAACCTTTTATTTTTGAGTGGTATTTCAATATTCGGTTGTGAATATACCTAACTTTAATGTGTCAATATTTCAAAAGTGATTTTGTGTTAGTTAAGAATTTTCTGCTAATATACCTATACTAGCAACCCGCCCCGGCTTCGCACTTTTCTATTAGTGAAAACCGCATGAAAATCCGTTCAGTAGTTTTTCAGTTTATCGCGAACAGACAGACGCGGCGGGGGACTTTGTTTTATAATATGTAGTGACAAGCAGCGCCACGCGGTTTCACCCGCGTACGTCCCGATCCCGTAGGAATATCGGGATAAAAAGTAGCCTATGCGTTAATCCAGGTCTCCAGCTATCTACATACTGTCGTCGCCACATCAAAAACTCTTATTTATTTTAATTAGGGACAAACTATAATAGATGATAACACAGTTCACTATTTAATATTTAATAAGAATAAGTTAATAGACATTATTTTGGTTATACCGGTAACGCAATGGTATTGGTCGATTGATAAATATTAATGAATAGTGGGGTTATAAAAAGGGTAGTAATAAGTTCAGAAGATGGTCTTGAGTGCGAAGAGTGGTACGAACAACTTGGCAGTTACTGTAGTTAGTGATTTTCATATTTTATATCAGTGGTTGTGACAATGTTTCTAACAATACCAAGTTTCATCGCAATCGGTGCAGTGGTTTTTGCGTGAAAGAGTAACAAACATCCATCCATCCATCCATCCATCCATCCATCCATCCATCCATCCCTCCATCCATCTAAACTTTCACATTTATAATATTAGTGGTATTAAATTTCGTCAAGACACGAGCGGTATATATCATGGAAGCGGGCGAGTTTATTTCAAACTGCTAATTAAATTTCAACTGTAGATAAGTAGGACATAAGGTTGGGTCGAACTTGAAGCCAATAACGAATAACTAGTTTGCAACTGAAAAAACTATTTCTTAGCTTCAATTTTAGTTACTTTGATTGATTAATTTAATTATATATCTTGTTCAAGGCGATGCTATGCAATGCTAAATTGATTGCTCAAAAATAAGGTCACGTGACTAGATAAGTAAGTCATGACAACGAGAACACCACTTTGGAAGATGACCTCCACAGTGGACAAAATGGACTTTAAATTAATGACACTACGCAGGTGCTGGTGATTGTCTATTAATCAGGTGTGGCTCGAAAGAGGGGGAGGGAGGAGGTTCGGAAAAAATCACGAAATACCACAAAGGGGGAGAGGGGGTGTAGTGAGATATTACGTGTATTTATTTTTTTATTTTATTTTCGTAAATCGCACGATTATGGTGTCAATTCTCTTGTATTTCTCTCTTAACTATAATTGACTAAATTTTCTTCATACAAGATGTAAACAAGGTCTTATTTCAAACATAAACAAGTAGGTAACATACGTCGCTATCGAAATAAGCAATTTATTTGTCGACTAAAGTCTGACACGCTTAATAAATAAACTTTAATACCACGTAGCAAGAGCTGCTATCCGTTGAATGCCATCTCTTTTGCTCTGTGTTTTTAGTAAGCGTCTTCGTAGGTGTCGATTAAAATAACGTCATCTTAGTTCGTTTTGAACAAGTTTTTGTACGGCAATTATACGGCATTTGAATAAATGAGGACTCTCGCTGCGTGGAAATAAAGTTGAGTATACATTGACAGGTTTTAGTGAAATTTATTGGCGCTGAGAAATTGATGCCAGTAACAAATAGACCTTGTTGCGAAGAAGACAAGGTTCATTTCATATGAAGAAATTAAGTTAGGTTTTAGTTTAGTGAGTCTGACAATAGAATCGACACCATATCTGTATTTAAAGGTGATATTTTGAAAATTTTAAATGTATTTTGAACTTACAAAAAAGTTGTAAACCTGACCACGTATCACCAGGGGTGAGGGGGGGTTAAAAAGTTCCTAAAAAAACATCACGTGATTAATGGGCGACCCCTTACACCTTTTTTACACATACGTATGTATGTATTGCACCTACTGTAATGCACTCACACGCTTGTACCCTAGAAGGGGTAGGCAGATGCGTATATAACACCGAAGGGAAGCATTGGTAAGAAAGGGATTGAATAGAATAGAATAAGTTTTCTTGTACACCAAAGACATATTGCTTAAAGATATACATAAAGTGGATATGTACCTTTGATTATATACATGTCAAGTATATAATCAACGATATGTACAATAGACGGCCTTATCGCTAAGAGCGATCTCTTACAGGCAACCTTTGGATGGACAAAATCGATAATATCTCTACATGTATGAAACAAAGTCGCTTCCGCCGTTTGTACGCTTAGATCTTTTAAACTACGCAACGGTATTTAATTCGGTTTACACCAATAGATAGAGCGATTCAAGAGGAAGGTTTATAGGTATAGTTTCATGTTATTTTATGTTAATTTGTATAATGATATGACAATAAATGTTCACCACATTAGTATCTACATTGCATCCGTGCGAAGCGGGGGCGGGTCGCTAGTAATAGATAGAAGAATAACGGTTAGTTTTGGTATTAGAAAGAATTAAAAAAAAGGCTTTTAGTTGAGAGGAATTATAACGGCATGTTATAAAACTAGAAACTAAAGATTTTTCTATATATTAATACGTGAAACGAAAACTTTGGATCCCTTTTTACGAAAATTGGGCGGACGGAGGAGTATGAAATTTCGCACACTTACAGTTTATACAGAGAAGTGACGAATGATAAAATTTTTGAACAATATTTGCTACAAAGTTAAAAATAATGCGAAAACGGGTACATACAGCTATGAGTGTCCAGTATATATTTTGACCTGTCATGATACAAAAGTCTATACAATGACAGGTCAAGTAATATTGGCCAATGAAATAAACCATGGTCGAAATTCGACCACCACGCGATCTCTAGTCATATTAAATCCGTTAAATTCAGCAACGGGAGAAAAGGAGAAATTAAGCAGATATGTTTTTTGACCAGTTTTTTTTTAATACAGCCAGTGACTGCGCACATCTAATGGATAAAGGCAGAGCATTCCACAGCCGGACAGCCTGTACAGTGAAGCATTTGTCATAAAACTTAGTAGAATGAGTGGGTACAACCAGTTCAAGGGATTCCGACGACCTCAAGAATCTTCGTGTGTCATTGAGGAACTTAAAACTTTACGTAACGAAACGGTACAGAGATTGAACAGAGTATTATAAAGTAGGCAAGAATGTGAGTGTGCCGTGGAAGGCAAATTGGGAGCCACTTAAGCAAATTGCGAAAATCAGATACGTGATCATATTTCCGTAAATCAAATATGAACCTATGAGTGTAACAACAGCTTGAACTCGCTGTTGCCGGGCAGTCCGAACCCTCTAACGTATGTTTTCTGTAATACAACTCAAATAGCAAACGAACACATATTTTGCCTGATTGTAATCGGTTATCGTTGCCTGTTAACAGTAAATATAAGTGGTGTCACGCTTCAATCAAATATAGTTAATCTTACAAACCAGAAGTGTGATTCGAATAAATCTTTTATCAAATAAAAAAACTTTTTGAAGGGAAAACTTCTTTAGGCACGTTGTGTTCTTTTACTATGGGGAAAAAAACACTGAACTCGTGACCGTCACCCTAATAATACATATGTATATAATAATATATATATAGATCCACTAGAGGGCGCTAATCTAAACATTGAGTTCTATCAGCTCTTTATTAGTTAATCTTTAAAAATATAATTAGTTCAATATAGTACTTTTTGTGTGCAATTCATGTGGTAAAATAAACAAAAACATAAGTGCTTAATAGCGAAAACTTTTATTCAAAATTTCGTTGACGCGACACGTCGTTTTAAGTTTTCATTCTGTCGGCAATCCCATGACTGCCTATTTTTTAATTAAGGCCGGTAATATACTATTACATTACAATTAGCTTAAGCTTAAATAACTTTTTTGTTATGCCTGTAATGTAATAATTATCCTTAATCTAATTTGCTAAAATACTTTACTACATTGTCAAACTTACAACATGGAAGACATCATCCATCACTTCATTGATAGCCCATCCAAGCGTGCCCTTCGTCGCCAACGGGAAATAAAATCAGGAGGGCATCAACCTGACAATTGGAATGAATAGTGTATTATTAAAACCGTGTCCTCGGCTAAAGCGGGCGCGGAGCGAGAACGATGGCGCTTAGCAAAGCGATTTTTCAATACAAATTACGCGTTTTTTATTTAGAGTTACCGGCGACAGTCGCTCCCGCTCTTCTACTGCTACCGTCGAGGACGCAGCCTCACGGATGTGGCTTCGAGATCGTGGATTTGTTTCATTCGATGACTCGTTATACAATCCGGGTCTTTTAGCATTTAACATCGAAATGTTTTACGAGTATAACTGTTGGCGTATTTTTTGATTTGGTAAAACTGACACCGAAGTAGCTTTAACAAATAAAGTTATAAATTTTCATACAAGTGCTACAGAAATAAAAATGCTACTTGTTATAAAAAAACAATCGCAATGTATTTGTTCTTCCTCTTTCTTTATGTTGTTTTTAATCATTTTAAAACTGTTATGGTATCATTTTTTGTAATATTAAATTTTTGTTTAATTATTTTCCAGTATTATTTTGACTTAATCTCTCTTAATATTAAAGTAAACGATCGTTTTAAAGTTGTCGAACTTGCAACTTCAGACATGTCAAGTCATGTCAAGCCGTTTTTTATAAAACTGTATTCTAAAAATTTCTGGTTTTATTAGTTCTTTTTAACCGACGAAAAAAAGGAGGTTCTCAATTCAACCGTATATAAATAATAAAATGATTAATTATACCTACGTACAGTTGGTTGTTTGGCGCCGACTCAAAATAAGATTATAAAAATTTTATAGTTATTTATTTTTTGCTTTTTAGTTCTTTTCGCCGGTTTAATTTTTTGTTAAAAAGATTTTTATTTGCTATTTTTGTTATTTTTAACAAAGTTATCGATACCAGTAACAATTTTACAAATCGAAACTCAATCGGAAGAAAAGTGCATGAGCGCTAACAAAAAGAAATAACAAAAGATACACGTAAACGAATCAGAAGAACAATTCGGTAGTAAATGAAAAACAAAACGAACAAAAATAACATCAATTAGAATATATAGATGTATATCGTATTCCTAGGAAATATTAAAACTGACGGCCAAATGTGTAACAATGAATTGAAGTTCATTAACCTTCACAGCATGACATACGATCCCTGAATTGTCAGTTTTAATTATTGTATTTTTCCTTGTTGGTAAAAAAAAACATCAACTATTATTAGGAATGTGAGTAGGTAGGTGTATGAGCAGACTGCTCGACGCCGCGCCGGTCCACTGAACTTTTAAGATTAATGAATGAATTGATGACCTTATATGTTTTAAACCAGTCATAGCGGTACAGTAAAGTCTATAATTGACAAATTGCACGGCTGATGGATTATTGTTTCTTGTCGCCGTCTAATAATTACTGGGTCACTTGTTAAATTATTATATAAAACAACCTGGTACGACTAGTAAATCTGTTTAAAGTGTTTCCAAATTGTATTTTTTTTTTCAGCGGCTAAATTCTAAATTTAAAAATGGAGACGTTTCTTTTTAATTTAAAATCAGTTTAAGACGACTAATTTAAAAGTTTAACGGGGCATTCACATTTATTTCCCATTTTAATTATATGTATAATACTGTGTAACGGATATGGTACTAGCTGAATAGAAAACAAAGATCTAAGTGTATAATAAAGTTTATTTCTATTCTATTCTACAATATAAAAATACCAAAATAAAAAAGGAAGGTATCGGAACATTTTCCCCGAATACAATCATGAAATTGAGTTAAATATTTATCCTTAGTTTTCATAGACATATAGATCTTTTTAGGGTTCCGTACCTCGAAAGGAAAAAACGGAACCCTCTGTCCGTCTCTGTCCGTCCGTCCGTGGGGTCTGACTGTCTGTCAAGACCCTTTTTCTCAGGAACGCGTAGAGGTATCAAGCTGGAATTTATATTAAATACTCAAATTTACTGTCCCTTAGAGCTGTGAAAAAATCAAAACTTTTAAGCCAACGCAATCAAAAGATACAGCCGTTTATGCCGCAAATTTGCGGAAATTTTCGACACTTGCAAGAGAATGAAAACCTACAGGGTACTTCCCGTGAACTCAAAATCTTGAAATTTGGTACGAAGCAACGTCTTATAGCACAGATAAAGGAAAAATTGCGAAAACCGTAAATTTTTAGTTACATCATATAATAAAAATATTAGACGGAACCCTTGGTGCGCGAGTCCGACTTGCACTTGGCCGGTTTTTTTTCTATCAAATATTTCTTGTTACCATTAAATAAATTAGGTCTTTATCAGAATAAAATCGATTATTATTACCTACCATTTCCCACAATACAGCAAGATTAGTGAATGCGCGTATATGTATATTTTATGTGTGTTCACACTGTTCACTGATTACTCAAAGACACCTAGACCTATTTGTAAAAATCTTCATTCTTTTGTTTGAAAGGGTATACTTCCCAGGTGCTCCCAAGGTCATCAGGTCAGGATCTGGTGATGGGATCCTGGAGAAATCGAGGGAACTCTTCAAATTTTATAGGCACACTTGAAGCGATTTGAGTATTTTGAGGCGCATTGAAGACGGTGTTTCTTTTTTAACCGACTTCAAAAAAGGAGGAGGTTCTCAATTCGACTATATGTTTTTTTTTTATGTTTGAACTTTCGACTGGGTGAAACGATTTTGATGATTCTTTTTTTATTTGAAAGCTGCTGAAATTCTTTTTTTTATTTTTGGACCAAATTTAAATGGGACCACCCCATTTCAATTTGCTACAGTTCTGACAATGGCATCCATGAGAAAACCATATATAAGTCCTTTATGGAAGTTTTTTTTTGTTGAAGTCAAAGGTTTTTTTTTAAAGCATTATTATAACATATTTATTATGCATGGTCTTGATATTAAAACAGCAGAAAAAGTTACACTTTTGACATTTAAATAGAATGTTAAACTTGAATGCTTTAATTAACAAATAACTTGTATAATGGTGTCGAAACCAAGTCGGGTTTCTGTGGACCGTTAGGCCACTTGGCAATAAAACACCACATCATTTGATACTTTTGAGACGAAAAACTTATTTAATTCCGAAACCTTCGAGCACATTATAGAAGAACTCTCGGCTAATCTGAGCTTATACGATTTAATTAAAAACAACATTAGTATATATTTTTTTTAAAGTATCATTGACTTGTATGCGCCTAAATCATCTTACGTAGGAGAGCCATGCTTCGGCACGTATGGGCCGGCTCGACTCCGCTCGATACCACGGCCTCACAGAAAACCGACAGTGAAGCAATGCTTGCATTGCATTTCGCCGCGTGGGTGAGGTTACCGGAGGCCCTAACCCTTCCCTCTCCCTCCCTCACTCACGCGGTTTTCTGTGAGGCCGTGGTATCGAGCGGAGTCAAGCCGGCCCATACATGGCGAAGCATGGCTCTCCCACGTAAAGTACAATATTTGGTTCTATAAAAGGCTTTATAATGTGTCCGATTAAAAAAATATTTTTGTAAATTAATACTTTGATAATTCACAATATTATATTTGTATAGTAGAGCTGGTAATCTTAACTTCAGCAGTGAGCATTGCAATTTTTATCAGAGTAAATTTATCGGAACAATTAAAACAAAAATGCACCTGTGAAATTTAGTGCCAAGAGCGAGTGATGAATTAAGACGAACTAAGGCTATTAGTACTCATTTACTATCTTTAGAAAATAAGGCCAGCCGTGCAGGAGAATACTTGTGATAAAAATAGTAGTAATGTTGACAGTTTGGCCAAAAATGACTCTTAAACGACTACGGAATGTCTGAGTTGATGTAAAAATAAAAGCGTCATGAACTCGTGATTAAATTCTTCGGAGTTTAAAAAGGTTATGAACATAAAATTGAGTGTAGTCTTAGATGTATATCACAGCATCTTTCCGAAGTAAAATTCCTCAAATACAATAAGATAAAGTGATTGATGTTTGTCTCAGTCGGTGTGACGGTTTGTAGCTGGCTACCTACTTCGGTTACCAAACAAACATCTCATTTCGTCATTAGAATCTGTGCTGTTTGCATACATTTGTATTTTTTTATAGTTTTGAGAGAAATACTATTGTAGGGCTTTATTGTTTTATTTTATTTACCACTAGCAACCCGCCCCAGCTTCGCACGGGTATTAGAGACATCTTCAACAATCATCAACATATTTCAATCAGTTTACACAAAATCTTAACAAATTATACACCTAAACTTTCCTCATAAATCACTCTGTCTATTAGTGAAAATCGCATGAAAATCCGTTCAGTAGTTTTTCAGTTTATCGCGAACAGACCGACGCGGCGGAGGACTTTGTTTTATAATATGTAGTGATAGCAGTTTGGAGAATTTAAGATTAAAACATGCGGTGAACGCCGGAACCGCAAAGATTTTCCGTTTGAGAAGTTCCTCAAAATTAAATTTCAAATACTTTTTAAACTAAATCTACTAGTTTCTTCAAATCCTTTATTTATTCCCAACATAGATATTATTTAATTATTAAATATTTTTCTAATACAAAGTATAGTAGTAACCGCTACGAATCCATATATGGAATATTCATACATATATGGAAGCCTGCAATCACTTAAATTGCCGACGCCGAACAAAAACTTAAAAAATTCCGGACACATGGGTGAAATCGAGATTCTTTCCCGGACACCTTAAAAAAGGCCGATTACATATAGCTTATTAACGATTCATCTAATAATTATAATTGTCCCCTGGCACAGAGTGGGTTTTACCCGGACACTTATTGAAAACCCCGCCCGGACGCTCCCCGGACGCCCCTTAAACTAGGACAAATCCGGGGAAACCCGGACGGATGGCAGCCCTACATATATGCCACTTAGTTTTATTAATTATCTTAACATGTGTGTGTGTGTGTGTGTGTGTGTGTGTACAATACGCGCTTTTAATAAACAACTGTTACAGTTTAATTGAATCGACTGATAACTTATCTTATTGTAAACATGTAATAACTTAAAGGACGCGTCCGCAGATGTTTCTGATAAAAAATACGACGTTATTGATTTTTATAACATTGACCTATTTTACAATTTTCGCATAAAATGTTAATCAAATATGAGAAGGATTTCGGAACTTACCCAAAAGTTAATAATTGATTACTAATTAAAATTAATTAAGTTATAATATTACTTTAATAAGAATGAATAAAAACAGGTCCATAATTCAAGATCGTAATATAAAATTACATTAACAACGACCAAGATTCAAGACAGCTACTATCTAAAGGTTTAATTTTTTTTTTTATTACTGGTATCACAACCAGCCAGAATACGTCTACCTACATAATATTATGTCTGTAAGCGAGACAGCCTGTCTAAGAAAGGTCACTGAACTTGTAGCTATTAGCTATAGTTGATCTACTTGAATGAACTAATACTAAATTAGGTCTGATTACGGTCGGATATATTGGGGGAACTTACCTACTAGGTATGTAACTGAAAAAAAATATTGGTTACTTAGAAAAAGTTCTAACGTTGTGTGCAGATTTAACTCTTCATAGTTGTATTTTTCAAAATAACGACGCCAAAAGTGTACATTTTAGAGGAGGAAATAGTATCAAGTCTTAAATGAGTTACTTTTTCAATCTAAATTGTATGATTCAGGTTCTTAGCGTAGTCTACACTTTGGATTTTTCAAAGTCCGACTATACCTAAAAATTATGACATTTGGCAACAAATTTTAGTCTGGTAAACCTATCTTTAATAATAGTTGTGTTTTCATAGCAATATTGGCTATCAAGTGAAGTAGAAGACTTGTCGTGTCATTAGCCTCACAATGGGTGAGTATTCAGTATCAAATGACTTGTAATTTTTCGACAGTTTACACATGTATTAGTATGGTTAAGACCGCGAGTCCGACTTGCATTTGGTCGGCTGTTTTTTCTGTATCAAATCACTATTTCAACAAAGATGTGTCTGTGTCTTATAGAAATTCGCAACTTTTTTATTTAGTACATTTTACAGTTACTGGTAATAAAGTCTGATAAGGCGGGCCTGTTTATGTATACTATTATGCATACTGATTTTTAAAGGCAACGACAAAACCTGGCCAACCAATACCTGGCCAACCAAAACCTTGCCAACCAAAACGAAATCTTGCTGATCATGTGCTATAAACATTAGTCCATAGATAATAAATCATTTATATAAGGTACCTATACACTTCTGCCTACATATGTAGGCTTCTAAAATAAATTTTACGGATGCAACTTTTACCATTTAATTCAGTCTTATTAAAATGCATAGAGCTAGAATTTTTATAACGATTTACGCAAAGATAACTCACAAAATTGTGAAAGTTTCATCAAAATACATACGTTTCACAGTTTTCAAGTGAATAACATTAAAAATTAATTACACTATAATATGTTTCAAATATTTTATACAATATTCAGAAACAACATTACTAAGGAAATGATTTCTACATTTTTTTAATCACGTTGCCTAGGTGTGACTTTAGATCTAATCTTTTGTAAATGTTCAGTTAAGTAAAAATATTTTATGTTTTTACAGTTTATAATGTTTACTTGACGATTGTAACCAAGTTTTCCTGTATACATCTAAGATGGCAAACAATTACTCGAAACGCCTGCTAAAGTAAGCGATAGCCGTACCCAAAGAGTATACAAACGCTACGTTAGAGCCGTACCCGCCTCTACATCCGTAGTAACACTCTTGCGTTACTAATTCTAATTACTTTTTATCTCTGGCAACCCTCCTCACACTTGCAGAATTACTATACTGTGCTGATTATTCTGGTTAACCGCGGCTTTCTTTATGGGAGTAGTGCTTTCCCTTTCAAGAGAATCCGAGAAAACAAAATCTTTAACAAATTTACTACGCCATACGTGCGATGATAATACAGTAACGTAAAAAAACCTCATTTAACAAATATACTTAATAAACTCTTCCAGCGTTGTCTGTCAGGGTCCCATGTTGGTCACATGGAGAGCTTTAACCTCCCTTGTCCTATGCTCCGAACGAATTCCAACTCCTTCGACGCGTCTTCGTGTAAATGTAGCTTTCGTCTTTCGTCTTTCATTAGTGTTACATCAAACCAAACGCTGATCCGTACGATCATGGGCGTCATGTTATTCGGATATTTCGGATTTTACGAAACTATAACCATAGTACCTTTACAAAATATTTAAGCGTTAACCATCGTCTACCGTCATTTCCACGTGTCAGCACCTCACTGCAGGTAATCATGAAGTGCTAGGTGTGTCAGAATGAACCAACTAAAACCACATGGTGTTCTGTCACAAGTGGGTCTATTGCAAGGAACTTGGGTATAACCTAAAAAAGAAGCCTCCGAGGATTAGAAATATACCATCTTAAGTCAGCAAAATTCATAAAAACTCAAAGTAAAGCACAAAAAGGGATACCTCTCCGACCTCTAGGTACTTGTAAGATTAAAAATATTTACTCTGTTCTGATATATGTATTTTGAACTTTTAGGTAAGATTGAAAGTTCATATAACTTTTAATTTTTAACATCACAAAAATATGTTTGAAACCAGATCAGACTAACCACCTACTATCTACATTTCTACAGGTAAGCACAAAAAAGGGCTCAAAGAATAGTTTATTTGTGCAGGTGAGTAGGGTTGCCACTAGGGTTTATAGTCATTTTAGTTAATTATTTAAACTGCTTAACTGCTGCTAGTGTACCAAAAAATATATATAAAGAAGAATAAGGACCTTCGTTGTGCCGATAAAGGTCAGTTTATTATATGACAGTCATTAAAATAAACGAATTTATAATATCAAATTAAATTCGTTTGATTCAATAAAAGTAATTTTATGGTATTTTTAAAACGTAAGGACATTTGAATTAAATTATTTATAAACAATGTAACTAAAGGTACTAAAATTTTCAGTAATCAATTGCCTCGATCATACTGTAGCAACATCAGGAACACCTTAAAAATAATGGAAGAGTATATTCACGCACTGTTGACTCAATTGCAAGGAAACCGGCCGCGGCGACCGTGAACATCTTTGTTTTGGTCTATAATAGAAAGTGTTAAGACATTAATTTACTGTCAACTTAGCGGAACGGAACGGCTGGAATAGTCTCTATTAAATTCTACGAACACTCACTAAACACTATAGCAAATTATGTTAGGAGGAAAAAAAATTTACTCCTATTCCTCAATACTTTCGACTTGAAATCTATTGTTATGAACGTGCGTAAAGTACCTACACAGACACCAACTCTCAAGGGTACAACTTTAAGTCTCATGTAACAGTCGTGTCTATTGTCGTGCTATTACTATTTAACTATTATCTTATCTGTGCTATCACTTACATATAGTAGTAGTTTACGCGACTGTTCATATAATTTGCGCATATAAACGCATATGTAACCAAAGAGTTGTAAAAACCATGTTGTAAAGGAGTGTCCGTGGAGTTTCTTGCCTGTTCTCCTCCACAGGATCTACTTATTGGAATAGGCAACTAGCTTCACAACTGACAGTCTGACTGACTACTACTCCTGACAATTCAAAAATACCTATAACTGGTTTAATTGAAATAAATGATTTTGATTGGATTTGATTTGATTGTTTTTTTTTATGGTATAGGGGCAAACGAGCAGACGGGTCACCTGATGGTAAATGACTACCGCCACCCATGGGCACCTATAACTCAAGAGTCACAAGTGCGTTGCTGCCCTTTAAGGTGGGAATAGGGGAGGAGCGGGAAGACGGGAGACGGGGATTAGAGGGGAGGAGAGGGGAAGGACGGGAAGAGGGAGGAGGTAGGGTTAGGGCCTCCGGGAACCTCACTCACGCGGCGAAAAGCAATGCAAGCATTGTTTCACGGCCGGTTTTCTGTGAGGCTGTGGTATCGAGCGGAGTCGAGACGGCCCATACTTGCCGAAGCATGGCTCTCCCACGTAAACTAACATTGTCGGAGTCAAAGGGACTAAACTAACGTAAAGTACCTAACAGACACCAACCCTCAAGGGTACAAGTTGAAGTCTCATGTTACAGTCGTGTCGGAGTCGAAGGCACTAAACTACAAGTAGTTTAGTTGCTTCGACTCCGACACGACTCCTGGTCGAGCCTGTACATAGCCTAGAGTAGGCCTATATCTTTTATTTGGATGAATATAGTTATTTCCTAGAAAAAATTAAGAATATTACGTAACAAAACAAATAAAATTCCATCGCAAAAATAAATTGAACCTACTTATTTTTTTTTCCAAATATCGATTTGTTCTTGATTAGTTTCGGTGTTGTATATGTAAGCAAGCCTTGCTTGGTAAATGAAAATTTATATGGTATTTACCGTACCATAATATATACATATATGATTTACATATGATAATATACAATAATATACATCTATAAACAATAATGTACCGGTAATATAAAGATGATAAACAGGCAATAGTATTTACAATACAATATTATATTATTATAGTTACTGTTTAGCTACCTTGCCTAGCCGTAATTGTAAAAAGTTACACAAAGTATAAAAAGCGAAATATGTAGACAGAAAAATGTCTAATCTTTATATTAAAACGTGGAGAGATTTCTTTGTACGTTTTTTAAGGAAATTTTGCGCACTTAGAATTATGATATTAATTTTGTTTGTATGTAGAAGTGCAGAAAGTTACAGTTTTTTATCAATATCCCACTGTCCCACTAATATTATAAATATTAAAGTTTGGATGGATGGATGTATGCATGGATGGATGGATGGATGTATGGATGTTTGTTCTCTTTCACGCAAAAATCACTGAACCGATTACGATGAAACTTGATATGAAGATAGCTGGAGACCTGGATTAACGCAAAGGATACTTTTTATCCCGATATTCCCACGGAATCGGGACTTACGCGGGTGAAACCGCGGGCCGCTGCTAGTATGTTATAAAATTTAAAATTATGCGAAAACGGCTCCAATGAGCTACAGGCGACCAGTATATTTATGTATAATTATGTTGACCTTTCATCAAGATACGGTGAGTCTATGCAATGACACTTCAAGTTATAGTATACTCAATATCCCTCTGGGACACAGCATCACCTCAACAGTGCCTTTAAGCTCCTCATCGCTCGAAAACTTGCGACCAGTTCAGTGGTTTTTTACATCTCAAACAGAAATAAAGGGCCATGATGATATTCACCACTTTATAGCTTAATGATTAAAGAATATAATCACTTGTTTTTAAACAACGCTGAGTTTGATCAACGAACCATGAAAGCCGATAAGAATATACGTTATCAGTTGCCATATTGTCTGTAAGTGAGTATTATGTCAGCTACATTACAATTTATACTACTGATGATGTTTTGCCTTCTAATTGAGCGTGAATTACATTCGCGTTTAGGAGTAATAATCGAGTCAGAGAGAAATTATTATACTCTTTCCGATCAGGGTCGTTACGGTCTCTGGAGTAAATAGTATGACAAATCCAAAATCGATGAGAAGTTAACAAGACTGAAATCTTGGTACAGAGTCCAGTTCAGCCACTTAACCGAGTCAAACAAAACAGGAGTCGGTAATTGACTCTGTAGAAACTGATATGAAATTATTTCAGACGTCGGTTTGAGATTCATAACTTATATGAAACTAGCAACCCGCTCGGCTTCACACAGGCAGCAGAGACATCTTCAACTAATTCTTCTAATTCTAATCTTCAAATAATTATCAACATATTTCAATAAATTTACACAAAATCTTAATGAATCTAAACCTTCCTCATGAATCACTCTATCTATTAGTAAAAACCGCATGAAAATCCGTTCAGTAGTTTTTCAGTTTATCGCGAACAGACCGACAGACAGACTCAGCGGGGGACTTTGTTTAATAATATGTAGTGATAGTGATAATAACGGTTTCTGGGGTCATACATCGCTCTTATCAAATCTTTTAGTGTTTGGTATGATAGTTACTTAAATATGATGACAAACTTGAAAATATTTACGAATGTATGTTTTTGAGTACATATTTAAAACTCGATTTCATGCGGACTTTTACAGAAATCACTAGCTTTTTGCCGCGGCTTTGCTACCATTAATAATGATTTTGTCAATCAATCTGAACCTTGCTTACAGTTTTTTTTTTCTGGATGAAATGTACCTATCTTGTATCCTTTACTGTACCCCTGATAACATGTGTGTGACAATTTCATGATGGTCGGTTCAGTAGATAAGCCGGGAAAGCAAAACAAACAACTAACTCACATTTGCATTTATAATACTAGTTGTTGACCGCGACTTCGTTCGCGTGGAAATATCTTTCCCACGGGGACCGTAAATTTATATGCGTATGTGCTATTCTACTGACTAGGGCTGCCATCCGTCCGGGTTTCCCCGGATTTGTCCTACTTTAGAGGGCGTCCGAGAAGTTCGGACGGAGTTGTCAAAAGGTAAAATTATATGTACGGGTGAAACCTCTATAATTATAATTGTTAGATGAATCGTTAACAAGCTGTTTCAATTAATAAAAAACTGTAAATGGAAACTGCGTTTTTATAAAAAAAATTAGGGTGTCCGAGAAAATATCACGACTTCATACATGTGTCTGAGGTTTTTGAAGTTTTTGTTCGGTAATTTAAGTGATGGTAGGCCTACTACTGACTATAATCTATCTCTGTGTTAAATTTCATCCTGATCCGTTCTCCGTTTTTGCATGAAAGAGTAACACATCCATCCTCCTCCATAGGAAACTACCATAAGAGAACTGCAGCAGCCAGCAGCACTAAAACCATATAAAAGATGGCAGTTTACCAGAAATACAGCCTAATAGCAAAGTTTTGTGTGTCTGCTAATGACATTCCTTGTGCTATGAATGTTTATAGACCCTAGCAGGAGTTGTTTGATTGTAACTCGTAAAAAAAAAGTGTGTGTGTACTTATGTACGCACGTAAGAAGTTATACTTTCATCTAGTTAAATAAAGTTTATTTAAATGTCATAATAAATAATATATACTGTCAACTAACCTCGCACTCTACAAACGTACTCAAAGTAATGTGTTAAAACCATTTTTATCACTATCGTGAAGTTGGTAACTTTTTTGAAAAACTAAAATGTTAACTAGCTAGCTTCAGGGTGTCGGTTTTTCGTGACGGTGTGCGCGCGCATCGTAAAAATGTACTCTCATCATTTTTCAATAACGCGCCAAAAGAAGTATAACTTCAAAAACGTTATTGTAACATTTTTAATTCAGTTTCAACCTTCATGGTACTTAAATAAAGTTTAAACTTGTTCACGTGATTAAAATTAGCCAAAAAAAAATTTAAAAAAAAATGCAATAGATAACCTAATTCTTAAGGAAGGTATCTAACATCATGCTGCGAGCCTTAGGAGCTGGAGCAGTGAACATACGCGGAGGAAATCGCGGAAAGCAACAACAAATAATTTAATACCTAGTACTTAGAAAACACGTGTCAGTACGATATGATGCAAAAAGTTCCATTGTATATATATTAGCTGAACGAGCCTTGATAACAACGGCTATTTAATACTAGATTAACGTTACAAGTGTTACAACATATGTATGTACTAGCAGCGGCCCGCGGTTTCACCCGCTTAAGTCCCGATCCCGTGGGAATATCGGGATAAAAAGTACCCTATGTGTTAATCCAGGTTTCCAGCTATCTATATACCAAGTTTCATCGCAATCGGTTCAATAGTTTTGGCGTGAAAGAGCAACAAACATCCATCCATCCATCCAAACGTCGTCACTGCGTATCCCTAGAGTTTTTCATGGTCAGTACAAATCAACATTTACATTTTTGGTGCGTGTGGAAACCCTTATGGGCGGACACCCTAACACAGAATACTTAATAGGACAGGTAAGAAGCCCTACTCTGCAAAATTATTTAAATAAATAGCGACTCTTGCTCCTACAAAATAAGGTCGCAATTCAGTCTTGACATATTGGGGCATATGACTTACACACTGGTTTAACCTATAATTTAATCTATAATTATAATCAATGAAGAACAATCCATGCATTTGATTGTTACACATCTTTTTCAATACTCCCCAACTCCTGGGGGGCCAGGACAATGTTGACGAAAAAATTCAATATGAAACTCATTAATTAATTAATTAACAATACAGAGTGTATTTGAAAAAGGAACACTTATTTAAATCACTGAAAGGGTATGACTCTAGCACGCAGTTACAATAAGAATTTTTTAAAAAAACTATCCGCTTACAAGTTATGACCGGTTGAATTTCGAGGTATTTTTGCCTTCGTTTTTCATAAAATTAGGTAGAATGTGTGATTTTAAATCATACATATTTTTTTATTTTGGAATTTTTCATTCCGTTACTAAGACGGTAGTCACTGACCGAAAAAGAAAATCAATAAAAACTAACTTCGAAAAATTTTTAAATTAGTTTTTAAGGATTTTCTCAATAACTAAGTGAATAGTTCCAAAATAAAAATTTGTACGATTTAAAATCTTTAACTTTACACGTTCCACCTGCTTTTAGTAAATCGTAAATAGTAATTGTTCACGTCAAGCCAAATCTTCGAACAAAATGGACATTGTCCTTTATTAACCAAATATTAAACTTAAGATAATATCGCAGAGGAAAATGAGGATATGAGATGAGAAAAACAGATGAAATCCGATAGCATTTAATTTTCCATGAAGACAACATTCATTGTTCTTCAAAATGTTTTTTAATTTTTTTTTTTATGGTATAGGGAGCAAACGAGCAGACGGGTCACCTGATGGTAAATGACTACCGCCGCCCATGGGCACCTGCAACTCGAGAGTCACAGTAGGAGAAGAGGGGGAGGGGGGGGAAGAATGGGAAGAGGGGGGAGAGAGGAAGGATGGGAATACCGGAGAGGGAAGGGTTAGGGCCTCCGGTCACGCGGCGAAATGCAATGCAAGCATTGCTTCACGGCCGGTTTTCTGTGAGGCCGTGGTAACGAGCGGAGTCGAGCCGGCCCATACGTGCCGAAGCATGGCTCTCCCTCATAAATTTACACAAATACGACTCACCTCGGCTGTTTGAATTCAAACTTCTTATTATTTTAACTTCAAAGCGTCTTATCTATATATTATACCACCGTTCTTATTTCCTTAAACAGATAACACTTATACAGTTTATTTGGGCATGTGACACAATCACATTATTGTATTATACTTATAAAGAATAAGGATTATCTTAGTCTTACTTTTTTATGTTATAGGAGGCGAACGAGCAGACGGGTCACCTGATGGTAAATGACTACCGCCGCCCAAGGGCACCTGCAACTCAAGAGTCACAAGTGCTTTGCCGGCCTTTGATGTGGGAGTAGGGGAAGGGGGGAAGAAGGGGTACTTTGACCGTAGAGAACAAATTACTTATCTCAATATCTTTAACATAATTACTACTAGCAGCGCCCCGCGATTTCAACCGCGTAAGTCCCGATCCCGTGGGAATATCGGGATAAAAAGTATCCTATATGCTAATCCAGGTCTCCAGCTATATACATACCAAGTTTCATCACAATCGGTTCAGTGGTTGTTGCGTGGAGGAGCAACAAACATCCATCCATCCATCCATCCAAACTTTCACATTTATAATATTAGTGGGATGTGTAACCGTTTGTTTTTAAGAAGAATTACTCGACTGGTTTATTTATAATTTTTAGCTGTGCTCTTTGACCACATTCCAATACATAAATGGAAACCTTTAAACGGACACGATGTTTATTTTAGACTGTAGATTATTATATCTGCCTGTATCGATCTATAACCCGTTGCCAAATGGTTGAGCCATGTGACAAGAAATCGGGCAAATAAAATCACGGTCAATCGCAGTTCGCATTCATAATCTTAGTTACGATTAAGCGCCGTGAATGTTATTTGGGGTCGACGTGATGTTTTCTTCTTTCCATTCTACTCTATCAATCGTGTTTCCCTGCTTCCTTTGAATGAATGACTTTAATTAAAAAAAAATTATCCTGCAATGTGGCATTTCAGTACAAGTACAAGTATTTAATAAAAAAATAGGTTAGTATCTTTTGTACTTTAAGATATTTCTATATGTAAATATACATAAAATACGATATTATATTTTAAGTTATTGTAATACGGGTGGCAACCCTACTAACAATGCTACGGAAAAGCATGGGACAATGACGGCCGCCGTGATTTTGGTGCAGAAGTTTAAGTGAAAAAAAGTCTTAAATATATAATGATATACTCTACTAGTGTCAATAACTTACTTTACATCAATGCAATCTTAACGGCCAACGATAAAGTACAATTGAAATATTATCACAGTCATTTAAAAATTTAAAACGCATAACATAACCTCGCACACTGTGATAACTTCAATCTGAAGATTTTAAATTAAATTGGTTACTGACATCGGCTACAGATAAACATTTCTTAAAATGAATAAAATACTGATATCGATACCCTTGACCGCCGACACTGTCTTTTCTTATAGATGTGAAAGAGATGAGACGACGTGAGTTTTGCAATAAGAATTTACTAGGTGTGTTACGGATATGAAATTTCGGATCTGTATACAGATATATGAATAACTAGCAACCCGCCCCGGCTTTGCACGGATACAAATTATACACCTAAACCTTCCTGATGAATCACTCTGTCTATTAGTGAAAACTGCATGAAAATCCGTTCAGTAGTTTTTCAGTTTATCGCGAACAGACAGACAGACGCGGCGGGGGCTTTTTTTATGATAATGATAATGATACCGGTTTCGGATATTAAATTATTTCGGATTATCGATAGTTTCAATTACGGATATTATATTTTAAGAATTTATAATAGGAAAATACATATAGGTAATGATTTGGCTTTATTTCTTAGTTATCATTTAGTAGTTATCACAAAAAAACAATTAGCTTACAAGGGATTATTTTAGTACAATTTCTTTAGTTATAATTTAAAAATTCTAAATGCAAATTATAATAAACAAAAACAACAGCTAACAACAATTTTAGCCATATAGTAATATTAAAAACCTGTCTTAAGGTGTCTTATTTGGACTCCGCCCCTCCCCGAAATGATTCGAAACGAACTAGTATATCGGGTCCGGATAATTTTCATTTCGGATATCCGATAGATTCGGATACGGTCCCGGAGCTCCATACTATCCCTGGAATTTAATTGTGCTGGATTACATTATTTGACTAAATTTACAAAAGTATTTTTTTAATGTAGGTAATTTTGAAGAACATTTGCTTCTACATAACTATCTCAAAGATAGTAATGTTTTGTGCATTTACAACGCTCTCAATTAAAAACTGAAAGCACCTTAATAAATTAGCGACTTTAATGTCCATAGAAACGTAAGATAAGCATATTTTAACTGAGAAATATGAAGGTACTTTATTTCTATTTTAGTCTCATATTAATAAGCAAATCAAACAAGATGCGAGTATCACTCACGTTCTTGAAACGTGTCTTTATTGATTAGTTGTACGTGTAGGCACGGTAATATTATATATCCAGTATTGTGACTCGGCGCTGTCCTTGGCATAATTACCTACAGCCGCGCGCTACGGAAACACGCGAAAGGGCTGCCGCCTACAATATTTTAATTTCATCTACCTACTCGAGTTTCTTTCTAGTTTTGTGATTGTAAATATTACAATATTTATAGTTTTTTAAATAAATTTGTTGGGAAAGAAATAGGAAGTGTTCAATAAAAATACATGTTGTGTTTTTGATTAGTAGATTTAATAAAAAAACACTATTATTTTAAGACTGAAAAAAATTTGCGCCGCGACTGCGACTGAGACGTACGGAAAGCTTTATTGTTAAATTTAATAGTATAAAAAATCCATTGCCATATTAAGTAAGTAAGTACTTGTACTTATTTCAATCAAATACACAAATCGCAAGCTTACTACTTACAATAGCATCACACCGTTCGTTCGTCACTGCGGCGCATTCGTGTAGCGAGTGTATACCGAACTTCAGACGCGTAGGTATGACTCGCTTTCCGTAGAATACTGTACAGATGATAGTACCGTGGTATAGGTGTGTGTACGCATACTATTTGTATATGTTTGATTATCTTTTTTAATAATTATATCATTGTCGTGTGGAGAACAACAAAAGGTTATTAACATTGACAGAATAAGTTTTAATCATGCTTCTTGCTCCACGTGACTATCTTCGATATCTTTATTTTTATTCAACGTAAGCGGCAACCCATGCTAAAACCGCTTCCTTTATGTGCCGATCGTTAGTAATCCTACTCGCCAAACACATTCTTACATAATAATAATAGGCAGGTATAATGTTAGTGATATTTTTTTAACATTGCAACCAAAAATATAGAATACTAGCAGCGCCCTGCGGTTTCCCCCGCGTAAGTCCCGATCCCATGGGAATATCGGGATAAAAAGTAGCCTATGCGTTAATCCAGGTCTCTAGCCATCTACATACCAAGTTTCATCGCAATCGGTTCAGTGGTTTTTACGTGAAGGAGTAACAAACATCCATCCATCCATCTATCCACACATCCAAACTTTCACATTTATAATATTAGTGAGATATAGATATGAAATTTATCGACAAAAATTTTTCTAGACGTCATTCCGGATCCAATGAGCTATCGCACATCATTTTAAGAGCAGTATCTCTATTTTGGACCATTTTCAACTTGTCGACTAGACTATAAGGTAGGTACATCACAATCCCGTGAGAAAGTATTTTTGAAGTTATACTTCCTTTGGCGCGTTATGGAAAAATGAATGCGCGCGCACACCGTCACGACAAACCGACACCCTGAAATTAGCTAGTCAACATTTTAGTTTTTCAAAAGAAGTTACCAACTTCACGATAGTAATAAAAATGGTTTTTACATATTACTTTGAGTACGTTTGTAGAATTTGAAGTTAGTTGACGGTATGTATTATTTATTATGATATTTAAATAAACTTTATTTAACTAGATGAAAGTATAACTTCTTACGTGGGTACATAAGTACACACACACTTTTTTTTCACCACGTCGCTAGCAAACAAGCATACGGCACGCCTAATGGAAAACGGTTACCGTAACCTACGGACGCTTGCGATACCAGGAGATTCGCATGCGCGTTGCCGCCCTTTTAAAAACCTATACACTCCTTTCTTAAAGAACCCATACTGTAATCCCTTGATAAACCCTTGCAAGTACAAGCACACAAAAGAGCAATCCCTACATAGCTTAATTTAATTGTTGTATATACATGGATAGTGTTAATGAGATATTAATAAAGACAACTACGTTTTCATAACATTTAAATTCATTAAAGCATATTTTTGGTGTCAAATCAGCTATTTATTTGAACAGTGGCGTAACTATACATCTGAGTCTGAGGCCCGTGGCTAGTTCATTAATACATTTTGTTATTAATGCCTCCTGTGTTCAGGGCCTTTGGTGCCCGGGGCCCCCTCGAGCCGGGGGCCCGTGGCCTTTAGCCCGTTCTGCCACCCTATTGTTACGCCACTGAGTTATTTGAACCTTGTGTGTTGCATTTTCCACGAACCCTTGTGAGACACATTCCGGCTTTGAAGAACCACGCTCGGAGAATGCGGCCAGTATACGACAGGTATTTTCATACAAAATATCAAAATACCGCTGTTGAGTGGAGAAATAAACCGACCCATCAAACCTCAAGGACTCGTAAAGGGTACTGGACTTTCAAGTCAAATTTGTATTTCATTTTAAATGTCAAAACGATACGCGTTAGAAACTTGTCCAATAACAAGCAATGACGTCACCCCTTCCTGTTGTCGAATCTTTCACTTTTAATGTTACTTTGACGATAATAAAATTTAATTAGAAACGTTAAAATAAAACCTGACGACCATTTTCCCGGTACTATAAAATTTTATATTCCTGGACATAGGAGAAATGATTTATTTTGAGCATAGGGATGTACCCAATTGTCATTTTAGTCATTCACATTCTCCGCGCCTTTTCCCAACTAAGTTGGGGTCGGCTTTCAGTCTAACTACGAAACGGCCGAACTTCGATATTTTACGTGAAGCGACTGCCTTCAGACCTCCACAATCCAAGTACTGGGCGATATCGAAGTTCTGTAGTTAGACCAGATTGTCGGACTTTTTAGGGCTCCAACTAACCAATACCACAGATGTTCGTATGGCAACCGGGACCGACAGTTTAACGTGCTCTCCGAGGCACGGAGGGGTCTCAATGAGTTAAGAATGGTCACCCATCCTAAGATTGACCTGGCTTGTGTTACTTAACCTCGTAATGCGCTAACCTAGAAATTATCTTACTTTATAGTGTATGCTTTTTGGTTAAGTTTGTTTATTAGTAGATAGGAAATGATTTAATGCGTCTTAGATTTGTTATATAATGTATTTATACTATGTATTATCTATCCTTTCGATATCATATCTTTGGCAACTCCAAATTGGAGTGCATTCGCTCGCAACATTTGAAAGAATATCTCGGTTATTAGATAACGTAATACGTAAGCAAGTGCGTTTAATTTTCACGGTGGAATCACGAGAGTATACATATGTACCGGAATTCGGATAATAAAAAAAAAAATATACTTCGATATGGCCCATATTTCGCTCAGTAATCCGCTAATTATTTCCTACTAGCAGCGCCCCGCGGTTTCACCCGCATAAGTCCCGATCCCGTGGGAATATTGGGATAAAAAGAAGCCTATGCGTTAATCCAGGTCTCCCGCTATCTACATACCAAGTTTCATCGCTATCGGTTCAGTGGTTTTTGCGTGAAAGAGTACCAAACATCCATCCATCCAAACTTTCACATTTATAATATTATTGGGATTTCTAGGATCATCAGTACAATTGCCCAGTCTAAAGCCGTTTAACGTTTTAATGTTATTGTTAGAAGGAACTTCAAAAATCGTTGCGAAACTTGTATGAGTGGACAGACAGGAAAGAAAGCGAATTAATAAAAATATGGTAATTTAGTATCACAGCCTTGCTCGGGAGTAGTTCGATTTAATTTTTATGATACACCTTGTAATCTTAACAATAATACAAAGATTTATAGTTGCATCGCCTCTTCTCATTTCTGAAACCCTAATTACTGTAAGTATCACTCTTTTGTTTTTTCGCTTCAGAGAAGTGAATTTATGAAAGTTGTCAATCCCACTAATCCCACTAATATTATAAATGTGAAAGTTTAGATGGATGGATGGCTGGATGTTTGTTACTCTTTCACGCAAAAACCACTGAACCGATTGCGATGAAACTTGGTATGTAGATAGCTGGAGACCTGGATTAACATATAGGCTACCTTTTATCTCGATATTCCCACAGGATCGAGACTTACGCGGGTGAAACCACGGGGCGCTGCTAATAATACATAAGTGGATAACACAAAGATACAGTGCGACAAGAATCGTTTGACAAATGGTTAAAATAGAATCGACGTCTGCCATGTTGTAACATGAGTGTCACTTCAACGTTTTGAACTTCACTTTGGGTCTTCACTTTGATTAGAGTCTAGTCTAGACAGCAGTGTGTAATATATTCCAGAATATCCTACTAATATTATAAACGTGAAAGTTTGTGAGGATGTATGTATGTATGTATGTATGAATGTTTGTTACTCTTTCACGCCAAAACTATTGAACCGATTGCGATGAAACTACTTTTTAACCCGATATTCCCACGGGACTTACGCGGGTGAAACCGCGGGGCGCTGCTAGTTATACATATATTTCCGTAGTATCCATGTTTAAGAATTCCAAGAAAGTAACTCTTATTATTAGCTAACGATGGGCGGGGAACCCGTCATTATTTCATGCAAAATTTCGTGCAAAATGTTGAACAAACCTGTTTCACTCAAGGAAAATCATATAAGTATAATAAATTACTACGAAATTGTATTTAATACAAGTAAACTGGTTATGTAACCACTTACGCTATACATATTTACAATAAACTAGCGGTGTAAATAACATGGAGTTTATTAGGGGGTTCCGTACGTCGATAAAAACGGATCTCTTGTGGAAATTCATTTGCTTTACCTTTCTGTATGTCTATTTGTCTGCCTGCTAGTCTATCATAGCCTCTTTTCTCTCTGACAATATAGTGGACAAAAACAGACGATCTTTCTTTTCTGAAGTGAAAACTTCTTTAGGCACGTTTGTGCACTTTTGCTATGGGGAAAAAGCACTGAACTCATGACCGTCACGTTAATAATACATATATAGATCCACTAGAGGGCGCTAATCTAAACATTAAGTTCTGTCACGTCCTTATTAATTAATGTCACCAACCTGCTAATGTGACGTTTTAAGTTCGTCGTTTCGTTTAAGTTTTCACTTCTGTCGGCAGTCCCATGACTGCCTATCATTCAATCATTTCCAACACAGACCTGTGTTGAAGGAGTACCGATTTTTATGAAGCAAAATTTCAATATATTAATATTGTAATTTTGCGCATTGTGTCAAATGTAAGTCGCGAGCAAATCCGCTAGTATGTAGGTGTATAACACTGCTAGTAAATAATTGACTAAATTGCACAGTCTGGTATAAAACAAACGCATTCCAAATATTAACGACAACATCGCGAACTAAAACACTTGATGACTCGTATGGCACAAAACAAAGAATTATTATTTGTACAGAAAGTAGGTACTATTTGCTATATATGATGCTAGCTATGACGTTATACATTATACTGACCGTGAGTTTGTTTGCCCAGTTTCTTCTCACAACTTGTGAGAAGCATTATGGCAAACGGCGATGATGGAACGCAAATCATTGACTCTTGTGAACCACAAGGCTCAAAGCATTTGGGAACGCCCGTTTCCAAATGTAGGTTATAGGTCGACACAGCTAGATACGGTATTTTCTGTCTTCCATTTCTTCTATAATTTTTATAATTTTACATTTTATACAACCTATTGCAGCGACCCTGTGTGTGTTGATCTATAATTTTTAATTATAATTCTTCTTTTAAATTGACAATTTCGAATAAGTGATGACCAATTTTATGAAATAAAGTGATTGAATTTGAATTTACTTCATTTGCTTAAGGAGTCAGTAAGTACTTACACACACACATATATATATATATATATATATATATATATATATATATATATATATATATATAAGTATATTTAAAAATCAGTTTTTTCAAATTGGCAATGAACGATATGTATTTGATTCACGAGTTTCCCTCCTAAAGGTATTTTATTATTAACTTATCGAGAATTTTGCATTATACTGTATTATGTTCAATTTTATTATAATAAATCCTAAAAAATTGTTAATAGAAATTATTTCGTAGTCAGACAATCAGCTTTAAATACGCAAAAAAACTATCTTCCATTTACGTTTTAAGGTTTTTATTGATTTCTGGATCATCAAATAAACAGTGAATTATTTAACAACTATAGGGCGTGACGTCATGTCTTTCTATTTTATGCAAAATCCGTACCGAATCTACCATTTTGATGTTTGATAAAATAAAATTAATTTGAGTTAACATTAGTTGAATGTCAACCCTATTCAAAAGGTTACTTTTACTCATGTATGCACGGTAATATTATCTATACAGTATTCTATCTTCGTACATCCGTGGTACAAACGGTCGGAAAGCGACTCATACCTACGTGTCTCAAGTTCGGTATACACTCGGTACACAACCAGTCGCGTATGCGCCGCAGTGACGAACGAACGGTGTGATGCTTTTGTAAGCAGTAAACTTGCGATTTGTGTATTAGATTGAAATAAGTACAAGTAATTTTTTATACTAGCCATTAAATTTAACAATAAAGCTTCACGTACATCTATGTCGAGGGGCAAATATTTTTCAGTCTTAAAATATGTATGGGTGTTTTTATTAAATCTACTAATAAAAAAACACAACATGTATTTTTATTGAACACTTCCTATTTCATTCACAACAAATTTAATTTTTTTAAATAAAAATATACTTATTATAATATTTACAATCACAAAACTAGAAAGAAACTCTTATATCTACTAATAAAAAAACAATATTTAGAATTTTATCATTACATTATATAATTAAATATAATTATCATATTTACAATCACAAAGAAAAACTCAAGTAGATAGATGAAATTAAAATACTGTAAGTGGGCAGCCCGTTCGCGTGTTACGTACCACGCGGCTGTAGGTAATTATTTCAAGGACAGCGCTTATTCACAATACTAAAAAAATAATATTACCGTGGTCATGTGTATGTATTATGTAAGACTAAGAACAAACGCTAAAATAAAAATTCAACTAATGCAAGCGTCATGAACATTATTAAAACTGTCATATTCCAATATAAATATGTCATAGTAATAAATTGCTGTTACTTCTGACGTGTTATGTAAGCGCCTTGTAGCGGGGCTATATTCGCACTTAAGTATTAGAATGTGAGTAGCGCCATTATTAAGATTTTTGATAAAACAGTCGCCATTACATTTCTCCAAGTTTATGCCATGGGCTAGGTCGTGTCATTTACGTATACATATACTAGCAACCCGCCCCGGCTTCGCACGGGTATAAATTATATACCAAAACCTAGGTAGGTTTTGGTATATAATTTATACCCGTGCGAAGCCGGGGCGGGTAATAGACAGAGTGATTAATGAGGTCATTAATCACTCTGTCTATTAGTGAAAACCGCATGAAAATCCGTTCAGTAGTTTTTCAGTTTATCGCGAACAGACAGACGCGGCCGGGGACTTTGTTTTATAATATGTAGTGATGATATGTATATTTTGCGCTGAACAGACAAACATTTTAAAAACTGATTTTTAGCCATAGTTATTGTGCAAATAACGGTATGAGCTTAAAAATAACTAATATTTTGACATTACAAATTTACACTTCAATTTTATTTATTTGTGTTGATACATGGTTGATACACTGTACTTATCTATGTTTATGCATCTGTACAAATAAATAAAATTTAAGTGTATGTTTGTAATGTCATTATAACAGCATTTTACTAAATGCACGGTACATATACCAAAAAACATTTTTTTTAAATTGTCTGTCTATCTGTTTGTTCCGCCTAATCTCCGGAACGGGTGGACCGGGACTTTCACTGGCAGATAGCTGGTGTTATAAGGAGTAACTTGGGCTATTTTTATTTGTGAAAAAGAATTAGGGTTCCGCGCAAAATACATAAATATGTACACGCGAGCGAAGCCACGCGGGAACTGCTAGTTTTAAATATAATTATTTTGTAAAGAAATTCGCGTATAATTCTACCTTACTAGAATCCCACGGCTAAACTCTACAGCCTCTGGGATTCTATATTTATATTTTTCATGATATAGGGGGCAAACGAGCAGACGAGTCACCTGATGGTAAATGACTACCGCAGCCCATGGGCACCTGCAACTCAAGAGTCACAAGTGCGTTGCCGGCCTTTCAGGTGGGAGCATGGGAATGGTGGCAAGAGGGAGGGGAGAAGGGAGGGGGAGAAGAGGAGAAGGGTTAGGACCTCCGGTAACCTCACTCACTCGGGGAAACAATGCAAGCATTGCTTCACTGTCGGTTTTCTGTGAGGCCGTGGTATCACTCCGGTCGAGCCGGCCCATACGTGCCGAAGCATGGCTCTCCCACGATTTAATGTGATATTAGTTTTTGTGAGTGGAATATATATATTTTTTTGTATTAATGTTATGGAATGTCGTGGTGATGCAAATATAGTTAATGACACTTTGCCACCGACTGTACTACACACAAAACCGACAACAATGACTAATAAACTCCACGTGACGCCCCACGTGGTGGCCAATAATAACTACACACTACACAGCACTTACCATGTTCGAAATGCTTCCGCACATTAACTGTCCAATTAATATGCCCTTTAGTTCATTTGTAACTAGTAACGTCCGTGTACAGTCAGTCAACTATTTTTTTAGGGTTCCGTGGCTCAAAAGGAACCCTTATAACATCACTTTGTTGTCTGTCTGTCTGTCTGTCGAGACCCTTTTAGTCAAGACCCGTGGAAGCATCAACTTGAAATTAACTTCAATTACTACAAATTTTGTTAGGTCCCTTGAAGCTGAAAAAACAAGCTTCTAAGTCAACGCAATCAAAAAATACGGCCATTAAGCTTTAGGTTTTAACAAATTTGAACATTTCAGGTAAATCAAAATCTATCCGGTGCTTCCCATTGACCTAGAATCATGAGATTTGGTAAAAAGCAAGGTCTCACAGCACAAGTAAAGGAACGAATCCGAAAGTCGTTATTTGTAGTTATATCACATAAAAAAATGTTTTTGTGATTACAAACTCATATTTTGCGGTTGGAAAGTTGACTTTATCGTAAATCGATGTATGGGAGAGTATTTTTAGAACTGCAAAGTTAAGTTTGTCTGTCGGAAAAGACAGGCAAAAAACTTAGAGAATTGATTCCCGACATGGACGTCCTATCTACATACATGTACGTTTACTTACGGAACCTCGATGCGCGAGTCAGATCGCACTTGTCCGATTCTTTGTTAAAGGTGTATCTAAAAGGGGATATTATTTTAATGGTAGACAAGTGTTCCCGTGACACATTTTTTTTATTTTAGTCACCTTTGTCAAACACATGTGACAATGGCGTTCAAAACGTTTTACAACCAAGTTTGAAAACTAGCAATTCCCTTTGTTGGTAAGCACGCCTTATTTTGACAACCCTGTTAAAGTAATAAAGAAAACTCCACTACCAGAAAATATTTTACAAATCACAATTATAGTGCAAAAGCACAAGTAGTGTGAAGCCAAATCATAAAAAAAGAAACACAATTATTCCATGTAGGTAACGGACTTAAAACTGGAAACTGGAAGTCTAAAGACGAAAGCCATGTAGCTTTACTTGCATCATGGGCAAGGAAATGCCCGACGTGGTGGTGGAAAGCGACGCGGTATACCACTTAAACCACTGTGCCTTGAATGCAGTCAAGTAAGATTTAGGTTTAGGTTTAGATTTTCCAAGTCAATGACAAAATACAGCAACAAAGTTTATCTTTTGTTGATTTTCTAAGAAATCATTCTATTTTACATTATTCTCAATTACGATAACACTATACACAGTCATATGTATGAAATATCAGATATGGGTCGGAATCAAGCTACCGATATTTAAAATTAAATACAACAGAAGTTAAGTTCGGTATCACCTAAGAATATTTAGTAGGGGAAGAATAAATGAAGGATAAAATGACAATCAGATCAAAAACAAATGTAAATGTAACAGCAAATTCTCTGATACTAAAAACAAGTCAATCAGAATTTATCGTCAAGTTCAACCATGTTACAATCTTGACGAGGTTTTTAACAATAGTTATGCAGTCGCCCTAAATATGTGTTGCGATACAATTATATTTACAATGCTTACATCAAGCACCAATGTACAATTTGACGGAAGCTTTTACCACAATTAACACGGATTCTGCACGAGTGTGCGAATCAAGCAGACAAGATGGACTAGAAGTACTTGTAAATCCCTCTAAAAACATAGGTTATAGTTGTAGGAAGCCCCAGGAAGATATCTCAAATTACCGGATATCGTGTTTAATGGCACTGTATTGCCAATGAGCACTATTGTCTAATACTTTATCCTGGGGGTCTCAGGGAAGTCAGCTGAAAACTATTTGCATCAGCGGCGTCCTTGTGAAGACTACGCAATATCCTACCGACGGTCACTAAAATTTCGCTTGCACGATCCCTCCTCCTTTCTATACTATGGCGATGTCATGCCTTCAAAATTTTTATATTAAATTTATATTTGGTTTACGTGTGGTTGTGGCGCCACGCAAGAAAAGTAGTAACAAGTACAATTGTCACGATAGGATCCAACTTCTTAATTATATGCGTTGTAGTTTGCGCATTTAGATACATTATTCCAATTACATTAATGTCATTGAAGGTGGTATTTCAAGTAGCTTTTACACGTCTTATATTTAGTCATATTAGAGTCGGAAAATATTCAGTATTTATTTTAGTCCAACAGTTCAGTAGAGAATCATCATCAAAACTGTCTTCATAGTCTATGGATTTAAAACACGAGTTTGAAAATGTTGGGTGTGATATGCACAAGGCACTGTTTTCTAATATTAGAAGAAAGTCAGGGCCAGGCAATCAATGATTTTGTTTGCGTCAAAGTATATTGCGCATGAGCATCTTTTCTAAAATTGACAACATAACAATAAAATAATATATTTATGTCGCTCATTAATTATTATTTCAAATAATTATTATTGACATGACTAGCATTGACGAACTTTTATGATAGATTGTGCCAAATGTTTGACGGGAAGCCAGAAGTAGAATTTTGGCGCCCTCCACGGTACAACAGAAATAATTTAAATGTACCTATGCCAGTACCTTTAATTCACCTAGACCAACTATTATGGTACCTAGAGGTGAATGAGGCGTATTACGTCATTGGCCGCCAGCTGATCAAGAGGCGATCATAGTCAGGGGTTCTCGGAGCCTTCCTTCTTAGGACATACCTGCGTCTCCTACAATAGACTCACATGTGAAGGAACACCGTGTGGTTTTAGATGACTCGATTAAGACATTCCATTTCACCGTTACTTCGGTAAGTGATGACGCGTATGACTTTCTACACGACATAAAAATAGTAGGATAATTCCTCCACATATGAACTCCCTTAAAAATAAACGGAGCAAGTAAATCATGCTTAAGTCGTAAGACTTACTTGCAGTAACAGGTAAATGCAGCTGCATTTAATTAGATCAGTGAAGCGTTATCAAAATGCGAATTAGAAAATTAATAATTATATTTCTTTATGTACATCAACATACGTAACCCTGATAATGATAACGCATAATCAAAAACTTGTTTTGACTAAAAATACCAATAGAGTCTCAGAAACCTTCTCAAATAAGATTTATTAATTTTCATTGCCGTATAATATTGGTTCCAAACAATCGATTTATTACTGTTTGCTTCAGCCAGATGATTACCGAATGCTATAAGAATGTTAAGTACTAGTAGAAACTATGTATAACAATAAAATAAGAACGAGTATCACTTACGTAAACTAATTATAAAAAGGGCCGCAGATCAATTATCTTAAACATTTGATAGACATGTCGCGCAAGAGTTCGACGACACCAAATTTTTGTAGATTTTTTATGCCAGTAGAAGTGTAACACTGTGCAAAAATAGTAGGGTTTGGTTTACAGGAAGTTTTTCTCCGAGATGTGTAGTATGACAGTGCATTTAAATTTAGAATATTTCATTACCGCATGGATTTTATAATAATAGTTTACCAACCTGCTTACTTTCTGCTATAATTAAATGGAATATAGAGCACGTGTTTTCATTTCTATTTATACATTTTGTTTGGTAATGGGCATAACACATTGCCATCATTTTGAACGAACAATGTAATGTAGTACCTAAATACATTTACATATTTATAACAAAACTCTTTACAATAGACAATACATAAAGTAATTTAAGAATTAAACGCATTTGCATAAATACATATATTTTAACAAATTATATTTCAACTCAATAAAAATATAAATAATTATATTATTTTATTCTTCTGCTTTGTCTTACAATGAAAAATATTTTCTTTTAGTTTTAAATCGAGATCACCGCGTACCATGAAGTATAGTCCACATACTTACCTACATATTCTCTCCGTAGTAGATTACACTTACCAAGTAAAATTGAAAACATATTTATAACACGTACACTTAGCATTAAAAAAATGCCTTATCGTTTACCTACTGTAAACGTAGTTAAAACTGAAAAATATTGTATGTACTAATATTATCATTTAATATTATAAATGATAATACATTTAAATAAATAATATCATAGGTACTATGTTTGTTATTATTAATGTTTGTAGTAAATAAACTTACCTTTTCTCCGTCCAAAAGGACCACAAAATGCATTGCCTTTGCCAATTATGTTCTCATCAATACATCTTATCAACTTAGCCACATCCTCCGACTGGTTCTCGTGGGTCATATCCCCCCATCTTGAAGGCAAATCTTCTTGCATGGATTCCGATTTTCCTTTAGTGCCCCTAGACTTTTTCAAAACACTTGTCATAATTTCGCCACTAAACACAATTCATACAAGTACAATTTAAAAATCACAACACTTTATCTGTATATTGAAAATTTATTAGTTTATATATTTTTCAAAACAAAAAAAAATACAAGTAAATATACAATACAACACTACGATTTTTACGCACATGCAATACGACGGTTCGCGAGCGTATGAAATGACCTCTTTTTGTAGCGGTATAACATATACTGACTAGCGAGTGCGACCGACGCACGCTTCTCAGCGACTCGGACGACAATTGCGACGCACACCTCATGTTGTCCGCAGCCAGTGTTGCCAGCTCTGAAATATAATCTACTATTAGTATTTTACCAATTTTAGTAGGAATTTTTGAATAATTTCTTTTTAGAACGGGTATGATTTTGTTTGAGTTTGTTATGTCAGAGTTGTTAAGAGTTCGCGCGCGTAACTTATAGGAATGCTATCATAGTTCAACTGAGTTATAATTAGAACTATGATGGCATTGAGGGATAATTTGAGGTATTAAAATCTTATATTGAGAAGTCGTTCCTGATGCATATCATCCCTTTGTACCCACTATTCGTACCGAAGCTAGTCTTACACAAAATATCTCAATTAATAAATTATGTTTTAGGCAAAATGATTACGAAAGTTTTGAAAGAGATATCGCTAAAATATATTGGTCACACCAAGCATCATTTTTGCGATGCGATGATTGCGTTCATTTCTTTTATGGTAACATCGTGATTATAGAAAAATATAAACCAAAGCCCAAATTGTCAAATAATCACTATCCTGCATGGTTCTACAGCAACTTAATTTAAGTACATCATAATACATAAACAAAAAGCTCGCTCTAGATTTAAACATAGAACATGTAGAGATGATTCGAAGTTTTTAAGGTTTTTTGGCGATATACTAAGAGTAAACCATAAACTTAGTATATATTAAGTTTATGGAGTAAACGCATTTTTATCTACTTAATCGTACTCAGCTTGTAGCACTTGGTAACTATGAATCTGGCCCGTTTTAGTGACTTCTGGAGTTCCACAGGGGCCCAATCTAGGTCCACTTTTGTTACTGATTGTTATTAACAACTAGTTGCTGCCCGCGACTTTGTTCCTGTAGAAATTCAAATCTATCGCATGGGAAAAGTACATTTCTTCGGGATAAAAAAATAGCCTATGTGCTATTACTATTTACTATAATCTATCTCTATGCCAAATTTCATCCAGATCGGTCAGGCGTTCTGGCGTGATTGAGTAACAAACATCCATCACTCCAAACTTTTGCATTTATAGCAGTATTAGGAGGAAGAGTAAGATCATCTGCGTGAGCTTAGACATCTACATATTATCTATTGCCCCTAACAAGCAATAGATAGCAGATATCTAACTCACGTAAGTGATATCAAAATCTTTAGATGCGTTTCTCATTAGCGTGATTGTCAATGTCTTCAATCAGATTTGAATACAATATTAGATTCGTGCGCGGAAAACTCAATGTCACTAAATATGAGTGGAAAACTCAATTTTACTAAATATAAGAGTGGAAAACTCAATGTCACTAAATTTAAAAAAAATGTCAAGGCATACTTGTCATTTTCTAATATTCAGTGATTCATCATTCAATCCTTCACCAAGAATAAAAAACAATTTGACTATTCCAGCAATATTATCGGATTGACTTTAGAAACGGTGGTTCGCGATTTAGGGGTTATTTTTGATTCGACTATGTCACTTTGCCAAGGCTAACTGTATTTTATCATTTGTACTTCTAAACACTAGGTCGTTCAAACAAGCAGACTCTTTAATGACAGAGTACAAAATAAGAAGTATAATTGATTATTGCTCATCTGTGTGGACCACATTCACAGAACCCCATATAGATAGAACAGAGGCAGTTCAGAGACGCTTTTTTAGACCACTGTCGTCTTAGTTTGGCTTAAGGCGGTAACTGTCAGATTACGATAGTCAGCTCCGTAAGTTTGAAAGCATGAGTCTAGATAAGAGAAGGTGGCTGATTGACAGTATGGTACTCTAAACAAAATTGCATATGGCCCACTATATAGTGAACTTGTTGGCTAGTTAAACTTTAAGATACCAACGCAATCCGTGCGCATCCCACAATTATTCGATCTACCGAATAGAAATAGGGGGTATCTCAAAACAATCTTATGTCGCGAATGTGCACTCAATAAAATGCAAAATGTTCACAAGTCGACATTTTTCATAATGACCTCAATGTCTTCAAAAGTCATTAAAGAATGAAAACAATAGTAATATATCGAAATAATGAACGTAACTTTATGCAATATATATTCTTCTTTGTGTTAAATTTTTATTGGTTTTGTTTTCGTGTGTTTTCAAAATCAAAATCAAAACCATTATTTCAATTAAACCAATAATAGGTATTTTTGAATTGTCAGGAGTAGTCAGTCAGACTAAGTCAGTCGTGAAGCTAGTTACCTTTTCCAATACGTAGATCTAATAGAGAAGAACGGGCAAGAAACTCCAAGGACACTCTTTTTCAAAATGTTTTTTACAAATTTCTGGTTACATTGCTTATAAGCGTAAATGAAATATAAGGACAATGTAACATACCTATTATTCTAAAATATAAATAGACGCGCTAATTACTACCATACATATTTAAGTAATAGCAGTCCGGAGATGACCAGCCCCGTTGCGGCGACGTTGGGCGTTCGACGTTCACGAGCATGACGCACACGCCAGCCATCGTACAGATGAACCATATTGAAGGGAACTGATTTTGTTTTTTATTCACATGCTTCTATAAGCCTCTATAAGATAAATGATGTCGAATGTTATAATTTGAATACAGATCTGAATAGTGTTGATGTGTATCTGTTACAATACACCGTTTGTAAATTAAAAAGATAGTGGCATCCAAAAAAATATAATATCTCTCTTTGTTTGGGACGCTTTCATTTCAGGGTAAAATTTCATGAATAGGTACAATAATTATTTTAAAACATATCAATAGTTAAATGTACTTTGTTCAAAATAATTTTTAATTAGTTTTTCATTACAACGAAATGTGTTGAAATTTGCATCTCAGACCTTTCCCCTACTGAGACAAAATCCACTCATTTACTTCAAGCCTCATCATTATATTTATTTAAGAAATTAAGATTCTTAATATTAATAAGGTAACTATAAAATGTTATTAGATCTCACAACATTTTGCGGTAGAAAAACTGCGGTGAGAGACTTTAATTTTTTTACATGTTATGTATTTTTTGGATATAGATTATCTTATGTCTATATAAAATATCTTATATAATAATGAAAGAGTCCGAACCTCTTTACTGTATTATCCCATTACGTTACTAGCAACCAGTTCCATAAAATCAATATTTTCCAAAAAAATAAACTGCTGTCACTATAGCAACGAGTTTCGTTAAGTCATTCAGCAGAATTTTGTATTCCTATATTTGTTTCCAAGTTTTTAGTTTGTTTCTATAATATCAAGCTGCGAAAATGATGAAGATGCAGATTTCTAATGAGCAGGACAGGAGGGAGGCTCAGAACAGGGAAAGAAGGAGACAATGCGAGCTCGAGAGACGATCGAGAATCTTCAATGCGAGGAACAGGAAGATTGGTGTAAGTTGAACAAATTTGAGTTGATTTACAAAGCTTACTAAGTAAGCTTTACACAGATCGCACAAAATAAGCGGTAAAGCAATGTAGCGATAACTATTCAACTCTTACGAAGGCTACATTCCTTGTAATATATATATATATATATATGTACCTTTATATATTTTTAGAGATATTAGACATCAATTTCTACGCCAAACTAAGCGTAGCTTGTTTATGCTACGAGACGAGACGCCAAAGCCATTGCAAGGGCAAGAAATTGAACCCGTGGCTCCCGACATTACAGTTGAACTCGAGTCGTTGCTCTACCGCCACTGAGGTCATCAAAAATAAATCGGGTTGTCAATCCCTAGTAAATAGACGAGAGTAATATAATTTGGTACAAAACCTGAAGAGTCCTCACCGGACACTGCAAACTGAACAAACATATGTTCAACCTAAAGTTGGGCGAGAACACAATATGCAGATTCTGTCGAGAGGCAGAAGAAACTGCAATGCATATTCTATGCTCTTGTGGCCCACTAATGCACCACCGAAGTATTAACCTAGGGTTACACATCATGCAACCGCAGGAAATACAAACAATCACTGCTGAAAGGATCTGGAGGTTTCTCGAAGCCATAAGTCTGAGCAGTGAACTGTAAAGCAAAAGTGCGCTACAAAAGACCAGAAATGGTCGAGGTAGCGCTAGGCACTTAAAACAATTTAATTTGGTATGAGATAAAGGTGACTGCACTAGGGGCTTGTCCATATTACAGGGAACTTTTAAAGATACAATTAACGAAATTATAGTACACTACTACTGCCTGTGTTTATACTGTGTAACGTATAGGTATAACCGGAGACGTGTCTACGTGGGGTACACTGAAAGTTTTGCCTGACAGTAACCACATTTTCCTCAGTGATCGCAGTTGAGGGCTGACCTTCACGAATTTCATCATGGAGAGAAACACGGCCACGATCAAATTCTGCGTACCAACGCCATACGGTGCTCAAATGAGGTGCTTCCCTCCCAAAAGCATTTTGAAGACGAGCAGTGCAGTCTTGCGGAGTCAGTGAACTTTTAAAATCATAAAATGTCATGGCCCTAAAATCTTTTCGCGTTAATTCAATTTTTGCTACGTACGACGAACTTCAACATGTGATAAAAAACAAATGACATGCGATGTCCCGCCAATTTTTTTTAATCAATGATTGAGTTTCGTATGTTTAAAAAAATATTACATTCGAAATTCAAACATTTATGAGCGGCCAGGAGAGTAGAACTTTCAGTGTGCCCTATGTAAAGCGAGTGACATCACAGGTGCTGCCAGTGAATATATTGATAAAAATGTACCATCAGACTGCACGTGTGATTGTTGCCATATTAAAAAATAAAAATTTCCAGGTGGACTTACCATTCCTTGAGCGTCAAGTGGCAGAAAAGCGAGCTGAGCGCGATGACCAAAGCCGGAAGGACCTTGCGTTCGCTGCACAGATGATCAAGGACAGTAATCTCGCTGTGGTCTTGGAAGCTAGGGAGAAAGAGGTATGCCATAGGGTAAAGAAAGGTATATTGGTGAAGTAAGTAGTTCGGTAATATCAATAAAAGTATATTTAGTAAACGCAGGAAGTATATACATTTTTTTTTCAATTTTATACTGAAGCGCATAATATATATCACTGTCTTCCTCGTCCTCGTCGCAACTCGCTCTTTTAAATGTGCTTATATAGGTATCTGTGTAGTATTATTTAAAAAAGATATCACCAAAGTACTTATTTATTACCAACTAGCTGCGTCCCACGGTTTGACCCGCGTTAATCCCGGTACCATAAGAATATCGGGATAAAAAGCAGTCTATGTGTTAATCCAGGTCTCCAGCTTTCTACATACCAATTTTCATCGCAATCCGTTCAGTAGTTTTTGCGTGAAAGAGCAACAAACATCCATACATCCTCACAAACTTTCACGTTTATAATATTAGTAGAATATACTTATACCTCTTCCTTTAGTATACATATATAATCAAGTTTGTTTTTTTAACAGATCTTAAGAAACCAAGGATATACTTCACTCTTTTATTTTTTTAAAGATTACTAGTAACGTGGGTCACACATTACTAGTAATCTCATATTAGTACGTACTTTTCTGAGTAGTTTTTAACATTTTCTTCGTAACATAATGATAACAGATTTTCAGTAATAATAATAATAACTTGACTGTATTGCTATTTGGCAAAAACAAAAGACAAGACGTCATGACATTTTTCCCTAATACTCGAACACACCGAATTTTATCTCGTACAAATGTAATTTTTACATTATTTTCGATGAAGTTATTGTAAACATCCATTTACGCAGTTCATTATAATATCTACCCATTATACCTACATTAGGAATTCTATAATATTTTGTCGGGTAAGTAAAATGTATAACCTAAGATGCTAATCACGCAGTTTACATGGCCATTACTAATACTTAAATAGCACCTGAAGTATAAATGGAAGCCATTAATGCATCTTTTAAATGACTTTTAAAACTTCTAAATAATAAAATGAATAACGCTTATTATACAACATTTGAAAGAGGACTCGGACTTCAGGGCACCAGCCAGTTCGAGCTACATGGATGGACCCTGAGGTGCTCGAGATATCCACTACACTCCCTAATCCGTCCGTTTAATCAATTTCCATTTTCTTCCATATTGTCTTCTCTTTCCACATACCTTTCCCTTTCAAAATATTTACTACCAATTTTGCCATCTTTAATTCCCAAAATACCCGGTTGACGGGAATTGGTTTGCCCGGTATTACGTAAGTATTATTATAAATGTTAGTACGCTTCTGCCTACCCGTTAAAGGGTATGTGTAAGTGTTTGTGTGAATAATGTAATAATAATAACTTGACACATCTCACACACGGCCGTCTGATCCCAAACTAGGCAGAGCCTGTACCATGGTACCAGACTGCTGATAAACATACTTATATATTACTAAATACTTACGTATTTAATATAATAAATTATATATAAATTACACCCAGAAACAGAACAAGATCATGCTCATCACAATTATTTGTCTTGGGTGGGAATCGAACTCCTAGACTAACAGGCTAAATATTTAAAATACCTATTAAAAAACCGGACAAGTGCGAGTCTGACTCGCGCACCGAGAGTTCCGTAGGCAAGCAAACTTGTATGTAGATTGTACGTCCATCTTGCGATGTACGACAAAGACAACAATCCAACCGCAAAATATAAGTTTTGTAATCACAAAAACAATTTTTATGTAATATAACAACAAATTAACGACTTTCTTTCCAAATTTCATGATTCTAGGTCAATGGGAAGTACCCTATAGGTTTTGATTTACCTGCGAAATGTTCAAATTTGGTCAAATATAAGGCTTAAATGACCATATCTTATGACTGCGTTGACTTAGAAACTTGGTTTTTTACAGCTTCAACGGACCGCAGACTTATGTATTTGGTATTAATTTCAACTTGATGCGTGTACGGGTCCCTGGCAAAAAGGGTCTTGACAGACAGACAGACAGACGGACAACAAAGTGATCCTATAAGGGTTCATTTTTTCCTTTTGAGGAACGGAACCCTAAAAACAGCAGAAGTCTGCGTTAAAGGCAACTTATAGGGTTATTGTTAATCATAAACGCAAACAATTGAATATCCGCGATATCAAAGTTAAATAATATGAATAGAACTGTCACGTTCCACTAACAAAAACACAAAGACATTTATTACTAAGAATAACGACGTGACGTCATAAAATGCAGTTGCAAAATTTTTTGCGTGTTACGTGAAATGCCTCTTCAGTTATTTTATTTTTTGTTAGTGGAACATGATGCAAGTTATCAAGCATTCCAACAGTTAAATTTTCATTTAACACCTCAGAATAGTAAATCTATTGTAATAATAATCTACCTAATCAGTTTTCTGGCATTTCTGTAATATTATCGCTATTCCAACCGACAATGGATTTAGGGCGGCAAGTGTTTCACCTTATTCACTCAATAATAATAATAACACATCTCACATACGGCCGTCTGATCCCAAACTAGGCAGAGCCTTTACTATGGTAACCAGACTGCTGATAAACACACTTATATATTTCTAAATACATACATATTATAGATAAATTATTATTTAAATAAAATATTATTATGGGTTTTTAAATCATCTAGCTTATTCCACTGGTATCGCAAAACGAATGCGAAGTTACACTGAGCGATTACAAACTTTTAATATAACATCGCTCGAAACACGACGGGAATCACTCGACCTAATTTTTCTGTATAAATTGGTAAAGAATTTCATTGACTGCCCTCAATTATTATCTCGAATAAATTTTAATGTCCCTCGTAAGTATCCCCGAAATACTCTCAATCTACTATACCCACCATCACGTAAAACGGTTCTCGGCTTCAACTCTCCGATACCGAGACTAAGTAGACTTTATAATAAGTTCGACACACAAATTGATATGCTTAGTACCAGCCTTTATAGCTTTAAGATCCAGGTTCACAACAGAACTAATTATTGTTTGTAACCAAATTATGTTAATCTGTTTCAATTATTCAATAAATTACGTTTTAAAACTGTAGGTTATATTATTATTTGTTAGCTTTGTGTTTATTTATTTTTTCTTTTTTGTTTTTTTCTCTCTAAATTATTTTTAATTTTCACTATTGTACACCCAGGCCTTATTTATCATGCATTTTTAAGAAATATGTAACAATTGTAGGCGAACCTTTAAATAAATAAATAAATTACACCCAGACACAGAACAAATGATCATGCTCATCAGACAATTATTTGTCCTGGGTGGGAATCAAACCCACGACCTCTGGCTTAGCAGTCAGGGTCACTAACCACTAGACCAACAGGCCACTCAATGAATAAGACACACCTCCACGATGAAAATCAATAGGGACTTTTTCCTTGTGTCCATCATATTTATTCAAAGCCACTTATGAATTGTATTTTCAATTGAAAAAAAAGTAATTGAATGAAGGTTGAACGAGTCAAATACTAACTTTTAAACTTTCGCGTTCCATGATAATGTTATATAACCATGGTCGTAGCGTGATGTTATATAATCTATATATAGCCTGCCTCGATAAATGGGCTATCCAACACTAAAATAATTTTTCAATTCGCACTAGTAGTTCCTGAGATTAGCGCGTTCAACCAAACAAACAAACTCTTCAGCTTTATAATATTAGTATAGATAAGCAAATACATTACACACCTACTATTAAATACAGGAGCGCCGTCGCATCGGGGAGGAAATCGACAACTACCGTAAAATGTACCAGCGGTTAGAAGATAGGCGCGAGTATGACCTGAACGATCCTGAAGTACTGAAGAAGCAGCTGCCACCACGAGCCAGTGATGGAGAACCCGTCGGACTATCTAGCGCTCAAAAGTTTGTTATCTATATTTTAAAACAAGTATTAATTTACAAGGTTTAAACATTAACTACATCATATGCTTGAACACGGTTAACGTCATAGGGAATCGATCGCGAACTTTCTAGTAGTGTTTACCCCAACGATTGATAAGAATATCAACCCTCCTAAGTAACCCTAAGATAGGACCTTAGAATATGGAAGTATTCTGAGGATAGGACGTCCACTACTGTACATAAGCCTCTCTGAAAAACGTACAATATAAGCAGTCTTCTGTCATTTCATTGCTTCGCGTTATCAGTCCCCTGCACTTTATATTCGTTTTTACTCAGTATTTTTCGATATGAATAAAAGGAAACTCAATTAATGTAAATAGGTATTCTGTAGGAATTAAAGGCTGGTTTTAATTTAATGTATTTCTGAAACGTGCTCAGGTTTGAAGGAGAAGACTTGGACTACGAAGAGCGCAAGAAAATTATGGCGGATCAGAAGAACTCCTGGCTTGAACAGCAGGTGCAGGAGCGGAAGGCTGCCCAGGAGGAGAGAAAGAAAGCTGAAGCTGCTTATATGGTAATGTATATTTTACATATAAGTAGACAGCATGAGGAGCTCTTTCTAACCTCAGGTGCCAGCGCCGCCTTAGTTATGACCGTGGACAGATGGTGTGTATTTTCAACTGATAATGGACTATAATGGTCCATTGTCAGTTGCATCGAAGGACGTAAAAACTTTTACTTACATCATTTAGAAATTGACTTCCAGGCGATTCAAGACCCTGCCTTTTACACGCTTATTAGTAAGTTAAAAGACGCAAGACGAAAAGCTTAATTTTGTTCAAAACCTATTTAGTTAGAAAACAGTATAACATACACGTATAATTTGGATGATTGGTTTGATTTCACCGAATTTATAAAGTAGGTGCCGAGATTTTGCATCATTGCATCGGACTACGTTAGCTGATAGGATTTTTTTCCATGCAGCTGGCAGTAAACCGTGTAGTTCGTTATAAATAATCCAGAAAGAGTATTAGCCTTATCTTGTAATTAAATGTTTTTTATTTTGACATTTTCTGTACCTATGTTTACCTAGATGGCGATAAAAGCTCGCGACGACCGCGCTGGTGAACTCGATAGGATGGAGCGAGAATGCCGATACAGGCTCGGACAAGCCAACTTGAAGTACAATGAAGCACTGGTAACTTATTTACAAATTCAATCTCATTAGCTTTTGCCAACGGCTCCGCTTTAAACAACTATTCTACAGGATCTGTGTCGGTCCTGTGTAATGTAAGCTATCCTTGGCTAAGACCTTTATATCAAATTTCAGTTCAGCTTCAGTATAAATCTGTCTTACACTTGCCTGTCAATTAGAGAGCTGTTTAAGATAGCCTCAATAATCGTACCTTTTAAATGGATAAAACCGGCCTGTCTTCTTCTATCGTCACCCTTCTGTACATGAACATGTTAAAAGATAAAACCATTATTGCAAAGTGTTTCTTCAACATGCTCTTTAGTCTGAATGTCCATTTAGTGCATCTGTTATTAACAATGACTTTTACACACGGATTTCTACCATTTATTGTAATTCGTGGGAGAGCCATGCTATACCATAAAATCATAGATATTAAATCATATATACTATATGCATAGGTATTGTCGTTCTTCCAGAAAAAGGGCAGCACCTTATTACTGTGCTTATTTGAGAAAATGATTATATTATGATCAAAACACCGTTATAATTATTACTATAACAAAAATCTATAAATTATTATCACTCACAAAGTCTAATTGTCCTCGCACTTCGCAGTGCCGTGGATAAGCTTGAACCGACATTTCAGTTTTCATTCCAATTCAAGAAAAGAACCCTTATATTGTATTTGATTTAAATTTTGAACTTTGGCCCTTGCGAGTCAGAAGCTGCTAACTGGGTCATATCGATTAGTAGGTATTGCGAAGAGCCTTTGCAATTTAACTTTAATATGAGTAGAATCGTCTTCATTCGGCAGGCTACAGAAAAGAAACAACTAGAACAGGTCATAAAGGCCCAGGAAGAAGCTGACAACACCGCCGAAATGTACAATAATCTAACTTCGGACATGCTTACCGAGAATCCTGATGTAGCCAAGAGCGCTCTTGGAAAAGATAGGTAAGAATTTGGATGGATGATATTTGAGGTTGTTTACATCACACCTGCTTCATCTCGGGGACACTAGCAACACTAATAGTGTCACACATGTGTTGCCAACCCTTTTCTCTCCAAGCCAACAGCAATCGCAATTTATTGAAAAAATGTAAAGTAGAAATAGTAAAAGTTAAAAATATTTGGCCCGAACCGCATTTGACAGATTTGTAGCTTGACCACGGAATCAGCCCGTCGCGTTGGGCCTAGGTAGCACAAATTGCCCAAATTTTTAACACCATTGTCATTTAACCACTTCTATAGCGTTCAAATTCTTATTCTATACTTTTTTATAAATTCAAAGCTAGTGCAAAACCTTAAATAAAGGAAGCTGAAAGCTATCGATTACTGGCATCAATAATTATAAAATGTTGTCGTTTTTAGAGCTATCGGTTTCATGTACAAAGGCATGAACCAAGAGGAGCTGAAAAAGTTCTATGCCGCACAGAAGGAGCAAATGGCTGCGGCAAAAGTAAGTTAACTAGTCTTATTTAAATGTTACATGCCTATTCGGTATTAAGTTTTTATTATTATAATAATATATATATATATATATTATATATGTAATATTAAACATCGATGGGATTAAAAAAAAACAGGACCGTTTATTATATGAACAAACACGTAATATTATCCTCATTTTATATCTCAGGCTAAACGCGATGCTGAGGAGAAGATGGAGGCTGAGTGGCAAGCTCTGGCCAAGGCTATCCAACGTGAGGTCGCTCGCCAAGACATCACCGACCAGAGAAAGAGAAGGTGAGGAAACCAGACACTTTCTAGTCTACTGCAAAAGACTACTGATTTAAATATCCATAAATAAACCTAAAAGGCCTTTACCAGAGTACCAAGCTCTTGGTTCTGAGATAGTCAATGTAATACGTTGACTTCTTATCACTAGGATGGCCGTATGTCGTACAGTGACTGTAGTGACATTAAAGACAACGAATAATCGTCTTTTCCATCACTCTCTTTACACGCTCATTATTGCCAACAGGGAGATAGCCCGTCAGCTGATGGAGGAAAACCAACTAATGGCACTCCAACAGAAGGAGAAGCAGAAGTACTTCAAAGAAGTAGTGTACAACAATACACCGACGGATGAATACTATTCCCAATTCAATACCACTACAAGATAAATAGTTTAAACCTTTTTAGTCTATCAAGTAAGGTTAGGTTAAGGTACATTGCCCGTCTTAGTGGATTGCTTCGGATATGATTGTATTTAAAACTGCAGTGGGGTGAAAGCCATTTGTATGGTACGCGGGGAACACAAAAAGTCATCAGTTCAAAATAGTACAATCTGATTGACTGGAGAAAATTTGATTCTTATTCCGCTCACATTTGCGATGTAGATACTTCGGTTCTACGCCAAATAAACTGACTAATCATATGGTCATATTACCTAGTTAGCGACCGACACACACAATACACTTGGTTTTTTATGGATATGCGTACTTTTTGCACAAAAGTCGGTAGGTATTGCAGAAGCTAGAGCTGGCGCTGATAAAGTAAGCGTGTAGGTGCCATAGACAACGTCTTCTAGAATGAATAAGTATTGTTTAGACTGCCAATGTGCAGATGTGCGCTCAATGTGTTCTGTTTATCAGTTTTCATGCAGCTCAGCACCTGTATATATTTTATAATAAGGTTGCACGAATGAGCACGACTCACAAATACTTAGGTATACGAAGCAATTACTAAGATTGGGAATGGATGAATGAAAGTCTAAAATTGCAGTGAAATACTCTGCAACTTTAAGCTAGGTGCTTATATTTATATTACTGTTAAAAATTCGTTCACTGGATCTATATAACACATATATTTTCGATACAAGTGCATTTACCTGCGAAGACACTTCTCTCTTTAAATACCATTCGATTATACGAGATTCGATAATTATGACATAGTTCATACCAAGGTCAATACTTATTCTTAGTTGAAATAACTAACCTTGTGACTAAGTAATAAAAGACCGTTACAGGTAATGCTAGAATATGATCAATGATGCGTCACTATGGTTCCTGCGAAAGAAAATAAATTTAATCACAATTTGCAACAAATCAAAATATCTAAAGACGTTAGTAGGTACCTCTATAAAATTAAAATGTCTGAAATCACTGTTTGTTGCAAAGAAAATATTTTGAAATTAAGAAAATTTCTGTCTGGCGGGAAACATTTTATACTGTCGTCAATATTGGGAATGTAATCTGTGGCTTATCTAATTCTAGCCCTGTTACCATCAAGCTTAGCTAGTCATACTGATATTTTACATTTAAAATAGGTCTGTAGGACATTCTTCTAGTAATAATGTCAACGCCTTGTACAAAACTCCTAACAAAAGATATAAGTTATGTCTTCGCCCTTGTACTTACCTACTTTTGTTAGTCCATGCTTTGTAATACTGATATTTTTTGCTCTTTACACACCCAGTATTTATACAAATAAATTCTTGTAATGTTTACGTAGGCTTGTAGCTTGCAAAATACCGAATTATTTAAAATTCAAGATACTCATTACATATTAGAAACGCTTAGCCACGTAAATTTGACACGCATTCTTGAATTGCAAAAATGTTTGCACTCATATTGAAAAGTGAAACATTCATTCATACTTTTTCACGTTGTACCCAATACGTTACTTAGTTAATAAACCTCTTTTATTATTCGACTGTTTTTTTTATTACATACGAGACTAATGATGGCTGCAGGGAGTCACAACTAACTGAGGATGGTAAACAAGTTCCAACGATTAGAAAAACGGTTAAAATTAGAACGGTTAAACAGATTTTCTTGAATATTCTCGATTAAGTCACATTTCGAACAAAAAAAAAACTAAATCAAAATCGGTCCATCCTTTTAGGAGCTATGATGCCACAGACAGACGCAGATACGTTAAACTTTTAACACTTTTTGAGTCGGGGGTAAAAAAAAATCTAAAATAGAAATTCGAATCTACTGATACTTAGGATCTGATATACTTTGTGATTTAATGTACATAGTTTTATTAATTAATTAATAAAGATTCTTGGCTTGTAAACCGTCTCCTGAGACGTGTGCACCCTGGGCAATGCCTCTCTTGCTCTGGACAAGGCCTCGACTCTTAAAACTGATGTTTTGGATTATCTTCCGGTGCTGTAGTAGCCCGGGTTGCGGTATGATCTCTTTTTAAAAATGAGATAAATGGTCTGCCCTGGATACCCTCAAAAGAGCACGGGAGAATCGATTTTACCCATGGCACAACCAGTAGTGTCAAAGGAAAAAAAAAAAACAATCTTTTGTGGCTCAACTAGTTGTGCCCAGCGTCTCACAAATTATTATTAAATTAATTACCATTATTCTTTGTCCATTCATTTTCTTTTTGGCAGTTTAATAAGTAGTCAATTGGTTATGATCTAACATCTAACACATTGCTGACTGGATTAAAAATAACAATCGATATTATTTAAGTGGAAGTTTCAATCGATTTACATTAAAGTTAAAAGTTAATTTTAGCCATACATAGGCTGCACTAAAAGTATCGGGAATGGAATATTTCCACTATTCCTATCATATTAAAATCTTTTTAATTGAAAACTCCTTGGTTTTAAAAAACGGATACCATTTATTTATTTAAAAAGGATTCTCGGTCTTCTCACAAGGTCTTCTCAAACTTGTTTAGTCGTTGAGAAAATGGAATTGACTCGAGAAAATTCAAGGGCGATGATTTATTATGACTTTCGAAGCGGTTTAACACAAAAATAGTGTGTTGACCGGATGCTTTCTGCATTTGGTGATGAAGCCCCATCCAAAACTACAATTTATCGCTGGTTTGCTGAATTTCAACGTGGACGTGTCAAGCTCAGTGATGATCCCCGTCAAGGTCGTCAGAAAACTGCAGTCACCCAAGAAAACGTTGATGCTGTGCGTAAGCTGATTGAGGAAGATCGACATGTGACATACCGCGAAATTCAGGCAAATTTAGACATTGGCTTGAGTCAAATACAAATAATCTTGCATGAACAATTTTGTGTAAAAAAGTTGTTTTCCCGATGGATACCGCATTTGCTCTGTGAAGAGCAAAAAGCGGCTCGCGTTACTTGGTGCGTCAGAACTCTCGAAAGATTCTCAAATGCTGTATACAACATTGTATCAGGTGACGAATCCTGGATATACGCGTACGAACCCGAAACAAAAAACCAGTCACGAGTTTGGGTGTTCGAAAATGAGTTAAAGCCAACTAAAATTGTTCGTTCGCGGAGTGTTGCAAAAAAAATGGTGGCATTTTAAATTGTTCAGAAGTATTTGGTCACCTTGTCTGCTACAATATATCTGATGGCGACTGTACCAGTGTAAAAAGATATTAATAAAATATGTAGGTACACCAGCAGTTCTAACCTTACAATCCGTTATCCGTTTCAGTTGGTCAGTTTAGTTTTATTATATATCTTTTTATCAAAAGACGTACACTGGATTTCATTAAAGGCACACTGAGGTACACATCAGGTACGCATAATAACAAAAAAAATTGTGGAATAAGCATGTAACAGAGAAAGAAATGTGCCTACACCCGCAGCGGCAGTTGTAACGTTAAAATGGCGGGTGAACATCCCACTAATATTATAAATGTGAAAATTTGGATGGATGGATGGATGTTTGTTACTCTTTCACGCAAAAACCACTGAACCAATTGCGATAAAACTTGGTATGTATATAGCTGGAGACCTGGATTAACGTATAGGGTACTTTTTATCCCGATATTCCCACAGGATCGAGACTTACGCGGGTGAAACCGCGGGGCGCTGCTAGTATTTTAGTATATTTTATCATAAGAAGTACACTAAAGTGGATTTCATTAAAGGTACACTGAGGTATACTACAGGTATCACCTTCCTGTAGGAAAGCAGCTCAAAAAAAGTTGTATCCTTGAGAAAGAAAAATATGTTTGCAAAAATACACACAATTCTTGGATTTAAAGTACAGTCAAAAAACATTCCCCAAAATTATAAAAATAGGTTCAACGACATGAATAAAAACAACAGTCATAAAGGATGAAAAATAGATATTTATTTTAAAAATAAACTCTGAAGCAAATATACATAATGGTATAGTCATTAAGTAGGTACTGATTTCTCACTACGTATGAGCAAATTGTATTGCCATAGCCTTTAATACAACAATAGCAAATTTAATTTGCTTAAGTTCACAATAAAATTGGCACTTCTTCAAACTGAGATCAAAACCATAAATGTCTTAGTATATACTATAATACTATTTGTAACAAAATCATCGACTCTCCTACATATGTTTGTACTTTGATAAGAACAGAACTTTAACTCTGCTAATCCCACAAATTTAAATAGCAGCATTATAGAATTTTCCCAAATGCTTTTTCCAGAAATACCAATCGTTTCATATGAGAAGTGTTCAGAGTATTTTCGTCCAGTAGGATTCAAAATAATAATGTTATTTGTTAACTTTTAATAAAATTTTATCTTATATATTATTAAAAAATAAATAAATCAACAAGAAAATCACAAATATCACAATTATGATAGTTGAAGATTACACTAATAACATTGAATTATTGACACCACGAAATTAATTTACTTAATTTATATTACATTATTATTTGCATACTATATAACCTGCCATTTCTGTGAGCATGTTAAAAAAACATAAATCTTGACGACAAAAACCATTCTACAGAACATAGAAACGTGATACTCTTCTCAAAGGCACACGGAGTTACAATTAACGAACCATAGTATATTGCATAGTATGAAACTAGACTTTTAAAACGTTACACTAATTTGTCTAACACTGGGATTACAGAATAGACTGCTTTTAACTTTTTTACTGAAGTGATTTAGTAAACAAGATGGGGTATGATTAATACTGGATTAGACGATTCGCAATTGCTCTCATTTTGAGGAATGTTTGAGTGAGAGTTGTAACGTAACACGATTTGCATGGAATTTTTGATTTAACACAAATCTTTAGTAACTTCTCATTCGATCACTCATAATGTACTGTGTATGTACTCGTATGTATATGAAATTATTTACAAACAAATATTTTCTATCATTATTAAATAATAATTTATACTCCGTAAATATAACCGAGTGCCCAGTACGCTTTTTTTCTGTTTAACAAAAAAGGACACGCACTATTATTTCGTTGCCTCACTACACTTTGGGAGCGAGCCAATAAAATAAAAAAGTATATGTGTGCAATTCACACACGGCAGAAGTGAAACTTCAAATTAACACAGATATGTTAAACAATAAACATAAAATAATTAACCAACGAATTTTAATACGCAAATGCACAAAAATGATACACCACGTTGACTATGACGCATTTTCTGCAGGCTTCGCAGTACGCAGGTGCAAAGACGAAGATTATAGGAAACACTGTATAGGTACTTGTATTCCACCTCATTCTCACCCAGGCTAAATCCTATTTATGAATATGTTTGTCTTTTTTTAGTGTGACTTTTTCGTTTCATCAAATTTTCAAATCGAACGATTTTAAAGAAGTTTCACTTCAAAATATTATTTTTTTTTACTTTAGAGGACTCTGCCTTCCCCGTTCAAGTTACAGGTACCTGACCTGCTCCAGCTACCGTTCCCACTCCTCAATCCATCCGTATAAGCAGTATCCCTTTCCTTCCGTTCCGTTCTCTTCTTACCTACTTTCCGATCTAATATACCCCCAATTTTCCTATATTTAATACCCAAAGTGCCCGGTTGGCGACAATGGACTTGCCCTCTATTACGTCAGTGGGACCAAAATATTATAGTTGGCAAAACGAGGGTGTATACCCCTTCAGGCGTAATTAATTATGTATTTTTGTAACTATCGATATAGACCGTCTAATACCAGCCTTATACCCACATGTTAAATAAATTAATTTTTTATCTAGTTTTATTGTCCACTAATTAATCCTTTCTGGTGTAAGTTTATGATGGAATCGGCGATGATCTTCGCAGTCTTCATCAGATATCCACCGCTGGTGAGCATCACTATTGGAATGTGTTTCTGTTTGCACATCTCAAAGACGAATTCGTCCCTTCTTACAATACCCTGTGGAAACAAGTCACTTTATCAAGGTTAAGACGTAGGAAGAAATTGTTTAAATCTGTAGTTTCAAATCTATGTTGTTCGATAAGGGTACCATTGACAAAAGAGCAGGGCTGCCAGATTGTATAATTGGATACAAAATTCGTATAATTCGGTTATCTTTTCTATCCTGTTTGCATAGTAGATTGCATTGTATAATTGGATACAATGTCATTACTGATGTTGTAGCGTAATAAGTACGTACATAGGTACACATAGATCTCTATGTGTAAAACAAATCATATCTGTGGTAAACTGTAAAACCCATATACGTTAAAGTTAAAACACCTTTTATTGCAATCCTCAAAGAGTGACTTACTATAATTGTACAACACTGATTTTGTATAATAGTACGTGATTTTGTATAATAGTACGTGATTTTGTATAATTTCCGAGACTCGGTTTATATAACCGAGTCTGTACTGTACTGTATGCCAGTACGGACAACTTATTAGTTGTCCTAGTAAGGACAACTAACAAACTGCCAGTAGGCAGCCCTGCAAAAGAGCTCCAATTTTGAAGTAAGGATTACAATACATACAAGTGACTATTATACTCGACTATATTTATGATAACTGCATAAGTGCATAATTAATTTTGAAGAGTGTGAAGCTAAAGTGCAAAAAATTTATTATCATTTCCACTTAACGTAACGTTAAGGTACGTTACGTTACGTTAAGGAAATGATAATAAATTTTGCAAGTCCAGTCCTGCCCGTCGCCGCGGCGTTAACGCCGGTGGCGCGTCCCGAGGAAACCAGCCGCCGCGACGAAATGCGGTCTCCGCGGCGACCGTGTAGCGACGAGGCGACAACTAGCCGCCGCGACGAAATGCTGTCTACGCGACGACCGTGTAGCGCCGAGGCGAAAACTAGCCGCGAAGAAATGCGGTCTCCGCGACGGCCGTGTAGCGCCTACAACTAGCCGCCGCGACGAAATTCTGTCTACGAGACGACCGTGTAGCGCCGAGGCGACAACTTGCCGCCGCGACGAAATGCTGTCTACGCGAAGGCCGTGTAGCGCCGAGGCGAAAACTAGCCGCCGCGGTGAAATGCGGTCTCCGCGACTACCGTGTAGCGCCGAGGCGACAACTAGCCGCCGCGAAAAAATGCGGTCTCCGCGACGACCGTGTAGCGCCGAGGCTAACACTAGCCGCCGCGAAGAAATGCGGTCTCCGCGACGACCGTGTAGCGTCGAGGCGAAAACTAGCCGCCGCGGTGAAATGCGGTCGCCGCGACGACCGTGTAGCGACGAGGCGACAACTAGCCGCCGCGACGAAATGCTGTCTACGCGACGACCGTGTAGCGCCGAGGCGAAAACTAGCCGCCGCGAAGCAATGCGGTCTCCGCGACGGCCGTGTAGCGCCTACAACTAGCCGCCGCGACGAAATTCTGTCTACGAGACGACCGTGTAGCGCCGAGGCGACAACTTGCCGCCGCGACGAAATGCTGTCTACGCGAAGGCCGTGTAGCGCCGAGGCGAAAACTAGCCGCCGCGGTGAAATGCGGTCTCCGCGACTACCGTGTAGCGCCGAGGCGACAACTAGCCGCCGCGAAAAAATGCGGTCTCCGCGACGACCGTGTAGCGCCGAGGCTAACACTAGCCGCCGCGAAGAAATGCGGTCTCCGCGACGACCGTGTAGCGTCGAGGCGAAAACTAGCCGCCGCGGTGAAATGCGGTCGCCGCGACGACCGTGTAGCGACGAGGCGACAAATAGCCGCCGCGACGAAATGCTGTCTACGCGACGACCGCGTAGCGCCGAGGCGAAAACTAGCCGCCGCGAAGAAATGCGGTCTCCGCGACGGCCGTGTAGCGCCGAGGCGAAAACTAGCCGCCGCGAAGAAATGCTGTCTACGCGACGACCGTGTAGCGCCGAGGCGAAAACTAGCCGCCGCGAAGAAATGCGGTCTCCGCGACTACCCTGTAGCGCCGAGGCGACAATTAGCCGCCGCGACGAAATGCTGTCTACGCGACTGCCGTGTAGCGCCGAGGCGAAAACTAGCCGCCGCGGCGAAATGCTGTATACGCGACGACCGTGTAGCGCCGAGCCGTAAACATGCCGCCGCGATGACATGTGGTCGCCGCGTCGTGTCGCAAACGTGCCGCACAACGACATGTTAGCGCCGAGGCGCAACGTAATGCGGTCGCCGCGACGACCGGCTAGCGCCGAGGCGCAAATATGCCGCCGTGACGTAGCCGTGTCAACATCTACAGCTTGGGCCGCCACTGATAGTTATCAGCGATCTTCTACATGAATATGAGAAGAGAGAGAGAGAAAGAAATTTCTTCTGAAATTGGCTAATTAGCTATGTCTTATCTGCACCTATAAACTTACAAAAAAGTGAAGTATTCATAAAAATGGGATAAAAAAGTTGCACTTACGATATCACTGATATTCATACCCCCAAGGGGATCAGATTCGAGAATGTCTGTCCCGGCGTTGTACACCAAAATGTCAGGTTTAAATTCCGACAGAGCAACTTTTAAATGCCTGCAAACAACATTGAATCCATTTAGTGTGCTGTTAAGGACGCTTTCATAACTTTTGGGAATTTACTATAAATATCATTTTTAGGGTTCCGTACCTCAAAAGGTAAAAAAAGGAACCCTTATAAGATCGCTCTCTTGTCCGTCAGTCTGTCCGTGTGTCACCACCGATTTTCCCAGGAACTGGTGGATCTAGCAAGTTGAAATTTATACCAGATACTGAGGTCTATAGTCCCTATTAGGTGTATAAAAAATTTTCAAACAGTGTTTAACCCCCGACGGAAGTGGGGAGCGTGGCATAAGTTTAATATGTTTTTCTGTGTATCTGCGCGTCTGTCTGTCTTTCTTTCTTATCGTTGAAGGGATTTTCTGATTAGTAGTAGTATATAATCACTACATATTATAAAACGAAGTCCCCCGCCGCGTCTGTCTGTCTGTCTGTTCGCGATAAACTGAAAAACTACTGAACGGATTTTCATGCGGATTTCAGTAATAGACAGTGTGATCCATGAGGAAGGTTTAGGTGTATAATTTGTTAAGATTTTGAGTAAATTGATTGAAATATGTTGATGATTGTTGAAGATGTCTCTGCTACCCGTGCGAAGCCGGGGCGGGTTGCTAGTTATTCATAGAAAAATCAGCTAATATTAATGAACACTTAAGATTATTAATAAAGGTTTGCTGACATATGGAATAACTGCACATGGAATAAAAACCTTAAAAATGATATATAATTTGTATTCTTATACATGGGGGGTCCTAAAAATAAATAATGTATATTGTATACATACTGTTTCAACTTTGTCAAATATTCCTGATCCTCCACGTTAAACGTTAGTTCCACCTTCCGTCTGATAGCCTTCTTGGCTTCCCGGTCTCTAGGGTAAATATCTTTGTTGTACATATCCATTATGTACACTTCTGGGACGCCCAGAAAGTCGTGTTGGTAGCCATTACCCTATAAAAAATAAGTTAAAATTAAAAATAAATAATATAATAATAATAATAACTTGTGACACATCACACACGGTCATCTGATTCCAAATTAGGCAGATTCTGTACTATGGTAACCAAACTGCTGATAAAAATACTTATATACTACTAAATACATACATATTATAGATTAATTACACCCAGATACAGAACAAATGATCGTGCTCATCATACAATTATTTGTCCTAGTTGGTAATCGAACCCTCGACCGTTGACCGAACCGTTAACTGTTGGTCTACCAACAGTTATAAATAATATAAGGCCGCGGCCGCACTGTAAGGCGACTGCGACGCGATGGCGATTTTGTGAAAACAAATTGATACAAACGTGTGTCGGTGGCCGCACTGCGCGAGCGATTCAAATTTTGTGACAATGTCTGTTGAAAATGTTGAAGAATTCATATCGCCTGTTTAAGCTAGGAAACCATTTGGATGTCGAAGCATTCAAAACACAAAGATGTGGTTGAAACTTCAAAGCTGTGCAATAAATAAAATCAATATTTCCATTGCAATACAAGTAACAATAACAAGTTACATCGGTAATAATATATTTACGCTAATATAATTGATAAATTTACAATTTAAAACACCCCGACTCGAAAATCCCCTCAACGATTACAAAATGCCTTACAAAATTTTGGAAAATACCTGATACTCTTACACTGCTGGATCTATATTATTCAAACATAAATTGAAATTGATAGAAATTGCACGATACCTATGCCTAAAAACCAGTTTATAAATTTTTTGTCTGTCTGTCTTTCTGTCTGTCTGTCTGTTCCGGCTAATCTCCAGAACGGGTGGATCGATTTCCACGGGACTTTCACTTATAGATAGCTGGTGTTAGAAGGAGTAACTTAGGTTACTTTTATTTTGGAAAAAGAATTAGGATTCCGCGCAAAATATATAAATATGTATAAGCGAGTGAAGAAGGATACTGCTAGTCTTTAATAAATATGAATAAATAACTGTAAAAAAAAACCTGGTGCGCGTCCAAATCCACAATCATTGCATTCTGTATCATCTCTGCTCGAAAGAGAAACCGGATCAACATCGTGATATCTGCGTAAGGGCAGAAACCTCCGCCCTTATCACCACTGCAGTGATGGAAACCACCCCCGACGTTGATAGCCCAGCCTCTCTCCAGAGCCAACTTGCCGGCTAACACGGAGCCGCCCGTTTGTAACCTAAAATACAATATAACATCACGCTTTTATTTATAGAAGACGCGGCAGCTTGGTTTAGTAACTTTTCTATACATATACATCCATACCATCGCTCATTTTTTTTATTATTTTTCGCTATTCAAACAACAATCTTAATCCAATCTTAATGATTAACCCTTTGACCGCAATAAAAGCAATCAATATTATAGATACTTGTTTCCGTGTATTACCTATCTAACAAAGAAATGAATCTCAGGAACTACTGGTTAATTTATTTTAGTGTTGGATAGCCCATTTATCGAGGAAGGCTATAGGCTAAAATATTACGCTACGACCAATAGGAGCGGAGCAGTGACCATAAACGCGGGTGAAGCTGCGAGGACGGCTAGTATTGTATATGTTTATAGGTATCATTTACTAGTTTTAAGCCTAACATGTTTTGATTCCCACACCAAAACTACCAATTAGATTATTAAATTACTGGTCATTATTTTTCCATCCCAAGGTTGCCTGGAAGAAATTGCTTTTAGCGATAAGGTTGCCCTTTGTACATATCAATTTTGTAAACTTACTTTAAGCAATATTTACTGGTGTACAATAAAGTTTATTCTATTCTATATTTTTATTATTACTTTTGGCAGCAAGGTCAACACATATTTCAACTTACCTCATTGGCTTCAGATATGCATACTGGACCCATATATTCGGTACACAGGCAATGATTGGTACTTCCGCTATGATTGCTACTTTGGCACTCCACTAAAAAATATATTACAATTATAATAAGTAATAGTTAAATATCCACAACTTTGTCAGCATTTTTTTTTCAAAGGAACATTTAAAAAAAGAACCTTTATTTTCTCGTTGAAATCTCTGAGTAATCCCCGATGGCATGAGGAAGCGTCATAGCTTAGTCGGTGTTAAACCAACTAAAATCACACCGTCTCTTCGACATCAAACATATTGCCACTAACCTCGACAGGTCCTGGCACCTATGTCTGATGATCGTGTCTACTTAAAAGAAAGCATACCCTTCTGACCTCTCAACAAAAAAACAACCACGCTTTCTTGGTTTGTGGAAAATTCTCATTCTCAAAAGGCTTGTTGCTTCTATCGAGTGCTTCGAGGTATTCTAGTAAAGTAACCGACGAAAGAACTATGAAGAAAATATGTACTCAAAGTTTTTAGAGGTGATTTAAGTTTTTTTTTCGAATAGCACCTCCTGAAGAATAGTATATCACTACATATTATAAAACAAAGTCCCCCGCCGCGTGTCTGTCTGTCTGTCTGTTCGCGATACACTGAAAAACTACAGAACCGATTTTCATTCGGTTTTCACTAATGGACAGAGTGATTCATGAGGAAGGTTTAGATGTATAATTTGTACCTGTGCGAAGTTGGGGCGGGTTGCTAGTATTATATAAAATAATATACCAGAAGAGGACATAATGAGCTTACTTTCAAAGACCTCAAATATCTTTTTGTGTGGACAACTAGAAGATCATTCTTTGATGGTTCAAGCGGAGTTACAAGTTGTTCATCTGTTATAAATTTTGCTTCTTTTAGGTACTGGAAAATTAAAACCATCATTAGTTTCTGCCTGTTATTACCACATTATACTGCTAATATTCTAATTATAATATTCTATATCTATATATAAAAGAATTAATCAAAATAAATCCCTATTTCCCTTGGTCACGCAGTAACTTGAGAAGGTCTTAACCAATTTCATTCATCTTTTTTTTTATGTTTTCTAATACTTCGTAGAAGGTTTTTATTGAACGAAAAATTAATCAAATTGAGCAGTAAAACGGTTTCCGTGTGATAAATTTAAATTTCCACATGAATAAAGTCAGGGGCAACAACCAAAAAAAATAATTTATTACTTCCCAGTCAGTGGCTTTGAGTGTACCACAGAAAATAGATTGCTTATCCTGAAGTACAGTGTATGTGCTCTGTGTACGGCTATATTGATAATATGTACGGAGTGTATTTACTTAGTCGACTTTGTACAATGTACATAAACCAAATGGTTCCTGTTGCAGATTATTCCCATTGTTACATTACTGTAAATACATGTAATATACTTTTATTTATTTATATATAGTAAATACGTGTGTGTATTATGTATATATAGGCCTGCCATCACTTAATTTGCCGACACTGGACAATCTCTACAAAAACCCGGACATGAAAACATGTGTGAAATCGAGATTCTTTCTCGGACACCTTAAAAAAAAGCTGATTCCATTTTTTTATGGAATTAAACAGCTTGTTCATCTAATAATTATAAGTTGTTCCTGGCACAGAGTGTCCGGGTATGACCCAGACGCTTTTTGAAAACCCCTCCCGGACGCTCCCCAGACGGCGTCTAAACTAGGACAAATCCGGGGAAACCCGGACGGATGGCAGCCCTATGTATATACCATCCTCTGTTGTAAAATTGTACAAAGTATTTAAAGAATCGGTAAAAAGACCAAATAACAAGATTGAGTTTTATTATATCTTGTCACAACAATACAATCTTATCTGATAAAAATGGAAATAGCCTATCCTACATAATACTAATCGTTATTGAAAATGTTTAAATTACTTAATATGGTATAAATGCAATTTTACAGGAGGACAATTACTAAAGGTCATAAGGCTCTTATTTTTTTGTACTTACAGCTTCTCTAATATTATTTTGTTTACTTTTTTGATAATAAGTACTTTAAATTTTAAAAAAAGTTTTAAGATTTATAATTTTTTTTTAAGGTTTTCGACATGACAGCTATAAAAAAATTAATATTAGTAGTAGTTGTCTTTCTAACATCGACATATTGCACATAAGAAGAAATAACTGCGTATATTGTGTGGCTCAGATACTGACCAGTATTATATTGCGCCACTTTTTAGAATCAAATACATGTAACTTTTCCAAGCCGCAGAACGATACATTATACCTGTCGTCGTACACTAGAGGCCACTGATCGTTCCTGATGTCGAAATATAAACTGTAATTTCATAAATAAATAATGTTAACTTAATAATGTAATGTTTAAACTATATTTCCAGAACTACTAGCAAGAATACTCTAAAATGATCTAACCTTGTCATTTTAATAACATAAAATATTCATGTTATACTATATTTACACAAATAATTACATTCTGAAATGGATTTATCAAAACTCCGCTGGTTACAATTTCACTATTTCGATTTTCGCGGATGTCAAGAAAGTATGTGTGAGAAATGGTGACAACTAAGTCTACGTTCGGAATTTATTGTTTTTCGATCTGCAAACAAATATTTCAATATAGATTTTATACTATTCAATAATATATTGTTGTAGTCCATACATACCTTAAATAATTACCAAATTATTCAAATATTTATGTTCATAACTAAACTTCATATATGAAATGAAGGTTTCTTTTTTAATTTTAATTTCTGTTGCCTAGCAACCAAAGATGACGTTGCTGAGGCGCGAAATGTAAACAAAACGTAGACAAAAAGTTATCAATATTTATTAAGTTTTATATACATTTTACTTGGCTGTTATTAGTTGTATAGACGACACAAACTCTTTTTCAGCATTAACGGAATTAATCCTATCAGATTTTTCAAATGTGGTGATAATATTATGGAAAATACCACGTTACATGCCCTTCAGACAGAAGTGGAATTTTACAGAGTAAGTAGTAGTCATACTTATTACATGTCGAAACGTCGGGTAACCAAAAGGTTTTGTACCTTTTGAATATGATCGCGATTAAGTCCCGAGTTACACATCTAATATGTTATCAAAGGTAGTCACACTCTTAAAAAGGTTTTAAGTAGTAATCAAGTAATTAACATAGACGTCTAAGATAACTAGGTTGCATAATTATGAAGCTAAAAAATCAATCTAAAGTTATTTGTAGTAAGAAGGTAGTAGTACCTACCTATTTATTATAGGTAAAAATGTCCATTCCATGGGTCTGATTTTAGGAAATATACGCCGATTTTTTTTTATGTATAGATAAAAGGGGTATTTTTTTAAAAACCACATATACCCAAGTTATTTTAATTATTTACACATTCCTCAGCAAAACCAAAACGCCGTTGAAGAGGAAATAAGGACCGTGATCTCTGACAACCAGAAGTTATCGCAACAAGTTGGGATGCTGCTGAAAGAGAGACTGAACAACGCCACGCAAGCAAATGGCAAAGATGAAGATGTTACCAAAGAACTGGACGAGTTGAGAAAACAGTTGTCTTTACTTACTAAGGTGTTATTCATCAACGTTTACCTTTTTCTTTTTTTTGCGTGTGGAAACCCCTACGGATCTAAAACCACACGGTATTCCGTCACATGTGGGTCTATTGCAGGGGACCCAGGTATACCCTAAAAAGGAAGCCTCCGGGAACCACTGCAGACCGGCCGCCTGACAGCAGGCGACCAGACCAGACTTAAGAGATTCCAAACGCATTGGGCCAAAGCTTATGAATATGCCAAAAGAAGGAAAGATGGTCCAACGTTTTAGCATAAACATCCCCATGACAGTAGGGTACGCCAATTTGAGAAACCGGTTGTACAACATGTATAAAAACTAACACAAACCCTCAAATTACCCAATACAATTATTAAACCCTTATACCATTTGTCTAGTAGGCAAGTAAGTGGTTTATTATTATGTGCTGGTTGAAGGAGATTCTTTTGTATTTACTGTCCAGCGAAGGGGTTTCCCTGCCTCGAAGACTACCAAAAATCGAATGTAAACAGCGCGCTTCAAACTTTATCAGCACTCTTCTACTAGGTACTGTTTAACCTCAGTCCTCTGTAGGATCGAGGTATTTCCCCTGTCGGGGTGTCAATTACCTCATCACCCCAATAAAATAATTTGATAACTGTCAAACAACCTATACAATTCAGGACTACATTTTAAATTGCGATTTATATTGTGCAGGAAAGAGATTCATTACACGTTTTGTGGCAAACATCACAGAAAACTATTGACGCTTTAGAAACTGAACTGGAAACTTACCAGAGCTACGAAAAAAGAGGCCAACATCAGGTAATGCCAGCGGATTTAGTTAAGAACTAAAGTCTTGATATTTAATATACTAGTTGTTGCCCGCGACTTTGTTCGAAATTTTGGTGAAACCTATCCCACGAGAACTGTCTATTTTTACGGAATACAATATAGGCTATGTGCTATTTCGGACTATAATTCATCTCTGTGCGAAATATCATTCAGATCCGTTCAGTCGTTTTTCCGTGAAGAGTACCAAACAGCCATCCATCCGTCCATCCTGACAAACTTTCGTCTTTAAAATATTAGCAAGACTTACACCTCACAGCGTCCCTCAGTTACTACAAAATTAAAAAGTTGAGTTTTATGGTGCCTCCAGGCCATGCATGCACGTAGCTCGGGCAGGCATGAAAACTCATTCATGCAAGTCAAGCCTAGGTATGGCAATCCTCCAGAAAAGCAGTATTTCTTTGCAAGGAGTATTTTTTCATGAGTATATTTCCCTTAAACACGAGTCATGGTCTGCCAATCCAATACAGATGCTCATTTGCTACTGAAGGATCCTGGAGGTAGCCTCTTGTAACCAAACCTAGTTTTCTATTTAGGGTTATGTATGTGATTTAGAATTTCTATAAGAAACCTGACAGTATATTTACGAACTACAGGTTTTTCTTATATTGTTTAGAACACGGCCGAAGAAAGAAGAGACTTAGAATTAAAACTTGAAACCGCATTAACAGATTACATCGAATTAGACAAGAAATATAATGACTTACTCACTAAACACACCGCCTTAGAAAATGAATTTAAAAATAAAGACAAAGAAATAGCATCCTATAAAGAGAGAGGTAAAGAAACAGAAAAAGAATTTAAAGATGTGTCGAAATCTTTAGAAGAACACAGGATAAATCTCGCAGTAGAGAAGAAGAATAATGAAGATTTGAAAGCACAGTTGGCTGTTTGTCAGAAAAATTGTGTGGAGAAAGTAAAGAAAGGAGCCGAAGCTAAATCAAAGTTAAGTTACTGAAATTACTAATTATGTAAATATAGGCTGGATTTTCCCTCCTATTTCCGCGGTTAACGGAATTTTCTAACATAGTGTTGTGTTTTTTGTTATCGATAGCGCTGCTTTCAAAGTCAGGTGGCTCTATTGCTGATGGTTTTCCGAAGCGTTCTCCGTGTAAATGCACATTTTTAAGCAAATTCTTATCAATTTTAATTTCAAATTATTCCAAAAATAGTTTAATGCCTGCAAATTTTAAAATTGACCATTTTCTTCATAGGTTGCTGAAGCTTTGCAGCTATATGACGTCGTATCGGATCAGAAGAACGAAGCGTACAAGACGATACAAGAACTTACAAGTCAGTACTATCAAACATTTTTGTAGGTTCACAGTTTACACGCCGTTGATGTTATAACCACGTGGCTCCAACGTGCACAGTGGCTGGCAGTGTTTTTAGTGGCAAAAGCCCCATGTTATTAAAAACCTTTTGAACATGTACAATTTTTTTGTAATTATTAAAGTAATAGTGAATTTGGCAATGCGATTTATGACGTCACAATTCGTTATTTCATACAACTTTCTACATAACCTACCGTTTAAAGGTTAATAAAATGAAAACTGATGAATGAATTGCATGCCAAAGGTGGGAATATAATCTTTTCTTCAATAATTTCAGGAGAAATCGCTCAATTAAAACGGATCCAATTCAACATGAAACATGAAATAGAAGGATCATGTAGAAAAGAGATGGATGAAGTAAAAGAAAAATACAATGAAAAAGTATCAGACATGCTACATCATATACGGAACTTGGATGCTGAATTGGTAGAGAAGGGGCTATTGCTGAATAAAACAATAAGGTAAGGTTTTGTGGGCGTTTAAGAAGCTTATAGGGGGGCTACATGTAAAAGGGGGCAAGCTCATTGCTGTCAACTTTGGGAATTAAAGATCGGAAACTTGGGAGTATATTGAAAGGGGAAGGAAGATAATAGTGGAACGGAATGGAACTCGAACTAGCTGCTGCTGGAAAGACCGAGCCCTTTAACTAATGTATTACTTTAAAAAAAAAATATCTTTTGCAGAGAAAACAAGGTACTACAAGCGGCTAACGACAATTATTTGAAACAACAGAAGAATGATTTAAGGTCAATTGACCCCAAACTGGCGCTGGCAGAACAACGACTAGAAGCAATGTTTCAAGAACTGGTAAGAATTTTGTGGTATCCTATTGAAGTGGAAAATAAGCGCACGAGCTATTTGAATTGTAACCGATTCCCGATGACTTTAAATGGTTGGATTACCAGAGATATTGAGTAGGTATTCGCAGGTTGCTCACCTTAAGTGCAATACACACCAAACCCGCCGACCTATGTCGGCAACATTTTGTCGGTGGCTAGTTGGTGGCTTCAATCATTGAAAGTTGGATTTCATATCGGCCGTCGGGTTGTATCAGCGGCCCGTGTCGGCGGGTCGGCGGCTTTGGTGTGTATTGCGTATGCATATAGGCCCTTGAGCACTGCAGGCCTTACTAAAATTTTCAAGTTCGACTAAGAACCAGCTTTCTGTTTCCCTATTACCCCAATCAGGCAATTCCAAAGTACAGTTTTCCCAGAATAGTGTTTATATCACTTTTGGAATAGTCGTTTGTAACTCTATAACTCTGGATTTTGTCCAGGATATCGTTGCGTTGACCAGGAAATATTCCGTAACTTCTTATCAAACCTATCCCGTAGGTGCAATGACGTCAATCCATTGCTACACTGTTGTGTGAATAAAGGACCAAATAAATTATCCATCTCGTAGACTCTAGACCTGAAATTAGTATGCTTTTGTCAATATACATATCCTGGTACATTTTCTCATAAACCCTAAAACTATGTGTCATTGTATTCTAACGGATGTAAGGAATGGCCTGCCGAATTTTGGAATAGTAGATTCAGATCATCATTCTGAGTTGAAAATCATTGGAATTTTCTGCCAGAAAACTGCAATGTAATCAATTAAACAACATTTATGCAATCAGCTGTTTCGACGCCGCTGAACGTTTAAGGTCATTCACCGTACCCCACAAAAATCATACCTACGTTTGTTACATTTACATTGCGTAGCGCAAAATAAAACCAATGACTGTAAATTCTTAATCTCGCATTTTTATGATGAACTGACTGTTGCATTGGTTAAGTATCCATAGAAAGATGTTTTTGTAAGTTCTTCGCGACGGTGATACTTACACGCTGTATATGCTTAGGATATTTTTTTATTGTCACGTGTATAAAATATAATTTTATCATCATATAATATATTCGTCATATATTTGTAATAAATCATTCATTCATTCATTGCCTTCGCCTCATCGTCTGTGCTAGTAAGTTGGCTACCCTAAGTCCCTTGAACGGCAACACATACCGGTGTTGTCAACTCCCAATAAGGGTCCATCCATAAATTACGTCACACGTTAAAGGGTAAGGGGGTCAACGAAGTGTGACAAGGGACAAAAAATCATGAAATTCGTGTGAAGTAATTTATGAATAGCCCCATATTAGGTGGTGGTAACGTGGAGTATATCTACTTACGTAGGTAGCATCAGAGAGACGCAACATCCAACTGGTCTGCGAGAAGCAATGTCTCGCAGTGGACATGCAGAGGGTACAGGATGCCCACGCGAGGGAGACCAAACGTCGCGATTGGGAGGAGAAGCTGTTGAGGACACAGTGCGAAGAGTTGAAGTAGGTGTTCTGTCTCACTGTCCCCCTACCACAGTAGCTCTAGTATTAGTTTGCTGAGTAGCAATAGCATTCGAGGTTATTCCAATGACCTCAAACTGCTATAAGTTGGTGAGGAGTTGGGTATCCTGCTGATTCCGCGTAGGTCGCGTAGGTACACCTCGCGTTGTAGCGAAGTGAAATGAACGAAGGGTGAAGAATGAGTGAACGCCGGGTACAATTTTTTTTTTGAAAAATGCTCATACCATGGTCGGAGTACAGACTGCACAACATAAAACACGATATAATAAAACGACGATTGCTCGCTGTATATAGAACTTCCAAACTTCAACCGCATGATCACCTCGCCTGGTCTCTCCACACTTCCACAGTGACCTGCTCTGTTAAGGCTTTTAAAACTAACTAAAATTCAAACTCCCCCTCAAATTACTTCAAAGATTTTAAGCTTAATATTAATAAGGACGTAACGTTAACACTTAACTCTTGGTGTTGTCACATTTATATGGAAACGATTAAATTTTAAGATTGCAGGTGGAGCATCTCCAGAAGTCATTAGATGAAACTCACGAGATGGTCAACAAACTACAAAATATGTTATCGTCTAGAACAGAACTGAGTCTAAAGTAAGTAGGTAATAAATTAGACAATGGCCTACCTATACTTTTGGTAACGTTGGACTTGAATCATCAATTGCCAGGATATTTCAGATCAACTTGACCCCTTAGCCTTGCGTAAAGATGAAGCTACACTGCGTTCTCTATCGCTTGTATTATGGGCAGTGGCGGATTTACCAGTGGGCTGAAGCCTAGGGCGGCAGATTTTAGAGGCGGCAAATTTGGGGCCTACATAATTTTTTTGTCTTGTTGTTTGTAAGCCAAGATCGCCCCCCCCCCCCCCCCGTCCTCCTCTAGTTTTATAAATATGGTAGTAATTTATAAATATGGTTTTAAATAATTTTCTTTTTAGAAAGTTAAAAAGCGCTAAACGCTTACTTGTTGCCACCTGTGAGTTTAAAAAGCGCTAAACGGTGCGCGCCATATCTGAATATAGGTCGAAAAAGCACGAGATTTCCCAGAGGATATTGACTACGTGACGAAAACCTAAGCCCCCCTCCGCCCCTGTGACCAAGCGGGGTATCTTGAAGACACCCTCCGCCCCCAGAACGGGTCACGTAGTATGGGCGTAATGTACGTTCCCTAGCCTACCCTACTCTAAAATGTCACGCCCGCTGTGAATTCATACATCGAATCTACTATACTTACGGTCATGCTATACCTACAACAGTTGCTCAGACAGACTAGAATCAAAGATTAAGAGAAAAATTTCATAAGTTTTATTTTGTGCCGTCATGCACGCGCCGTCCCGTCGCGTCATGCACTTATCGAGCAGTTATGTAAAAACTGAAATCTTGCACTCCAAAGTATAGGTCTTACAATATGGTACAGTCTAATAGTCTCACTTAACAGTGTATTATTTCAGAATGGTATCAACAAAGGAAGAAGAGTTGTTGGAACTCAACAAACATTTAGAAAATCAAATGGAACTTAGTAAAAAGTAAGTGGATTAAAAATTATATACCTTAGAGTTTACCTTAAACCCAACGATGGCGACAGGCAAGAATTACCATAAGAAATTGCTATAGATAGACAAGGCAAACGAAACTCCCTCGACAAAGATCTGCGTGTGTGAAACGCTAAGCCCGCCTAAGCCGTAATCCGAATTCAGAAACTATTTGTTTTTCTTTTTTTATATTATAGGGGGCAAACGAGCAGACGGGTAACCTGATGGTAAGTGACAACCGTCGCCCATGGACACCTGCCACATAAGGGTCACAAATGCGTTGCCGGCCTTTGAGATAGGAGTACGCTCTTTTAGAGGTTTGAAGGTCGTATCGGTCCGGAAATACCGCAGGCCACAATTCGTTCCAGAGATTGGTTTATTAGCAGCAAATGAATAACAGCTGCCGTTTGCCATATTCGGCAATACAAATCAATAAGTGATTGGTTTCCCTGTTGAATAACTTACTTAGAACTCGTCATTGTAATTTTCTCTTTTGTTACAGATGGAAAGAATCTTACCTAGAGATGACGGAGAAAATGAAGAAGAAATTAGAATATTTACAGAAAGAGAACGAAGAACTTCGCGCTAAATTTAAAATGCCTTGCATTGGATCTCCAGAAGAAAGCGCTAGCTAACAAACGCAATTTTATATTTTAAAAGTTATAAAGAATTTATACTTAGTCATAATTACTTTCCAGACAACAAACAAGAGAAACAAACTACCTTCAGTAATGTTCTACTTTCAGACGTGTTCCCATACAAATTCACTTCAACAATAAATATAATTTTTTGAGATAATGAAATATTCTAAATTCTAAATGCAGGTCTAGATATAGAAGAAAATAAAGAGAGTATTTATGTTATATTAAATGATAGCTGTAGTGCAATAATAATAAAAGCAATAAATAAAAAAAAATGTGTTTAAATTTTACATTAACTCCGATTATTATTGTGTTAAGTATAAATGAAAAAAGTAAAAAAAAAATATTTTAAATAAATATATTAATCTTATGAACGTAATATATTACAGATTTTCAATACATATTATCACAATACAACTTATGTTACATAGTCCCTCATGCAGAGACACACTCGGCAAACATGCTCGGGAACCAATATAGTGTCTCCTTGGAGTCTTGGCTGTCGATCCACGCAAGTCCTTCCTTCACCATGTGGTCCAATGCATTCTGTGCTCTGGTCTCATTCCATCTAAAACATAAAGGAAAATACTTTAATGTTTATTGCTAAATCTGGCTAGTACATTCCTACCGTGACGACGAATGGACTAGCGAAGCATCTGTATTTCGAAGAGACGATAAAACTGTGAGCGAACATGACATTTTTATATTCAGATAAGTTGAAAAACGTCATGGGTAGGTTAGTTACATATTTTCCGCAGCAGTTTCCGGGCAATTTTCCGCAACTCCACGACAAGGCGCGTATTTTGCGTTGGTGGGAATAAAAGCTATTCGAGCCACCTTAACTCCCTGAAGAATCCCAGTAACCCCTTCATGTTACCGACGATCTCGGAGAGTGATCCTGGCGAACCAAGTTACTTAGCCCGGTATTCTGCAACCCCCTGGCAGTCCAGAAGTATGTATATGGACACGACTTGCTTCTCTCTCTTGCTTTATAACTGGGTGGAGATTAAACTTAAAATTTCTTGATTGCAAGTCCACTGCCTTAGAGATGACTTACTAAATATCCTTTCTTAAATTATTATCTTTACTTGGAGCTTACGCGCAGCAAAATTTGTCCCACTTGGCAAGAGAAGTACCTCCATCTTACTGACCGCGGTTAAGTGGCGCTATGCAATTACCATTGTGCAGTAATGTATACATAAAACGTTATGTTTACGATAATGTTACATCAACTTCACACAATTTTACTGATGTATTATGATCCATGTACTACTTTGCAACTAGAATAACGAAAGTGAGGAGTTTAAGCGGCGGTAGCGTAATGGCTAAGGCGTCGGACTTGCGATAAGTGGTTGCAGGTTCGAACCTCACCCAGTGCACTACCGTGAACCCACTCCTAACACAAGCGTTAAGCTTAGCTGGAGGGTTAACGAGATTACTAGTAATGTGTGACCCACGTTACTAGTAACCTTTTAAAAAAATATATATTAATGAGCGTGTAGCCGTATAGTAACAATCTAGCCTCTTATTCGTAATAGGAAGACGGAAGATGTAAAATTATTTACCCTAAATCTCCTGTGAGGATTCCAGCAGACACCCATGCAGTACCCAAAGAGTTCGCTTTCTGCAATACTAAAGTTTGGTCTAAGTTTAACTCTCCCGGGACAGACTGCACCAACCACTTGCCTTTTCCAACCGGTACCATTGTGAATCTGTAATAATTATTACAGAGAATAATAATAACTTCACACATCTCACACGGCCGTCTGATCCCAAACTAGGCAGAGCCTGTACTATGGTACCAGACTGCTGATAAACAAACTAGATGTTATAGATGTTTGTAAAGATGTGAAACTTAATACATAATATAAAATATTTAAAGTGAAGAGAGATTTATTTTTCCATCATGAATAAGCTTAAAATTTTCTTTAAAAAAACCTGCTTTTCAAATTAAACTGGTCAAGGTAGGAAAAATCGTAATAACTTTTTGGAAATCACTTCTTATGCTGACATGGTAACCTATTCAGACATTTTTTTTTAATACATTATTTCTTTTGGTTTATTTTGTGTGTGTTGCGAATTTTAAGTAAATGTCTTTTCTTTTTCTTTTTTCAATGATAACCTCTGTGCATTCTCAACCCCATCTAATAAGCGAGTCTTTACGGTGAGGTGGCAGGCCTTGTACACCTTCAGAAGCAGACAGCAATTAAGTTATTGAATGAATTTTTTAAGTTTTCACTAGTTATAATTTATGCTACCTTATATACAAGAATTGAGATACCCACCCGTTACCAAATATTTTCAATTTCTTAATAGCAGCTAATAAATCCTCATTTGTAATATCTTGATGTTTCTTAGCTTTGCCCCTAGCTGCTATCAGCCTTATTCTTAGTTCTTCTAATGTTATCAGTCCCCCATTTTTATAATTTGTAGCTAAACACACTTCTACTATTTGAACTCCAAGTTCATAGTAGAAATCTCCAATGCCTGGAATTAAATTGTGATTATTCATAGCTTCAAACATTAAACTGCTTCATTGAAATGATAAATATAGTAAAACAATAAAAAATGTTTATGTACTTGTGTACTAATCTTGTTTGATTTTTATTTGTTCCTGACTCACAGGTAACATTTTTGGGGACATTATGTTTCTTTGGGAAACTAAGACTTGTACTTTGTTTTGTGTGATTTAGTGTGTGTTCCGATATGCACTGTGAGCACTGTAAGGTATGACATCAATTTAGTATACTGCTATGCCGTTCCTTTATAGTTAGCTATTTTACTGTTTAAAATGGAACGCAGTCCAGTATACTGCCAGTTGTCAATTCAAGTCAATTGTCAAATTGCATAATAAAAGTGACAGTGTGACAGCACTGAGAGCATCTTACCTCGAAAACTCCAGTGCCCACAGTACAAAAATGGCGACGTGTATGACGTCATATATTTCTCTACGATACTGTCAGTCCATAACGGAACGAATTCCTCCCCAGTAGGAGCACTGAAGTGCTTGTAGTGTATATACTCTTACTTATGTGTCACTCAGAAGATGATAGTCCAAACTATGAAAGAAGTATCCTAAAAACGATCCACATAATATATGATCCACATCATAGCGGTGGCTATTTTAGCTTATAATATATGCTACAGAAGAAATACTTTAATATTTGGTACTTCTAGTCCTTAAACTCAGGAACGCTTACTGAATAGACATAAGGGCAGTTAAATAGTTAAATAGCTATATATATATATATATATATATATATATAGCATAGGGTAAATAAAAGTGCATACATACATACCTAAGACCGACCAAAATCCTTTTCCTGAAGCAAGAGGGTCGACGCCGATAGCAGCACACATTTCTTGAAACTGTCTCCTAAACTGAGCGTTCTTCTTTATTTCATTCTTATGTTTAGACGCAAAATCCTCTAAGTTGTCCCTAAACACTTCTAGTTGCTTGGACATTTGTTGAAACTGATTTTCTTGGATCTCAGACCCCTTTTCTCTGTATTTTTCTTGTTCTAGCCTTTGCTTTTGAATAGCTCCAACGCCAGCTCGTCGCCTCATCTTTGTTGATATTAAAAATTATGGATTTAAAATAAAATACTAATATTCCAAAACTCCGATTCCCAACCCATGGGCTTAAATGTCAAAAGTGTCATAATGAAAATAGAAGATTAAATTAAAACAAAAACGTTTCTGTATAAAAAGTTTTTTTAGAATTTATTTGATCATACCGAAATATGTTTATAAATATGGAAATAACTATAACTTTCATTTATCATATTTTAGCAATATAATGTGAATTGACTTGTAGCTTAATAATAAAAAATACTTGGTTATTATAATAGTTCTCATTCATCCAATAGAGGGCAGTGTCATTAAGTTTGTTAAAATAGATACATAAAGGGGGCTGGGTAGACAAATGAAATACAGAGAAGCAGCTTTGACTTTTATTCATTGTACATAAAAATTAATTCAGAACTATCAAAGCACAGTGTACCTATCGTTAAAATAATTTAGGTTGTAAATAGCTATATTATGCTGTTTCTTTTTCAGAAATAAAAACTTTTCAGCATTTCAAATGAAAAGTATAACTTCCAATTTGATACGACAAATTACGGGTTACGTTACGATGGGTATTGTCGATATTTTCAAATACAAATTTTGTCCTATTATTTTGGTAAGCGAGAGTTTGCGCCGTGGGCTTCCGTCAGAACATATTTGCGTAGATTAATAAAATTAGTGCAATCCTGAGACTAAATACAATCATAACTAATATTATAAATGCCATATTATGTCACACTTTGACACCTTTTATTCAGAAAAGAGTTCCTGAGGGATATAAAAATTATTTTAACGGGAGCAAAGCCGAGGGCAAACGGTAGTACAACAACAAAACATGATCGTTAATAAAATAAAAGTTTAAAACTGAACGCGCTGAAATTTATAGCACTTTTTAATATTATCACAACCATTTCAGAAAATTTCAGACTTCTACAGGGTCCTTTCAAAGTTATTAAACGTTGAAAAATACACTCTTTGTTAACTTTGAACTTCATTTGCTGTTAAACAGAAGCACTTAGCGACTTTGAACAGCTCTCATTTTGTAGGTAATTTAATGGAGAACAAAAAAGTTTTGGGCACATGTGACGAAAAACATACTGGAAACTAGATATTTCACGAAATGTAAAAAAAGGCTTTTTTTGCGTTAAATTATTTAAAAAAAGAATGACGCCCCACTTGTCCAGACTGCGGGATCGAAATTCTCAATCAGCGCATTTTTATTTTACTATTTATCCAAAAATAAAAATGTGTGGTAATCCAAAATTTAGGTAGGTATTTATTTTTTTAGTTCCTTGACAGGGCTTTTTTAGTGTTTAGATGTGTACGGTTAATTTTGTTATTCCAAGGACAAATGAGTTTGAGATGACAACGCCGGAAAAATTAAGAACCGTAGAATTGATTAGCAAGCACTACAAACTTAATAAAAAGAAAATAGCTGGCTGGAATAAAGTAAAATTGCATTGCTAATGTTATATCCAATTTGCTAAAATCAAAAAAGAAATGCATCCCTGGTGGGGATCGAACCCACGACCTTTGGATTAGAAGTCCAACGCGCTATCCTCTGCGCCACAGGGACGGATAGGAGGAGAGACTAAATACGTGTACAATTTCGTATTACTATAAAATAACATTTAGATAGTATACAGATTACCAATATATTAATAGACGTGTACTTATTTGTATTTCATTTGCTACTTAATCTACAAATACCACTTATAGTATGTACCAATATTTCTTTTAAATGTATTAATAAAGTGAGTCATATTAAATCTTTTTCGTATGGGCATAAATTTGTGTAAAGATGTAGCTTGAGAGGTCAACGAAACAACAAATGTCAAAATTCTATGTTTTGGAAAGTTTGAAATTTCATGTGAAAGCCACAAACCAAAAGTTGAAGTTGAAATTTCATGTGAAGATAATTTCTAACAAAAAAATAATGTAGGAAAAAAGTTTGAAACAGAATCGTATTACACAATCATAACAAAAATGAATAGCAATGCAACGCAAGACGCGGAGGAACCTTTTGCCGGTACTCAAAATACTGACAATACCGAATCTGCGGAAAAATTTCAAAATTTTTTATGCGAATTGTTTGAGAAAAATGGCATACTGAATGATTTAAGGACTTACTTGCGTAGACACATTGTAACTGTCTTAAAAAGTGCAGAAGCAGGTAAAACCTTTTGTAAAAATACCGCAAAGAGCGACAAGCGAATAAAAATTTACTTACAAGATGAGACTCCCTAGGATTCACTGCAAACAGACCTTCAAGAAACACTGCCTTTATTTGAATATTTAGAGACTTAACAACTCCTCTTTAAATATTGTAAAATATCCTCAATTTTCATTCGAAAGCTCCATTCATACGAAAAACTTATTAATCATTTATTTTATCTTTTCCTGACCTAACTTCATGCAGAAAAAACTGCCTATCTGCTTTCACAATTTTTGTTTGAAACTTTTTGCTGAAAACTGACTGTTTGTTTCAATTATTAACAAACTTACACTTAGAATGCGTTTAAGAGTACTGAGTATCTTCTTTGTATTTCTAGTACTTGTATTAATAAAAACGGAAGTCTCTATTTCTTTATTTTAGGTACCACACCTGTATGTCACCAGAAATTTACACAACGCTTAGAACTTACCTTTCAAGCACTCAACATTCTGATTGCTGAGTATTTACTGAGCTTAGTAAGTTTCAATAGATAGACTTAATTTAAATACCATGCTACAATGGCAGTGTTATCAATTATTTAATGATTATTTCAGGAATTCAGCTACACCCTATCAGTGTTTGTATCTGAGATACCATTGTCAAATATGGTGTTTGATTTTGCAAAATCGTTGATGGGAAGCAATATTCAAGATGTCACTGAAGTCAAGTTCACAGAAAATGATGTATGGTCTATACTTAATTATTTAGGTAAGTTGACTAATGCCTCGTTCCAAGAAACAAGAAACGATTCGTTTTGCTTACGGACGGTAAAATTTTCATTGAAAATTCAACGAAATTTTACCATCCGTAAGCAAAACAAATCGTTTCTTGTTTATTGGAATGCGGCATAAAACTTACTGATGTTCTTGCTTGTAATCAATTATAGGATAACACATACAAAGTAGCCAGTAAACTAGGCTGCCACTAAAAGGTATCTTATGTACACATGCATATTATTATGCTTTTGCTGAGTCTATTTTTATTAAAATTCTCATAAATAGCACCATTTTTTTAAACAATGCAGGATATTATTGGTTTACAGTCCATAATATAAAGTTACTAGAAATAGTTTTTTATTATTTCTATTTATCTGTTCCCATCCATAGTTATGAACCAGGTCTGACTACGGTTAAGGCTGTAAAGAACTATAATTGTATGGAATTAAAAGGCACCTCTAGTGTCATATCTTTAATTCGATAGAAATAATTGACATGAGGCCATATGTATAGAACCCCAAACTTGCCATTTCAAATGTCAAATTTATATCGGACCATATCCTATTAATATTATAAACGTGAAAGTTTGTGAGGATGTATGTATGAATCGATGTTTGTTACTCTTTCATGCCAAAACTACTGAACCAATTACGATGAAACTTGGTATGTAGATAGCTGGAGACCTGGATTAACATATAGGCTACTTTTTATCCCAATATTCCCACGGGATCGGGACTTACGCGGGTGAAACCACGGGGCGCTGCTAGTACAAGAATAAATGCAGTTTCATTACTATTTATTAACAATTTTGTTTTTATTGATACTTGTAATTATGCAGTATGTGGCACTTTAACTTTTGCAAGCGCATAGACCTGAGGAGACCTTCCAGTGAATGTGTGTTCCATATATTTGTTTTAATTTTTCAAGTTTGTTTTTTTGTTTTTTGTTAGTGTCATGTATTAATAAATACTAGAGATCGTGTGGTGGTCGAATTTCGACCATGGTTTATTTCATTGGCCAATATTACTTGATCTGTCATTGTATAGACTTTTGTACCATGACAGGTCAAAATATATACTGGACACTCATAGATGTATGTACCCGCTTTTGCATTTTTTTAAACTTTGTAGCAAATATTGTTAAAAAATTTTAGCATTCGTCACTTCTTCTCTGTATAAACTATAAGTGTGCGAAATTTCATACTCCTCCGTCCGCCCAATTTTCGTAAAAAGGGATCCAAAGTTTTCGCTTCACATATTAATATATAGATAGATAAAGAGTGGTAACATTACATAAGGTTTCATTGTGTCCATTGCAGGAGTACAGTGTGATTCAGAACATGCTTCTCATATACTGGAAATGTACAGAAACAATGAACAGTTGTCCCTGCTGCTATGTATATTAAAATGTCTACCCATGTATCGGAATGGTTCCGTGGAAGCTGCTCATGGTAAGATTTAAATCTTAGGTGTTGCTTTTCCTATGCAGGTATGATTGATGGTCAACACCTAATTTTAAAAACCTAATAAAATATGGCAAGTGCTTTAGTGATTTAGTCCTTATTAAAGTTTAACAGTTATCTATATATGGGGCTGCCATGTCCTTATTGGATAAATACCCCAAAAAAAAATGTAGATAAAAAAAAAAACAGTTATCTATATCTATATATAGGTTTTAACTATTTTGTTTAACATTCTTGTCCAGCATAACTTGGTGTCGTTGTATAGACTTACCGAACCACGACAGGTGAACATATATGAATACTGGACACCTGTAGTTTCTTGTAGCTGTTTTCGCATAATTTAAAACTAATTTTTTTTTTAACTCTCTGCACTTCTTCTACATACAAACTATGAGTATTCCAAATTTCACATTTCCATGTAAAATTTACTTAAAAATATGTGCAAAGAAATCTCTAAGAAATAGATTAGTAAAAGGTGTGTTATTGTATATTATGTATATTATTCTTCTCTATGTGTACTTTCCTCGTGGTAACTCTTAAGATACCACTCCACCACAGGATTATATATGAAACGCCATTTATATCCAGTAGTAATGGCAATAAATGGTATTTTGGCTTCGTAAGACGTGGTACAGGTCCTTGGCACCACGACTTCTTCCTCCCCTATCTCTAACTACGGCCTGTGCCCAATCAATTTGTTCACCCCTACACTAAACCAGACACATCAATCAAATTTGATAACTTTGCTCTCTGCAAAGTAGAGGGTTCCAAGAAGAATACAAAAAATTAAGGCTACTTGCGAGTTCTAAAGCCTTAGGTTACTTTGTGAAAGTAAACTTATTAAAACAAATAACGTGTTACAAATATTAAGACTAGCAGCGCCCCACCGGTTTCACCCGCGTTTGTCCCGATCCCGTGGGAATATCAGGATAAAAAGTAGCCTATACGTTAACAAATAACGTGTTACAAATATTAAGACTAGCAGCGCCCCACCGGTTTCACCCGCGTTTGTCCCGATCCCGTGGGAATATCAGGATAAAAAGTAGCCTATACGTTAATCCAGGTCTCCGCTCTTCATACCAAGTTTCATCGCAATTGGTTCAGTGGTTTTTGCGTGAAAGAGTAACATCCATCCATCCATCCATCCATCCATCCATCCATCCATCCATCCATCCATCCATCCATCCATCCATCCATCCATCCATCCATCCATCCATCCATCCATCCATCCATTCATCCATCCATTCATCCATCCATTCATCCATCCATTCATCCATCCATCCATCCATCCATCCATCCATCCATCCATCCATCCATCCATCCATCCATCCATCCATCCATCCATCCATCTATCCATCCATCCATCCATCCATCTATCCAAACTTTCACATTTATAATATTAGTGGGGTAGCTATCTGCCTATGTCGATCTTTTACCATATAGTTATAAATCCGATCCTTTTGCTGTTGTGTTACTGCTCTGGTTCAATAGTCATGTCTATTTTGCAATTTCAGACACATCGTCTGTTGCGAGTTTATCTAGCGAAAAGAGTTCTGAAACGTTATCAAACAAAGGCAAGGTTCCACATCAAAACCCGCCAGTTCAAGAAAAATGCAGGCATTTTTCATATTGTAAGGCATGCCAGACTCACATGTTGAAGACCAAGGAGAAGTATAGGAAGAAGAAGAAACACTTTCACGATGTAAGTAGAAGCTTTTGGGTCTGCTCAAATACCGATATGCCTGGGTTCGTTATAGTGTGCCTAACTAGCTTTGAGTCGCGGTTTTCTTTGTGTTAAAGTCCGTCCGGAACAGTACCTTTTTCTGGATGACATAATCTACCTCCTTTTCTGTTCTTTTCTTTTCTTCTTACACCTTGTACAGGGGTAGTACAAGGTGTAAGAAGAAGAAAATTATGACGTAAAAGCGTGAAACAGACAAACAAACTCACAATCGTATGTATAATATTATTTAGGTTAGGATAGCGAAATGCCTAATGTTCACGTTAAGAAAGATTTAAAAAGATACGAAAAGAAAATACCATTTATTTTAATGTGTTTCGTTTATGTAGTGCTAATTAAAAAGCATCGATAGCGTAGTGTTTAAGGCGTTGAAGTGGCGATCAAGTGGTTGCGGGTTCGAACCCTACCCCGTGCACTATAGACGTGAACCCACTTCTAACAAACATTTAGCTTAGTTGGAGGGGTTACCAGGAATACTAGTAATGTGTGATTAGACTAGTATTCCTTCTTAATAAAAAAAAGGACATTTGTTATTCCGAATTCTGATATGTATTTAGGCCGACGTTATGCCACCAGTAAATTTCATTGATAAATTAGCAGCAACAATAAAAATGGTATGTAAATGAAAATGATGCATGCATGAAGCTTCAGGCCACTTGTTACCACCATCATTGCATTGCTCTTTGCAGCGATTATATGCTGTATAGCATATAATCGTAGATCATAGAGAGAGAGAGAGAGATGCAAGTAGTTGTTACGCTTCTACAGCCAGCTTTCCTACTGTATTTATATTATTTGTATCGTTTTGCCACAACCAAATAAGTTCAAACGTTAAAGAGATTTCTTACAACTGTAATCGTAGGTCAAACTTGATACTTTTATGCCGCATTCCTATAATCAAGAAACGATTCGTTTAAAATCATTAAAAAAGATTAAATTATTTCGTTGAATTTCCAACAATTATTTTACCGTCCCTTAAGCAAAACGAATCGTTTCTTGATTATAAGAGCGCGGCATTAGTGAAGTTTCTCTAACAGGCAGTAATTTATGAGCTTTCTAAGAGTAATTTCATTTCAGAACCAAAATCAAGATGTGAAATTATTCAATTTGGAGAATATTATGAAGAATATCGGCATTATGGAACGCAGCCTCATTGATGAGGTTTAACAATTTGTACTTTTGGTGGCCCTGTTATTTGTTACGTCACAAACAAAGATGAATTTCTCATTGTCCCAATCTATATACCATTCTTTTGCAGAGATAAACTTTTATATTATATAATTCAGTGACTTAATTTCCCCTGGGACTATGAGGAATAAATATCATTTGTGGTCCCAGTAAATACACTGAATAATGAGACCATCCGAAATACCATTAGCTTTTTTTTTTATTAAGTTCTTAGCGTGGTTTGTATATACACGCCTAGTATAAAAACATGTTTGTGTAAGATTCTTACTATAGTTTATAGTTTCGCGAATATAGGTAAGCTGCAGCACTTTTATACACCGTGTAAGTTACAGCGTCGCGAAAAACTTACAAAAAGGCATTTCTGTGGACACTTATCACAATGCAAAAGTCAGTTCATCATAAAAGTTTTAAGGATTTACAGTAATTAGTTTGATTTTCCGCTACGCAATGTAAGGGTTACAAACGTACGGTACGGTGAATGACCTTAAACGTTCGGCGTCGTCAAGACAGGTGGTTGCATAAAATGTTTAAATGTTTTATTGATTACATTGTAGTTTTTGGCCGTATGGCCATATTTATTTGATTTGATGATTTTTTTTGTAGAATGTTCTGTTTACTCATTGTGATATAACTTTTAACCAAAAAAATTAAAATTATAAAAAAAATATAAATTTTCTAGCAGTATGTTCGAATAATTTTCGACTTAGAATGATGATCTCAATCCACTATTGCAGTATTCGATACGCCGTCTCTTACACGCTGTATTAAGATTCCATTCGTTTACATTAGTGTAGTTGTATAATACATGCCTTGGTTCTTTACCACTATTTACTGCATCAATTTCACATCACTAGCTTCGTTATTCGGACAGTTCTTGGTAAATTATCATACCCTATTTCATTGAACCTATGACCATAGTAAGGTCGAAACAAGTACTCTAATAGTCAGTGCCATAGCCTACTGGCGGATAATGTGTAAATTCGCCGCTACTAATAGTATAGAAACACAATAGAATATCTGCCCTAGCTCTAGAGTCAGCCATTCGCCATGTCAATCAGAAAATGTGGTGTGAAAAATTTAATTTATGTATAATATGGCAAGTCTTGTCCTTTTGTAGATGTTTCAACAAGTAAGATCCGTATATGAGGCAGAGATGGAGATGGTAAAAGTGGAAGAAGATAAAAAGGTGAGACGTTCGATGGCAAGTCACGCACTACAGTTACAGAAGGAACGAGACGAAGTAAGTTTAAGAAACTATTTTAAATCGATTTTACATTTTTGAAGTGAAAACTTCTTTAGGCACGTTGTGCACTTTTGCTATGGGGAAAAAGCACTGAACTCGCACCGTCATGCTAATAATACATATATAGATCCACTAGAGGGCGCTAATCTAAACATTGACTTCTGTCAGCTCCTTATTAATTAATCTTTAAAAATATAATTAGTTCAATAAAGTACTTATTGTGTGCGAAATTTATCTGGTAAAATAAACAAAAACATAATTGTAATTAAGGTGAAAATTTATAACGCCTATAGTGCTCAATAGCGAAAACCTTTATTCAAAATTTCGTCCGAACGTATGTCAGTTTGATGGATGTCACTAGTAGATGGCATCACTTTCTTCAAAAATGAACACTTCTGATTGGCAACTCACAATGACTTATTAACAATTTTTGAAGGGAAAACTTTTTAAGGCACGTTGGGCACTTTTGCTATGGGGAAAAAGCACTGAACTCGCGTGACCGTCACGCTCAGATGACAGATGTGTCAGTTATGTTTTCACTTCTGACGTGCAGTCCTACGACTGACAGTTTTTTTTTTACTGCAAAGTCTAAATAATTTGACAATAATCTTGCTGCTCTTCACCTGGCACTTAACTGCCCGGAGCATCCAAAACCCCATAGTAAAAGGGATCTTTTACGAAACATCACCGCTCCATGTAGAGAAGATATAGTCCCCTTTTCTGTATACGGCTTTGCTTAGCTTTGGCGATGGGCGTGCGATGTCGTCTGGAGATCAACACATACACGGATGATTCACGAAACGTGAACCTGATGTAACGTAAATAATTTCTAGTCTAATACTTGCTACGATGTTTGGCAGTTAGAAGAGTCGTTCAAAGTTCGTAAGGCAGAGTTGGAACAGAACGTGGCAGAGAAGAAAACATTTCTATGGGGCTTGGCCCGTGCCTTGCGCGAACAGCACAAACATATGACGCGTGCGATGCTCGAGGTACAGGCGGAGACCAAACGACTCTCAGCTAAGGTATGGTCATGAAAATAATTCTATGTATCTATACTAAAATTATAAATGTGAAAGTAACTTTGTCAGTCTGTTTGTTACGTTTTCACACCTAAAGCTCTGAACCAATTTTGATGAATTTTAGTGCCTACAAATATAGGTGGGACTTTGAAGAACAACAAATTACTTTTTGTCACAGAAATAAAAGCTGAAAGTTTGTATGGGAGAGACTGTACGCAAACGAAATCGCGGGCACCAGCTCTGTAAATTTTCTAAGTCCAAACAAAAGTACTCACAGTTTATCTTCAATCACTTCATACTCTGTCCACTCACGTGATAAGTAGCTCGCCGTAGGGGTGCAGGGGTTCAACCGTCCCTTCATACTGCAGACTCTGCTTACTCCAATTGCAACCTTATGGCCTTATGGCGACGCTGCTGATACGCAATACAGCCCAATGTACGCGCTGATGCCTGCGCTGCTGCAAAACTAGCTCCACAGGGACAATGTGAAAATAGAGTGAAATAGATTGAATGTAGTAGAAAGTATGAAATAGATTGAATCTACCAACTTCCCGACTTAACATACACTCAACAAGCCCCTTAGTAATGTCTATAAAAATATACAACAAACTACCAGAACCAATAAGAAATGAAGCAAAGAATAATGTTTTTACCAATAAATTAAAATTACTCATATTACACAAAAGCTATTATAAATACCATAAAAGAATATATGGAAGAAAAACTATAAATACTACACTGCCAAATACTAATACAATACACTACACTACACTAATATAATAATACTAAATATAAGTAAATATCTTAACAATGGATAAGTACATAAATAATACAAAACCATCTTATTCATAAAACCCTAAAGTACTATAAAAATAAATAAATAAACAAATAAAACAATTAATAAAAAGTCTATTGAATTAATACAGTACAATAACAAATAAAACCATATTCTAAAAAAAAAAAAAGAACTAATACTATCAATCTCACTAATGCCAAATGTAAGTATTCTAATGTCAATCAAAAAACAAAACTCTGAAATAACCTGGAAGTAAAAATTTATAAAATAGATAAATAAATAAAATTAAAAAAGCAAATAATAATACACATAATGTGACCTGGTCACCAAAACATTAAACCCTCTTCCTCTCTCCTAATTCCCCAGTGCCCAGTGCTGTGCCCGACAGGGTCCACGATGATTCATATCATACCATCTATAAATACACATTGTGGAATGGCAATAAATATTTGAGTATTGAGTATTGAAAAATGTATTCCAGTCCTTTATCGGCTAAGAAGGACCAAATGTACACGTCCAAAAAGTATCTCGAAATAAAACGCCACACTCAGAATAGAGATACAATTTTATTAAATTTCTACCTCTATAAATACCCGTCCGTACATCTTAATAGCGCGATTCAGGACGCCATCTATCTTCAATTTGTAGAAAAAATGTTAAACTCGCGTCAGGACACGTGACCTGATCGAAAATTCGTAAGACGTAGCCGAGTTTCTTATATTTAAAAAAATATAACATTCGAAATTCAAACATTTATGAGCGGCCAGCAGCGCAGAACTTCCAGTGTACTCTATGTATACATTTAGATATGTTATTACCTACTTTTTATTTTTAACCTTAACCATATAACCTGTTTTTTTTTGTACAGGAAGATCACTTAAAAGCTCGGCTAGCGGAAGCAGAACAAATGATAAAGAAACGCGCGGAAGAGATGCGGACGCAGATCACAGATGAGTTAGCCACACTTGAACGACACCTATCTTCCATAAAACATGAGCGAGACAACATTAACAAAGAGCGTTCCGAACTTGAAACGCTAAAAAGTATAGAAACTCACGCCAGCAAAGTGATTAAAGTGCACGACATGGAAAACGAGGAAATGCAGTCGCAATACGATTTGATTAAAAACGAACTGGTCACACTCAAGAAGTATCTAGAAACGACCAACTTAAATCCTAAGTGTGTCACGGAGAAGGGCACACTCACGGAGTTGAGAAATGTTCATTTAAATTTAAATGTCAGTTTGAATAACAGTCAAAATGCGGAGAAAGTCAATAACGATGACTTCGACGATAGATTGAAGAATCAAGTCGTCAATGACTTCAAGAAAAAAAATGTAAACTTTACACCGGTTTGTAATTCGTTTAGTTTTTTTGCTTTCATACGTTCGTTCAGAACCTATTGAACGTAGAGTAATAGTAATTAAAATGTGAATGAATTTAATGTGTTTAAATGGTTAAAAATCTAATAGTAATATATACTTTTCCTAGTCGAAAGTAGACGAACTGTACCGGGAACAGTCGTACGAACACACTCGGTCGTCGGGCTCCAGCGAGGGGGGGGAGCCGCGCAGCGACCACGCGGCGGCGGACGCGGTGCACCGGCTCAAGGAAGAGAACAGCAGACTCAAGGAGTGCGCCAGACAGGTACACTATCTGTATCATTAGTTTTCTTTATTGGAATTTAAAAAAAAAAGAAAAATTTGCGAAGGACATGTATAAATTTGCATGTTTCTAACATTTTGGTCCACTCTTATTGCAATCGGAGGCAGGAAAAAAATTGTCCAATTTTTTTATTGACGCTACGCTATACATTGGCCTTTTAGTGTTGTAATAGTGTATGCGACTTACATGTATTTAATGCATATCGGAATTATTATCAAGATGGGCACGACTACAATACTAAAACATTGTAATAACATTATTTAGGAACAATAAATCCAACAAACGAGTTGGTTGTCTACTCATTTACCATGAACATTCAACATAACATAACACATCCCAAACCATGGTGCGCTGGGGTGTATCAACATCTCTGTTGAGCAGCCCAACATTTGGTCTTTCGAGCCGGATAAGTTGTGTGATTTACTTTTATTACAATCGCGTATCAACATCTGTTGGGCAGTGACAGTAACAACGCATTTAGCTAGCGGGATAAGTTCCATCATAAAACTTTCAAACTGATGTGGTATAAATATGATTCTATACTACTTAAATATGTCTCTACCAATCAATGAAAATGTTATTTCAAACAGGAAACAGTTTTCTGTGAGCCACGTCTTCAAATGTAGTAAGGGATACAATTATCTGATGTCAAGTGGTTGCGCTTATTGCCATAATGACTGAACAAACAATTAGTGCAGAGTTTCAATTTGTTGGCTGTTCGTTTACACGGTTCTTTAATCGGAATATTGGATGAACATTTCGCGGAAAAGTAAAAGTAGAACAATGAATTTGCTAAATAGCCTACTCCATTTATAAAGCCGCGACGCCGTCTGGAGTGTGCAAGACTGTTGAGTTAGCAAAAGTTGATTATAATACTTCAGTTCGTTAGTCTCTTGCGAACACTGAACGGTTGTTTTACATGTTGTATCTAAGTATGTTATTATTTTGTTGTACGCATTTATTCCTTCCCAATACGGAGACGATGTCATCAAATATTACAAGAGTCCAATTATCCTTAGCCAGGCTTAATTTTCCGATCGTATCAAAGAACAGAGATTGTTCCTTTCCAAACTGCGTGACAAACAGTTATGTTATGTCACAGATAACATAATACTATACTAGTACAGATACCTCATCCCATACAACAAAACGCGACCCTCCTAACTCGAGCAATTCTGCGGGCTTCGATTTTTAACCTACAAAAATGTATGTTAAAGCACACTGTTCGAGAAGTTACCGGGATTCGCCTTTCTCCTTCGGGTACTATACCTTTGTAACAAACTGAAGACATGGAAATGAGATTTGAAGAAACCGGTATACCATTAAAAGAGCGATCTTAATTTTTGCGAACTAGATCTCAACACAGAGAAGGGTAAGATTAAAAGGTCGAGATGTGAAAACAGATGGGAACCACTTACCAATCCGTCCCATTATCTATACCATTGCTGGGATACTTGTCCTGTGAATATACTTTGCGGTGAACAAATTAGTATAGAACTTTTATCCCAAACTGGAATCATAAACATAGATCCTGGTTGCTTGCTAAAGAGTCACAAATTCACACTGCACATTCCAAAGAACACCAAGAACAAACTCAGGCTAAGTAGCTTTGTATATAGCCCAGAGATAGATCAAATGATTTTTTTGATGAACATGTCCGTGATGTGGGCTAATCTAACAAAAGTAAAATAATCGAGTGATATAGTATTTGAGGTAAATAAACTACATCAGCGTATAGAGGAGATGAAGAACAGCAGAGTAGAAATGGAAGACTCACTGTCGTCCCATGATGTTCATCTTTACGCGGTAAGTTACATCCTGGTGAGAGTAGGAGTCGTGGTGGCTGGCGCCCTGTGGTGCCGATGCCAGCACGCGGTGCCCGCATGTCTCCAGACATCCAGCTTCAGCCTACAGTGGGAAGTGGTGTAGTGTACAGTGCGGTGGCTTACCGACAGCCTAGTGTACAAGCGATCAGTGAGAGTGCGCGACATGATATGGGGCGCCGATGACCCAATCCGGACCATATTTACGGTGAAATAAAAAAATGTGCAGTAAAAGATCAATCGTGTTCTCCCATGCCTGGGAAACATTTGGAATAAAGACCATAAATACTTTGTTTTAGTCCTTTTTCATCATTTGTAAACATCATTACCATTGTCATTTTATCGCTATCTTATTAAAATGCGGTAAATTTTCTACTCTCATCTTCTTATTCTTTTGGTGCCCCGGAATATGTTCGGTGTAATATAACCGAACACCTTAGTAAGCAATAAGCGAGTCACGCGGTTACCTAATTAGATCAAACATGTATAGAGTCAGTGCACTTTGTGTGGCCGCGAAATTCGGGTGCATTCATTGCAACATTAACATTTTGATTAAACATAACATTTCTAACGTTTAAGAACTTATTGTGGAACTGAATAATATACTATTAGGGTGTAACATTTGAAACATCTATTTTATTTAACAATCACTGCAAACCTCGCGCTACACCGTACAGATACTAAATAAAAGTGGTTGTTAAACATAGGCAAAAATTGTTGTAACTCTTTTGTCTTTGTCTGTTTATATATACGAGGGGCCGGTTTTAAGTTCGCGGAATGGAGAACAAGGATAGTAAATAAAAATGAAATTTTATTTTTCTTTTTCAATATATTCACCTGCAACCCTAATACACTTCTCAGATCTATCAATTAGTTTGTTTATACCTTCATAAAAAAATATTGAATCTTTCTCCGAAAAATACGCTGAAATTGCTTCTTTCACTTCTTCATCGCTTTTAAATTTCTTCCCCCGAAGTTTTTTTTTCATTTTGGGGAACAAGTAATAATCGCTGGGCACTAGGTCTGGACTATAGGGTGGATGATTAATAATATCGAAGCCTACTCTGTGCAGGGCAGCCAACGCAACGCGACTCTTGTGAACCGGCGCATTGTCATGCAGGAGCAACACACCTTTCGTCAATTTTCCTCTCCTTTCTCTTTGATTGCTTCTTTGAGCTGTTCCAATATTGAAGCATAATATTCGCCCGTTATAGAGACACCTTTATCTTTGTAATCGATCAATAATATTCCTTCTGAATCCCAAAAGATCGTCGCCATTTCGCCATTTCCAGCTGATTGTGTCACCTTAAACTTCTTGGTCGGTGGTGTTCCTTTTTTATGCCACTGCATGGAGTCTTGCTTAGACTCAGGTTCATAATGGTGAACCCAAGTTTCATCCCCAGTTACAATCCGGGCCAATACACCATCTTTATCCTCACTACAGAGATACAAAAACGCACGTGAACATTCGACGCGCTGTTGTTTTTGCGGCGGCGTGAGCATTCTTGGCACCCATCTTGCACTGACCTTTGTCATGCAAAGATTATCATGCAGGATTTTAAAAATGGTCGTATCGGATACTCCAGACATTTCTGCGATTTGTTTCTTCTTAAGCCGGGCATCTTCCAGTACAATTTTTTCTACTTTTTCAACAAGTTCCGGAGTAGTCACATCAATAGGCCGACCTGGTCGGGGGTCGTCTTCAATCGACTCTCTGCCTTGTTTAAAAAGTCCATGCCACTTATAAATCATTGTTTTCCCAGGGCAAGATTCCCCGTAAACCAATGACATCTCTTCCATAATGTTTTGAACAGACTTTCCTTGTTTAGTCAGGAACTTTATAATGGCGCGGTGTTCGATTTTCTCCATGTTTTCAGTTTTCTTCCCGATTGAGTTGCTTGATCAGCGATAGTTCAAAGACTAATGACCCAATTAAGATAAAACTTGGTATTTATACTAATATTGAGTCAGGGAACACGTTACGGCTAAAAATATCCCCACCACTAACTCCCATCCCGTCCATTCCGCGGACTTAAAAACGCACCCTCGTAGATAAGTATTTCGTTCTAAGTGAAGTATTGTTGTGCAGCAACAGTCTCACATCGAAGCCCTGTCCCGCGCGGCGGCTCGCCCGTGCACGTGCGCGGTGCTGCGGCCGCGCCTCGACCACTCCACCGTGTCCACGCCCACGCCCTGCCAGCCGCAGTACTTCCTGCACAGGTACTGTACCTGTGCACGTTACGTGAGTATTATTGTGCAGCAAGTCTCACACCGAGGCCTTGTCCCGCGCGGCGCCTCGCCCCGACCACTCCACCGTGTCCACGCCCACGCCCTGCCAGCCGCAGTACTTCCTGCACAGATACTGTACCTGTACACGTTACGTGAGTATTGTTGTGCAGCAAGTCTCACACCTAGGCCTTGTCCCGCGCGGCGCCTCGCCCCGACCACTCCACCGTGTCCACGCCCACGCCCTGCCAGCCGCAGTACTTCCTGCACAGGTACAGTACCTGTGCACGTTACGTGAGTATTGTTGTGCAGCAAGTCTCACATCGAGGCCCTGTCCCGCGTTTAAGTGTTGATGATACTGACCACATCTCCATCCATCGCAAGTTGGTGTAATGAGTCTTAACATACATATTCTGCCTTCGTCTGCAGCGTGAATACATGTGCGTCAGCGAACACCGTGAGCATGAGTTGGTACAAGGGAGCCGGCGAGGAGTTGAGCGTGTTCAGTGACGCCCAGCCCAGGATACTTGTGCCCGGAGACAGCATACCCTTCGTGGGAGTAATAAGAGATCGGGAAAGACATGTCGGTAGGAGGTATGCAGTGTTAAAATGATAAACTTTTTATTAATCACGACAAAATTTTGTTTTTTTTTCTACACGATGTTATTAATACTATAAATATGATGTGCAGAACACTCCTGAGTCAATGGCGTGCTCTCCGGTCCCGGCAGTTCTCACAGGCGCGGGTGAGCAAGCGCACGCCCTCGCCCGTCCAGGACAGACCTGGTGAGTTTCACACTTGCAGATAATAACATACTTCACCGAACTCATGGCACATTAACATTCAAGAAAAGTGAATTAAAAGATCAGTAATTCAACGTGCGAAAAATATAGCTAAAAGGATAGAAACGATAAGAATTTCCTTCCGAAGGTACACCTGAAGCACTGGCAATAAGACTCCATGAACCGAATAAAACCACATGCCGTTCTCGTTATTCGGTTCGAGTCATAAATTCTTATAATAAATGTATTGTATTATAACAGAGTGCACTAAATTACGTAAGAAAACTTTGGCAATATAACGAATAAATAATGAAATGATTAACCGTTATTCGTGAAACCAAAATTAAATGATTAGACTACAGAAAAATATGACTTTAACATACTCAATTTTATACAAGTTTCGAAAGAAATATGTTTTGATGTTTTATAAGGCTAATATTACTTGACAGTCGTCCACCGTGTAGAAGTAATATAGTATTTATGTTGCTTATGCACAAAAGTATTCTAATCTAAATTGCAGGCAGTAGTGGTAAGCAAACAACGGTGTCAATGCACCTGGACAACCGACAGCAAAGTGTGGTGAGGTAAAGTATCTAAAGATATCTTATATATTTGTTTGGCTCTCTTTCTACTGTTCTGCCGCGACGTTAGGGTTGTCTTTTTACAGAATTAATTAATATGTATATTTAATTACCAGTAAGTTAAGTGCCTATTATTCTATTTTAGTGAAAAAATAAACTTAGGCTAGGTACTAATAACTCGATACGAACGAAGTTTAGATACGAACGAACGACACGGCGTGCTCGCCGGCCCTACTAGTGTTGGCACGATTAGTCGGGCCCATAGCGTACTTGTAGATTTATACCTAAAGTGCGGAGTGGACCGGGCATGCCAGTGCTTAAAACACTAACAAATCAGAGGTGTTGTTACAATGCCTTTACTCTGACGTTCGCTGTTTAGTTATCTTAACAATAAAATAAAAATAACGCGTATTCGAATGCTGCGTATCAAGCTTTCAAAGCAATCGAATCAGAGATTAATCATCATCATTGCGTTTAAATTTGTTTTTTTTAATACTTCATAAATTTTGACACTTTGACGGACATGGTAGGTCCTCAACAATTCTTTCTTATGGACCTGCCATGCGGAAGGCATCTACACTTCTTTTTTAAAGAGTAACAATAAGCTGTTAAAAAAACAAACGTACGAGGGTGGATTGAAAAGTACTCGGCCTGACACAGATCCATTCAATTCTTAAAATTAAAGCTGCGTACTGCTGCGTCGTTTACGTGAGGAAATAAAAGAAAAACGTCCAGAAATGCTCAGAAGAAAAGTCCTGTTTCACCAAAATAATGCCGGTATTCACACTTCTGTGCAATCAATGGCTGAAATTCACAAGTTCACAACTGTGTGTGAACTTCGAATTGTTACCGCATCCTCCTCAGTCACCTGATCTGGCACCATCAGCAGTGGCAGAGCGGGTAAAATGCCACGGGCCCTAGGCCCGAGAGGGCCCCCATTCCTTAACTTTGTATTTAATCAATCGAATTACCATCATTACAGTTGGTATATATTCTTCAAATTTAAATGTGACCAACCTTGATTACAACCAATTCGAATGTAAAAGAAAATGGTCTATCAGCCTTGCATTTTCTAAAACTATTCAGAGGAAGATAAATGTAATTTTGATGAAATTTGCGAGCATGAACATTTCCAAGAACCCTAAAACTTCTATTAAATGAACGTATTCTATCCTGCCCGCAAAAGCACGGACACCACCTTCGGGTAAAAACCTCTCAATTAGGCAGCAGTAGACGCCTATATTGACTCTAACTTAAATGCTTAGAAGAGGAGGTGGCAGAAGTGCATTGAACTTGATTACGTAGAAAAATTCTGAAAAATAAAAATATTATTGATTTTATAGGAGTTTATTTTCTTGGTTAGGCCGAGTACTTTTCAATCCACCCTCGTACATATGTATATTCATATACCATACCACATGACTACAAATACAAGTTATTTTTGATTATTACTTAGGGACAAAACCGAGCGACACAAATCAGTCACTTTGGATATTACCAGACACAGAGAAAAAAGTCCGAAGTCCGTTTTGCGGGAAGCTAAGGAGAAATTACGCAAGTTAGTACTGTGACTACATAAATCAACTTTTTTTTTTACGCATATATGATTAAATATCTATTAATAGTAAATACATGTATTCCATATTAAGCTATTTTTATGACCTATCACAAAGACACGTTTTGAATGTTCATGAGCTTTTAAACTTTGTCAAAACCATCATCAACGTCGTCATCATCGTCGTCTAATGCTATAAATTTTTCTATTGGCCCCGTACTTAGTAATATACGTAGACTGGAGATCGCCTGGCAGTCGAATGTCGACTGTTTTGAATTGATATAACTTGAACTGTCATTGTATAGACCCTTGTACCATGTCAGGTCAAAATATACGGGGGTCACACTGAGTTTTTCGAAAATAAAAAACGGAATGATATAAGCCTGTTAATATTTTTATTGCTTTTTCGAAGTACTCTCCCTAAGCACCGACGCATGCGATGGAACCATTGACTGTAGCAGTGAGCCCACTCTTCTTTAGGGATCTCTTCCACGCCTTTTCAAGCGCAGCTACGGCATCTTCAGGGTTCATAAACGAATTCCTTTAAGTTATCTTTTATTCATTATTAAACTCATTGAACCAGTTGTAATCAGTGGCCCGAGATTGGACTTCGTAATGAAATGCCAATCGAAGTCTATCGTAACATTGTTCTTGAGTAAGACCGCAACGAAAGTCGTAATAAATCATTGAGCGAAAAGTGCACGACACACTTTTTAAATTGCCGCCAATGTCTAAAAAACAAATGACATATGAAATCATTAAACATCTACAGATTCCCAAAGAGTTCCTAATTCTAAATTTAAATAAATTTTTCATCGGCTTGCTTTTCTTACTGGCCTATTCTAAAAACTTTCAGTGTAACCCACGTTTACTGGACCCCTGGAACCGTTTTTACAAGTTCTTATAGCTCATAGGTATTGATTAACAATTCTAGCTTTCTTCACTTATTTTCCATATATACTTAAAGTAATCAAAACTTCGCATTAGATACATAGATACAAGATTTCAGCACACGATGTCATGCGCTTTATGAAAACATAGCATAAAATATATTTAAAAAAGAAAGCGAAATACCAGTATTCCATGTCTGTTTTTAAAAATCAGTTATTATGATTTGGCTCCGCTCGGCTTGTGCTTTTGCCAAAAGCAGTTATTTGTTGTAGTAGTAGTTTAAAATATTACCTACGATAGATATATTACACTTCTGTAATAGGTGTGTTACAATATTAACCATTCACAATTATATTTTAGCATAAAAGAATTGACAGTGGCAGCTCGTGAAAAAAACTCCAACGCGATTCTCCGCGAGGCCAAGCTCCGTCTTCGCAAGTTGGAGATAGAAGCCGAAGCTGTAGAGAAGTCATACCTCGACTTCCGTCGGCGACAATCCGAGTTCAAGGTGGAGAAAAATGCCCGCACCTTGCTTAAAGATGATACTTTGAAGTCGATGGTGGTCGACAGGAATTTAAGTGAGTAATGGATCAACCTCGTATCGTACTACTCCTCTCCTATAAAGGTTATGACAGACAACGGGCGGGGCGCGACTGCGACGCGGCCTGAGCGGTTCTTATGTACTAGCGCCAATATCGACGACGCCATATATTAATTAGTACATTACAACCTGCTTACGTCGCGTCGCCGTCCCTCCCCCACCCGCTTAAAATGGCGATTTATATTCCAAAACAGATTTTATAGAATTCATTGAATAAACTTAATCAAATTGGTCGGTGATCGAATATGTGATTACGGTGAATATGTGGTCTTGACCGAATCCAGACACAAATATACACCTGTCTGTAAAGGATATTTGTTTTTACTTTCTTATAATAAGGTGCGAAACATAGAGCCAACCGGGCGGTAAGCGATCACCATAGCCGTTGAAGACTCCCGGACATACCTTTTTATGAAGGACAAGGTCATGAACACCCGTAAACGTCGGCAACGTTCAGCAGCGCTATTTTGCTGGGTTCCCTATAGGACCTATCTCCTAACTGGAATTACCTGACAAACCTTCGCGGGTCGTTATACTGCGAGTGGAGGGCAAAGCCTGTCACGGTTGGTACGGTTATCACCCCAAACTGCTCCCGAGTTCATGATGGAACCGAGACAGACCTTCATTAAAAAATCTCAATCAATTATTTTATATATTCCCCATAAACCTAGTGACGCTTAAATATATTACTTTATTGATCAAGGTATTTGTTTTATCATAGATGCCAATGGAACTCGTTCTCAACACAAGCTAGACAATACTAGTGGAAATGAAGTTGACGTCCCATTAACAGACTATCAGAAATCTATCAGAAGTGACTTTGATAAATACCTACGCGAGTATCAGACGAGCCTCAACATCGGAGAAATGCATTTTAAGAAACAAACCGCAGCGGAGTTCAGCAAACCCATTCCTGAACCATACTCACTCATACCAACCAACGATGATAAAGCAAAGAACAACGATTATCTCGAAACACCATTGACAGAGTTCAGAAAACTCTATCGTTCTAACAGACGAGTCGCTCGAAACAATGAGAAAAACGAAAAGATCGTTAATCACGAAGAACCTAAGACAAGCGGAGCTGATGAAGAATCTGCAGGATGCAGCAGTTCTCGCCAACATACACCTACCCACAATCAAGTACAAAGTATCCTAAAGAAATATATAAAAGTGAATGAATTACCGACCAAAGAAATAGAACAAGATTCCACTGTTCAAGCTACTACGGTTGTAAACGCTACATCAAATACTGAACAAAATTTGCTTCGAGTTGAAGTAGAGAGGGTAAGCGGGGTGCGAGCGGCGACTGATGAACTGCTCGTTGTCGTGAAAAACACTATTGACATTCGAGAAGTGCCTGTGTCCCAGAACAGTAGCCCTCGACGTGACAAATCTGGTCCAATGACAATCGTAGTCACTCCAGCTGAGAGCCTTGACCGAGGCGTTGAGGATATAGACGTAGATGTAGACTTAAAACGCCCTGAAACGCCTAAGAAGAGTTTATCGCCAGAGCAGGAGGCGCGTTTAACTAGACATGATGTATTAGAAGCTGTATTCAAAGCAGATCCAGAATATTACAAAATCCGTGCCGTACAAGAGCCCGCGTCTAAAGAGACTGTTAGCGATTGTGAGAAGAGAGAAGAAGTGGACGACTATTCGGCTGATGTCGATAATTATATTAGTCGGTTCAGTTCACCAGTGTCAGTGCTCAAGACTTCAGAAGACGAGAATATGTGGGATAGCTAATTTCATTTGTTGTGATCACAAAAATACCTTACTTTAAGCTACAGAATTTCTATTTTATTTAAAGTTGTATGAAAATATGTATACCAGTTGGTAAATTGTGTAAATTAATGACTTATTCGTTGCGTTAAATTTACAAATGTATGATAAAAATTTGGTATAAATGTAACAGAGACAGAAATAAAAGCACCTGTGTCAAGAACCAGTCATTATATATTTATCCAGTCTACGTGAATTAAAACATACTACATCATATAAAAACATAAATTTTATTTTACATCTCTCGTTACATATATAAAAATACAAACATTCGTAATATCAACAACTCACAGCTTTTGGCATACAAAGTTCCGCAACCTACATACGTATAAATGCTACACAATAAAACAACGTTATTGTCGTACAACACTGAACATACATACCAACTACAGAACATTAACACTTAGATAATTTACACATCGACGTCTCGACGAAAACCGTCATCAAATAAACGAAATTACATTACCTCAAATTCACTTTTGAAATATGAAATTTATCAGTGCAAATGGGGAATATCCTTATTCTTAAGGAGTGTTCGTGAAACCGTAAAATCAAGATCGCTACTCAATATAAATTAAGTGATTACAAGAATTGAATAGGACAGGGTAAAGTAGAGGATGGAAGGAAACGGTTGAAACATTCTTTAGTTATTTCTTACAAAAGAAAATTGACAAAAGTTTTGTAAATAGAGCAATTCCTCGTCATTGATATATTTTTTTAAAGGTATAGATTATACCTAGGTAAATTTATTTTATATCTACGACAACGGAGCGAAATTAATTTTTAAAATCTTGTCACTTTTCAAATTCGCCTGGATATATCACTTTTAGCAGAGTCTTGAACTCTCTTGCGGAGTTATACGCAAATGTTCAAAGATGGAGATTAAAAATCAGCAGAATCTGAGTCAAATAAAATAAGATGTGTTATGTTGAGCTAATCGGATTGCAAAACACAATCTAAATATCTATTTTGAGTTTCATATTAAAAACAATTTTTCACAAGCAAACTAAATTTGTTTTTTACAAAAACTATTTTATTTGCATTTACAAATACTTTTACACTTTTCGTCAAATGAAAAGAATATATTTAAGGAATTAAGGCACAGAAGATTTCTCGTATAAATGAAATGACTGAGGTACCTTCAACCAAGGATAACCACTACTACTAGAGGAGTGTTGTTTTCTGCTGGTAGTTGGGGAGTCCCTAGAGTCTCGTTAGGGTACATTGTTACATACATAAATTCACGCCTTTCTCCTCAAGACAACAGCCCGCCTCAAGCGCTTCCTCTTCTGTCTTTAAACCTCAGGCCATCGGTTTCGGGTACTTTTGAGATACTTCTTGGGTACGCACAAATGACAAACGCATTGTTGCGTGTTATTTTGAATGCCTATAGGTACCGGTAACTGCTATCTTCAGGCGGATCGTGGAGTTCTTGGTTAAAGGCATATAAATTTAAAAAAAAAATTGTATTAAATTGTAATTGTACGAAAATTAAATTTCTTAAATTTTAGTTAAAACTATGAAATGGGTTAATGTATAGATGCTGCTTATTATAGCAAGCATTAAGAAGAGAACGCCATCTGTATGTAAAACAATAAACTTTAAAATTAGGGAAATTTGAGATTAAAGGTTTCTAAATAGTGAGACTATTTATATAAATATTATTTATACTTCTGACGACATACAGTTTCAGGAAAATATTATAAATAATAAAATATATAACGATTGACAGTTTTACTGGTAACATAAGGAGCACTTTTATTTTCTCGACACAACAAATTTTAAAGTAAACAATTTCCCGATAAGAAATTCGGTGAACTATTAGTTTCTGTAGATACATTGATAGAAATTCTTCAACCAGGCCTGCATTCACTTTTTGCGATTTCTTTTCAAGCACACGAACTCCGTAAATTGTATTTCAATATATGAGTTCTATACGCCTTTACAATTTAAATAGTAAATACCTTATCAATCTTTTTTACGTTCCATTCAAATAAAATGTCTTTTCATACGACGTAAACATCATTTCGTTACCAATAAACTAAGTTATTAACTAAAGTACTTCGCCAATCCACGATACATAAATATATAAATTGAGAAATCATTAAGAACTAACGTAACATCCGTAATTATAGAATTCTATTCAATAATATAACACTCCTCAGTTGGGTGTTTAAAATATTTAATTAATTATTTAGTATTATTCAAATGTTATATATTATGTCTAAAGAAGTTGTCAGATTTCTGTAACTGAAATCAAATAAGAATATACACATTACACACTACACAAACAATAACACAAAAAGTTATAAGTTAAACAAAATATTTTATTAGGTACCTTGTTAGCACATAAGTGTTTTAAGTCTTTATGTTTAAACTATACCAAATTACTATCATGTCAGGGGGTAATTAAATTAACATCTTCTTGGATATAAACAATGAAAATTAGGAATAATTATATGAAATATTTGTCTCTTTGGATGGAAAACCATGCTACCCTCAAAATATACAAACATATTCAGTCGCTTAAAAAAATATCGGTTAGAATATGAATAGCTATAGAAGCAACTTATAATTGATAGTTGAGATCGCCAGGTGGTCCATATTTTATTAGTTTGTTTGTGTATCATGTTTTGTTTTATTTCATTAAAAGTCAGTATTAGTTGAACTATCATTGTATAGGTTTCCCTTATCACGACAGGTCAACATAATATACTAGACTCGTGTAGCTAAATTTATAACTTTGTTTAAAATTATTTTACACTTCCTCTCTCTGTCATAAGTATTCCAAATTTCAAATTCCTCCGTGAGCGGAATTTGCTTAGAAAAGGGTACAAAGAAGTCTCTTCACATGTTAATGTATAGAAAATAACTATCACAAGTATGGCTGATTTTTTTTTTTAATTTACAAATATGGCATAAGGAATATCGATCCTTTCGAATATAGAATAAGAAGAATTTCGAATTTCGAATAAGGAAATAGAGACAGATGATGTTTTTTTAAAGCCTTGACACCCACGATGTAAATGAAGGTTTTAGTATTTCCGACCTCCTTTTAGTTCAACGTAAATATTTTATACCGATGTCAGGGCATAGGAAGTTGTACTTATGAAAAATATATATTGGATGTCAAATTTTGTTTTAAAATATTTATCATCATTTTGATAGTTACTTTTGTTTTTTTTTTACTTTTATGTCATTTATCTGATATCCACGTTTAGTATCAGGTAGGTATATAAACTTGAAATTGTCGTCTAACCATATTTTATGTATTATTTACAAACTTAAAATATTTGCACTAATGTTTTTAAAGTTTCCACTAGCTGAGCGTGTTTCGGCTAAACACAGAAGAAACATACTTATAGTCCATCTAATCTAAGAAGTACCGTTTGACAGTTCTGACAAATTGATGAATAGGCATGCGGTTGAAAAAATCGATTACTGCAATATAGATTCTTAAGAGATATCGATTTATGTATGTTACAGTAAAAGCCCGTATATAGGTTTATCCTAGGTTTTACTAGTAAATCTTAGTATATATACAAAAGTGTTTAGATAAATGTCAGAATTTTATAAAAGAGATAATTTTTCGGGCTTTTCAGTTCCATTCTAACATAACCGACATTGTACATTATTGATTTTCATAGAAGTGCATGTCAGCTGAAACTTCAGTATTATTTAATACTAAAAGATGCCTGGATTGAAAGACTCGTTATTAAAAAGTTCGATTATTCGTACATTTTAACGACTTTTCGTATACAAGTGAATTTGAAGAGTCGCAACACTACGGTAAAGGACCTAAGTACGTGACTTTGAAACGAAGACTAAAAAAAAGCTATTTATTCTATATTTTAGTTATTTTACTTTGTTTAAAAGATTTAAATTTGAATTTAGTTATTAAGAATTGTACATCTTGTGATATAATAAAAATAGCTTCATAATTCTATTGTTTTACGGAAAAGGTTATTGAAATTGTGTGAGTTACGCCTTTACAAAGTTGTTTCGGCTTGAAAAGTATGAAACGTCAAACGGTACTTCTTAGATTAGATAGACTATAGGTACATCTATTGTATTTCATAACATACATTAATTAATTTAAAAGTGTAAAAAAATTACACGCGAAGTCGGCGTGTAGTGTGATGTGTGTACTTCTGTGTAAAAGATACGCGTGGCTCAGAAACCGAAGCTCACGTTGTGGTTGACGCTCTTAGAGGCTAGCGCGGAACGCGGCGAGTTTGGACCAGTCACTCTAAGCCATGTTGACACCTGTAAAAAAATATTAATATTATTATTTGGTGTCAGCACTATTCACCCGCTACGTTACCGCTGAAGTGTAACTGACTGCTTGAAGATAAATCATTAGATCAAATATTCTTCAAATTAATCTTATTTAAAATAATTAGTACAATGTTCGGTACTAGCTTTGTGGTTACGATGAAAGTTCGATCTCATTCGTGGATACAAGAGCAGGAGTTACTTATCTCTATACGGGGCAATTAGGTACTTTCAACTATATAATTGGAAGAGAGTGAGACTTGAGGGGTGAGCGGTGCAAACACCAAGTTGTCATATAAGTACAGAAAAAAAAAGTTTAATATTTTTCGAAGTACATATCGCACCTGTAGTGGAACGCCCCTGGAGTCGTCCCTGGCATCTTTGTTAGGAGTGGAACAGCGCGCTGATCTCACGGCGGGGCTGAAGGGGGCGGGGCTCGCGGGGGCGGGGCTTATTGCGCCGGCGCACGGAGCTGACAGCACGCTGGTGTTTGCTCCCCAAAAACCGCTGATTGTCGAGGTACTGTCGTCCATTGCCGGCGGACTTACTGGGAGCCAACTGTTAAAAAAACGTAAAGTTCGTTAGTTTTTATATTTTTAAAAAAAAAATTCTTTTAGTTTATTATTTGTACCATGTCCTCTTACAACATGCTATAAGGTAAACTTAGGACTTAAATAAATAAAAATATTAAAAATCTAAAAAATACGGTTTAATAGAAATACAAACTAAAATACAATATTCTTTTCTCAATTTTATTACAGTTAATGTTCTGTTTTTAATACTTTCGATTTTGACATGTGACGTCATAAAGCTTACTACCGCCCCCGCCCCTTGTCACTTGACCCCCCCTCCCTTTAGAGTGACTTAATTTATGGAGGGCGTATGGCACATAAAATTATATGTGCTATACGCACTTTCATCGCCATTGTTTCGATATACTATACATTTTTTTTACGAATTCGGTTATTTATAAACATGGACTAAGATTTTAAAAATATTATTACATATTAATATTTCAGGGCTTAAAGGGCGTATGGCACATAAAGATAATATGTATACGCACTTTTTATGTATATGTGTACGTACCTGTCTCTTTGTTGTGGCGTGTAGAGCGCTATGCAATGCCTCCATCGATATACGTTAGGATACTTTTCAGCATTAACGTTGAAGTCACACAACGCATCATAGACTAAACGATCCATCTTGGTTGGTTCTTCCCTGAAATCAAATTACAGTAGTCGATTCTTAACGGTGGACTAGCATTATCAAAATAATTGAATCATTACTTGGATTTAGTAAAACCTAACATTATAGACAATGGTCCCGATTCTATTGTACACTCGACTAAACTAAAACCTGACTTAATTTCTTCATATGAAATCAACCCTGTCTTCTTCGCAACAAGGTCTATTTGTTACTGGCATCTATTTCTCAGCGCCACTAAATTTCACTAAAACCTGTCAACATATACTCAACTTTATTTCCACGCAGCGAGAGTCCCCATTTATTCAAATGCCGTATAAAAACTTGTTTAAAACGAACTAAGATGACGTTATTTTAATCGACACCTACGAAGACGCTTACTAAAAATACAGAGCAAAAGAGATGGCATTCAACGGATAGCGGCTCTCGCTACGTGGTATTAAAGTTTATTTAAGCGTGTCAAACTTTAGTCGACAAATAAATTGCTTATTTCGATAGCGACATATGTTACCTACTTGTTTAAATTTGAAATAAGACCTTGTTTCAAAGTGTACAAGGTTTACATTTTTTATGAAGAAAATTTAGTCAATTATAGTCAAGAGAGTAATACAACAGAATTGACACCATTAGCAGTTCCATCAATTATTTCTTAATAGCTTTTTAGTGATGATCAGGGCACAGAATACACGATAGTACCAGTACAGAAGTCCCACTACGAAAAATCATTTAAATAAATAGTTACTCTTGCTCCAACATAATGAAGTGCAATTTAGGTCGCAAAGCGCTAATCTAGGTGAATGCACTTTATATTCTCAACCTTTCGATGTCCTTTGGAAGTATGAAAAACGGATCATAGGATCCAAAACTCTCGTTTTCCGCACTTCAATGTGATACTATAATGAAGGCAGAAGCATATATATTATAGAATGTATCTGACAATGGAACACTAATTGAACTTAAAGATTTAAAATCGAACTTTTTTTTTCATTTTGGAATTATTCAATGTGTTTTTGTATAAATCCATAAAAACTAACATCCCTCAATTTTTTGACATAGTTTTTATCTTTGATTATATACCTGTCTAGATGGAGTAACTCAAACAAATAGTGCACTGAAAACGGGATACAATTACGCACTATGTGTGAGTACGCACGTGTAGTTATTGTCAACAAAATGTCACCGTGTGCGTGTTTAGAGATGCTTGCTCTAAATTATTTATTTACCTTCTTTTTTATTATTGTAAGGAGATGAATGGTAAATAAAATAATGATTTAAAAGAAAAATAATTTATTACAAAACATATTAATCAACAAAAACATAATAAAAAAATAAACGTCGTAGTGTACGTCAGAAGTGAAAACACATACACACACACACACATCTATATGTCATCATGACAATGTATGTCATCTGAGCGTGACGGTCACGCGAGTTCAGTGCTTTTTCCCCATACCGAAAGTGCCCAACGTGCCTAAAGAAGTTTTTACTTCAAATAAAAAGTGTTTTAAATATATAGAGGTGCGTTAATGTTCTTCATCTGTTAGAAAAGAAAAATGACCGGCCTAATTCAAATTACAAAGGTACCAATGTAAAGTGAAAAGAAGTGATTAAAAATTTAAAGAATTTGTAGCGACTTCCACATACAGCAAAAATATACTCCAACAACATCTAGCGAAGACGAGCTGAACTACGGAGTAACTACTAATCCTGTATCGCGCTATGAGAGGTTCTCCCGCCGATTAGTATATATACAACTTCCCAACATCAACCGTTGGGCCGCGGCCCGCCATGATCACTTCGCTTGGTCGGAGGATCCTCCCTCTGTATAGGAGGGATATAACACCCGTTCCTCCACAAATTCAATTAAAATCCGTCTCTTTGTGTCTCTCACCAAACACTGTAAAACATAAGATGAGATTACTAAACTTAGTCAAAATTTTGGTAAAATAAACTGGTGTGGATTTTATGAATTTATAAAATGTTTTAAAAAAGCTATATGTTTAAAATATTCCTCCACTTAGTGACTTAATACTAAACCCACTTCGGGCGTTTTTATGTAAGAAAACGTGGAAGTCGTGTGAGGAATTCACTGGTACTCATTTCTGGTTTGCAATATAATTTCTTTCCATCGATTTGCCAGTACGGGATCTGTAGGAAATCTAAAACCTAAAAGATCCTAAGAACCAAAAATCTAATACCAGACGTTACGTGTAGGAGGTTAACTAGAATAAGGTATCATTTTCTTAAGCGATAAACTTCTTTAATAATATAAAACAGCAACAGCGACATCGTTTTACGATTACCCATAGTTTTTGTAAAATTAACCCGTAATAAACTGACAACACCGGCTAATCTGTCATACATACAAATATTGAAATATTTATTCGTATTTTCTAAGAAAATAATGTAAATTAAAACAAAACTTACCGATGAAAGTAATCTTAGTGTTATTACAAGTTTTTCCAGGATAGTTCCGACACAATTTAATAGCACAAACCGGCATGATTAATTGTTTTTCGTAAGCTCGTCGCCGATAACAGTTCCAAATGACAATGATGTCTATGACACTCGACTCTACGAAATATAGTAGTCCTTTTTAGCGCCGTTCTGTGCGACCGAATATGTCATCTAGACTATTATATAAGACTATAATCAAAGGTTTTTATGGATTTTCACAAATACAGATTGAATAATTCCAAAATTTTAAATGTTCACCATTCCACCTGCTTTTATGAGAAACGGAGGTAATAATACCTGAAAATTGAAACGGTTGTAACTTTTAAACGGATAGTGCTTTTTCAAAAAATCTTTTTGTAACTGCATGCTAGAGTCATGTCCTTTCATTTAAGAATAGTTAAGTAATAACTATCGTACTACGCGACGCGGCGCGTGAATGAGTTTCGAACTAATGTACTCGCCGGCCGGCGCGCGGAATCCACTGAATTGGCACGATAAGTCGAGCCCGCCACTTACTTGTAGCTTCGTACCTAAACTGCGGAGTGGGCCTGGTCTGATCCCGTGTGGAACGGGACTAAAAATTGTGTGATCCACAAATAGTTATTCCGAATCTGGGTGGTATTTGTGTCCGTTGTTTGAATTTGTTCGAGTTATTTGAGTTGTGAAAGTTTGTAAAGTCCCCGCGACTAGAAAACATTCCTAGTGCCAGAGTTTCCATTTTAGGGAAAAGGCATAAAACAAAAAAATAATGGTTAATATTATAAATGTTAAAAACAAAAATCTCACCCGTAAATGAACGGTTCAGCGATAGCTCGATCGCACGCTTCGGCCATTTCATCTTGGTCGTCCTTCTCAGAGTGATCAGTAGCGGAGTGGTACACCTCTTCGTCAGAGTGACTCGACCCTCCCGACTCGTCCTCGGATATCTGCTGGAAGTGCACACGTCACGGATCAGTGCATTGAGTCGGTTGGTTAGTAGGTGCACTCGGACTGCCGAAACTGTGATGTTACAATTGGGGAAACAGAGAGAAGCAGTGACATAACAAAGCAGATATATTATTTAAATTGCAAGATCGCAAATCGTGAAACGCAAGATCAAAAAGTCGAAGTAAAAAGATAAGCCCTTGACCACAGATTACTGCTTAGTTACTACGTAACAGATAAATCACTCCCTAGAAAAATATCGATACCCACCGTTTCAATTGTCTACTCTTTCCGAGCGCCGACCGCTGCTCAATATATTTTTATAAAAAAAGAATTCTGTGTAAATTAAGTACTTACCTATCGCATATTTTTTATTTAAAATGTTTTAATATATAACAATCCTACATTTGTTTTATTTTCATATTAAGATTAATAAATTTATTCACTTTTCTAAAATCTCGATTATTAAACTGTGTGGTGGAAAATATTCTAAACAACCTAAACCATGTCAATTTTCAATTTGAATTTTACAGTATATAAAGAATATATTAACGTTTAGGTTTAGGTTACCGTTAGGTTTTAGGTGGGGTCGTGTGTCGGAATCGAACCACACGGTATACTGTACTGCGCCTTAAACAGGGGGGATGATTGACCCTTTGTCAGAGGTTCATAACATTTTTTATCTGGTACCATGTTTTATGTCTAATTATTAATATCTTTGGGGTTGGCAAGCTGACGGTGAGTGGTGTGTTTCCGTCTTTCGTCAGTTAGCAATACGCGTATCAAAGCGAGCAGGTACCTCTGGCTGCACGACGTGGCACTTGGCCATGTCGACGCTGAAGAGCGCGGGCGCGCCGTCCCCCGCGGGCGAGTTGTTGCTCACGACGTTGTCGGCTTCGTTGTGCTGCAACTTGCCGTCGCCTGTCAACAGTAACTTTAAATATAACCTTGATTCTTACATATGTCATAGGTAGATGGTATGAATCTTTATTTTGCAAACGGCGACGTCTATGTTTAACATTCCAAAGGCAAAAATAGGGATAATGTACCTAACCGTATTTATTTGAATAATAATAATGTAAGTTTATCGTATAAATTTATGCAGTATTAGTTTTTCTCAAACAAAAATGTAACTTTTGTTTTTTAGAGGCTGAGTGGAATGGCTATAATATGTCATCAGGTTTATTTATATAACAAACTACATAATATGTCGGCCAGGAAATCCGACTATTTATTGGGCTTATTACAAATTATAATTAGAGATAAGTACCTAAGTATGTATGTTGTTTTAATGAATAATTATACACTATTATAACTGTTACAGAAGCCTAAATAAACCCGCGTTCGCCATCTATTGACTAGTCGAGGAAGTCATGCATTACCTAAATTAAAACGAACGGCGCCATCTTTTAGCGAATAACGGAACTAATAGTCTATCGATAAGAATGTTCTACTGAGTTGTAGAAATTCGAACATAGATTGACGAGATGTTCCAGGAAAATTCACGAACTTTCACAAGACGTTTTTATGACTATAAAAAGACGTTGCAATGCGAGATGGACACAGTATCGCTCAACTAGAATTGAATTCTAGTTGAGCGATACTGTGATTAACGAGTGCGAAGTATAGCGACTATTACAAGTGAATAGAAGTGGAAAGTAAGAACTAATTTTAATTGTGTTAATTGCTAATTATTTAAATAAATTGTGTCTATTTCTTTATAAATTGGTGTAATGTCTAATCCCGAACCCCGAATCGTAAAATAACTATTTTCCCTGTAAAAATTGAAAGATCGAAAGAAGAATCTGTCGACAAAATGACGAAATCTTTCAACGGCACATAGAAAGCGTCCTCTCGAAATAGAAAAACTGAAGAAAAGTCAGCATGAAGACTACCGTTAACAGTGATATTATACCTAATGTGCAACATTTTACCAATCCACAATAGAACATTTTAGTTTTAAATGTATTTTTATCCATTGCTGCAAGAAACTCTATCCATATTGCTTATTAGTATGGAAATAAGAAAGAAAGTGCTTACTTTCAAAGTAGTTACAGAAAGATGTGGTCATATTTTAGCTTCGTATAGTAAATAACGTACAGCGCTAACAATTTTACGAAAATTCGTAATTTTTCATACAAAAATCTTAATTTGAAACTGACAAATTGAACTTGAAACTTTACCGATAAAGCTAATATTTCGGTTGACATCATGAAACAATGGATATTTAATACCAAGGATGTTGATGGAATGTCCAGATTGAAAAAAAAAAATGAAATTGAAACGAAAATTCATGTTGTTTAGAAATGTGGACCTACATCAGAAAAAGCAAAGTTTTTTTGAAGTGAAAACTTCTTTATCGGCGTTGTGCACTTTTTGGCATGGGTAAAAATGTTAAACTCGCGTCAGGACACGTGACCTGATCGAAAATTCGTAAGACGCAGCCGAGTTTCTTATATTTAAAAAAATATAAGATTCGAAATTCAAACATTTATGAGCGGCCAGGAGCGCAGAACTTCCAGTGTACCCTATGTATACATTTAGATATGTTATTACCTACTATTTATTTTTAACCTAATTATATATAAATATACAGATGTGTGTGTGTGTGTGTATGTATATGCAAATACATTGTGAAGTTATGTTTTCACTTCTGACGTGCAGTCCCACGACTGACAGGTTTTTTTTTTTTTTTTTTTTTCAGGCTCTTAGCGATAAGACTGTCCCTTGGACTTACCGCCTATTATCAATTTTTTCTAACTATGTTTAATAAATGACTAAAATGTGGTGTACAATAAAGAATGTTCTTATTTGTCGGCTACACATAACGAACCAAAGACTTGATCACACCTTTCTGTAACAACCTTTATAAAATGTTTCACTCACCAATATCATGATCAAATGTTAATCTCCTGATGAAGCTATCATTCTTCGGGCTTGTCGATAGTGTAGACCTATTTTTTCTAAACGATGCATTCTTTTTGCTATTCCTCTCCAAGGCCTCTATCTTCCAGTCGCATCTACACTTAGAGGCCTTCGTCCACAGCTCGGTGCACTCCCCCTCTGACATCGCAGGGGCCTTAACAACTTCCCCCTCAGTCAACTCCTCACATATAAAACTCGCTAAGCATCTAACGTGAACGTCAATGACATGTGTCATTTTGACCCTACTTGAACCTCTGTAAGACGGTCTTTCCTCGTCAGAACTAAATATATCATCGTTTGGACAACGCAGTTTAATTAAAAACTCCAATAAATTATTTACATCGTCTAAGTCAGTCGTCTGTTGCTTTAGTTTGTAGACGGCCAGCTGCGCTAATCTAGAATGTATTAAAGCGAAGTCTATATTCTGAAATCGTTCGTCATCCATGTAAGTAAATATTGTATGTTGTAAATGTTTAGCTTCTGACTTGAGAGATTCGCCTGCTGTTTCAGGTTCGGCGTTTAAGGAGAACGTTAGAGCGTCAGCTATTCTTTTAGCGAAGACCTGGCAGGTCCTTTCAATACATAACAACTGGCTGACCGTGTGGTTGACCGGTGGGGGTGACTCCCCGTTGACTAATTTAACGTTAGGCTGCCTACACAATCTTTGTCTAATTGGATCTGTTCTCCTCCAATGCGGTCTATCGGAGGATATTACACAAGACTTCAACGCTACGCATAGCTCTGAGACGGGACTCAGAATTGAATCTTTCGTAGGACTTTGTTGAATACTCAAACTTAGTCGTGACAACGTGAGGTCGTCTGCGTGTTGAGATTGAGCGCAACTGTCGCTGTATGCGAAGGAGCAGGCGCTTTCATATTTAGCTTTTAAGTAGTTTTCTAAGAGAGCAAGTCCTTCCGATGTTCGTAAGTCCGTAAAAGTGTCTAAAAACGGCCAGTATTCTTTCCAGCCTACTTTCATTTGTTCTGCTAGGGTCCTGTGGACAAAGAAATATTTATATATTTTAAATTCATTTTATAAGCTTTTTTACAATCGTTACTTAAATACTATACTCGCCAAACTTCGACGTTTGATGGCGAATAGTCATATTATATAAAATTTGTAATTAGTTAATGAAATGAACAGTATGAAATATAAACATGTCGCCTCCCAGCAAAAAAAGTGTCATAATACAAAAACAGCTATTTCGAGAAGACACGACACGTGAATTGAACAAAACTAACAGTGAAAAAGGGAACTTTGTTTTCTTTTTCACTGAGCTAATAATGATGATGTTTTTACAGCTGACCAAATGCAACATTTGCTATTCAATGCTATAAAAATGTTAAACGTACCTAACATGTGATATCGACACTTTTTTGCCGGGAGCCGATGTGTATGACATTAAAATCAATTACAAGTTATTTCGGTTGTCAAATCAGCATCTTATAATTTAGATTCAAGTTAGAAAATTGATTTTAAGATCATGCAAAAGGGTTATTTTTTCATTCCCATTTTTAATGCAGAACAGTAGGTAAAAATTCTTCGTATTAATATTTGTAGAAACGTAAGGAAACAAGATCTTTAATCGATTTTGTTGTTTCAGTAAAGAAAGTAAGCTTCTTAGTAACTATTAAACAGTTTAACCAGAAATTTGTAAAAAATATTTTGAAAAAGAGTGTCCTTGGAGTTTTGTCGCCTGTTCTTCTCCACAGGATCTACGTATTGGAACAAGTAACTAGCTTCACGAGACTGACTTAGTCTGACTGACTCCTACTCCTGACCATTCAAAAATACCTATTATTGGTTTAATTGAAATAAATGGTTTTGATTTGATTGATTTGTTTAATGGGTTGTTTCTTAATGAATAAATGAGTATGAATTTATATTAGTACAAACCTGCCAACAGTCTCGAGTCCCTTGGTGGTCTCC